>JABBWA010000042.1:0-364757 GCA_016628065.1 Suillus lakei
CGCTAGTTTATACCTAGGAACCTCGTCGCGAATACCGGAGTAGTTCCCAGTACACTTCGCATTCGCATTCGCATCCCGCATACCCGGTACCCATACCCGTTCCACCCGTCATACCCGTCACTCGATACCTGGTACCTGGATTCGTATACCTGGCCTCCATTCAGTTATATCCGCACTCTTTTACTCCGCACCCGCACCGCACTCACTTCGCATCCGCATCGCGCCTTCTCGCATCTTCGCATCTCTAACGGCGGTCGTCGCATAGGTCTCACACCCAACCGCATTTAGTCCCTTCGCTCTTACTACAGGAGGAACTGCTCTCAGAGCTATCCCTTTGGGTCGACTACTAATTTTGCACCAACCAGGATCGACGCGCTATCACTATAGCGAGTTTCAATGATTTCTCCCACACCGAGTTTGGCTGCTAATCCAAGTCTTTTACAGGCTCATCTTCTTCAACAGCAGGCCTTCAATGGGGGGGATGCAATCAATGTTGACGAGTAGGAGTGGGTGCCCCACAGTCCTAGGGTGGAATTGGGAGGTGGTGTGAGAGGCAGGTAGTAGTGGGCAGGGCGAGGACCAGCAGATAGTACCCTAGTGTAACCTAATACCATCAATTCACAGTGATACCCACCTACATTTCATTCTATAGCATTATATCTGTATCAGTACCATTTCGTGGCCAAATTGAATCATTTTCAATGCATACATCAGAACAAAAAACCTATTGATAGACCAAAAATTCCTCTCAACCTGTATCTCTCAATATCTCAAAAAGTGCTGTTTTTTCGAAAGACCTCGAAACGCAGTGATAAATTTGACAGCCTCAATTTTTCTCAATGTATATTGTTATGTATCTACCTAATTCTTGTTGATTTTCACTGGGCATGAGGACTAACTCTACATAGTTCTGGTAAGCTAGTCTTTATGAATGAAGGTTTGGTGAGGTGAATGCACATGCTCCTCTGAGACTTACATCAATTCAAAAATCATGAATTTCCTAGTACATAGCATATTGACCCTTGTGTTCTGGAACAACTTGTAATCAGGGTTCAATCACTCTTGTCCCCTGGATAAAAATAAAATTGCAACCAGCGGCTAAAGTTGAGAATGTCCTCAGGTTCAAACCACATTGCCCATGGGACAAACACTGTGATAAATGAGCTTGAGTATCACAGCAAATGTTGTACTTCAGATTTGATAATATGGAGGCACACAGGTCCTTTTTGCACTTCGATCAAGTCCTGACATTATACTGCTTACAACTATTGTAGGCTAACCCCAGGTGCATCCAACTGTCTTACTGTGTACACCAAGGTCATATGGTCGCTGTGTTGGCAGAGTGCTAAGTCTTTCAAAGTCTGCAGACTACACTTTTTGCACTGCAGTCATCATCACCTGCTGCCAGTCCAATGGAACTTGGGTCTTCATCCCCAGCCTCCTCTCCTCCTCATTCAAGCAGTCCTGCTATAACCAACTTGAGCAATGCAACTTGTGTTAAGGAACTCCTTTGGAATTTTTCAAAAAGATCAACTACTCTCCTGGGCCCCACACTATGACATCTGACCTCTTATCTAGCTCTGACTTTTCACTATCTCCCAAACAGTCCCCATCCCCCCTGAGTTCTCCAATGATTTCTAACTCCCTAATCTCCTTGGCATATAAGGTCCCTGACCTTCCTGATGCAAAGGAGAGCCCATTGCTATCTCTCAAGTCTCCCTCCTCTTGAGGTTCTCAAATGATACCCTTCTCCCCTCTCCCCCCAGTGTATGAGGTACCCGACCTTCCTGATGCAGAAGATAGCTTACTGTATAGGCCCAACCTCTTAAATCCACCAAAGTCAGCTACTCATGCAAAGTGCCTACATAAGAGATCTTGCAAGAGATATCTTCCATACCCTCTTAAGCCAGCTCCTCTGGAGCTTTGGTTTGCAGCTCATGTGACAGGGTAAGTGTGCAAATCAGAGTTTACACCTGAAGAACTTCAAGAGGTATGTTTCTTATCATTAAGGTCTACCGGAGGTTCATTTATATGGTCAAAAGCATGAGGAAACAATATCCAGGGGTCTCTTGCTTATGAGTTTTGACACCTTGTACTTGGGATTCAAAGCACTACTTGCTGGGTGCAAGGTTGCACACCAGAAACTTGTGACATCACTATGGCAGAGGGAAGAGTTAGAGCGGTCCAGAGCATTTCAACAAGCACTCCACAAAGAGAACAAAGAGTACCTCAAAATGAAGGATGAGCATTTGAGGAAAGTTAGAAGTTTTTTTCCAAATGCAACTGCTCAAAGATTGATAATGATACAGATTACCTTCAAGCCATATATGAAGAGAAGTGTGAGATTCTTTGCACCATGACTGCCCACACTGAGCTGTTTTGAGGTACTTAGGCTCATGTGCAAAGACAGAATTCTTGTCGTCCAATGGCAAAACTCCTTACCTTCCCCAGTTCGTTGGTATGGCAAATCATAGGAGCACATGTGCACTATTCAGTGCTAGTGAATGCATGGATGAGGCTGTCAATGATGATTCCAATAGTAATGCTAATACTGATAACAGTGCCGGTACTGATGGAGATGAAGATAGTGAGGATGGGATATTACTGCTGGACCAGCTCATCTAACTTCTAATTATAGTATATGTGACTGCCAAGTCAAAAAACTGACCCATATTGATCAATATCAGACAGATCAATTCAGTCGTCTTGTGTCATAGATTGCTATCACACTAGTGCCACCCTGCTTTACCCTTTAAACATGGGCCTTACCTGCTCATCCATGTGCTTCAACTGCTCTGGCCATTCATAAATATACTTTCCCCTGTTCATAAATGCTCTTATCAGGCCACCCTGCCCCCCTTTTACACAATCTCCCTTGCCTCTTTTGTAAATCACCTTATCAGATTATCAGGCCTTCCTAGTATTATATGGATCATGTAATGTCTCATGTGTAGCACTAGAATGATGTTAAACACATGTTATCCTTGATTCCTCACCCCCACAATCCCTACTTCAAATTGAATATTTAGTGGCCACCCCAAATGAAAAAGCAAAGCCGAAGTCCCAAAACCTCCTTGCAGTTCTGGACTCAATCCTAAATCAAAACTACCATTAGCTGACCAGCTTTCTGACAACCTCAGATGTCTCAGTTTGGTTTCGAACCACATGGGAACAATGGAGGTAGGAAAAGTGAGTCAAGCAGTGGTCAACCTTTGTTAGATTACTAACTATTTCAGGCAGGTTGTATAGTGCTTCCTACCAGGGTATACCCTCCTCCTACCAGGCTCCCCTCCAAGGTGCTGGCACTTCCTATGAAAGCTCTTCCATCCAGGGTGCTGCCTATGAAAGCTCTTCCTTCCAGGATGACTCTTTTCTGGATAACTCCTTTCAAGATGAATCCTTCTGGGGTGGCACCCTCCAGCAGTCCTATGGTCCATATTCTGTCCCCCCTCTTCTCAGCACCCCACAACCTCCATACAGTTCTGACGGTGCTAGCATGCCTATATGGCAAACACAATCGGCACTGATCCGGACTGAGGAGATCCCCAGTTTGGATGTCATGCACATTTGTAATTCTTCTTTCTTGTGTTTACCACTTATCATTTTCCTACTTCTAGACAGCAGGACCAACAAGGAGCACTCAGAGTAAGAGTAAAAGGTCAAGGTGCACCTCACTATCTACTCTATACCCAGTAACATGACCCCAGGGAATGCTGGAAATGTCAATTCCACCCAAACACCTCATCAAGCTATCGGCACTATCATTAAATATTGTTCACCATATATGCAATGGTGGCAGACAAAGTCAAAAAACATGAAATGTTGAATATGGTCATTCAAGATGGGGTGCCACACTGTCATGAACCTGATGGCGAGTTTTTTGCAATATCTTTTGAGTCTCACTGACAATTTTCATAGTTAGCATCCAGGCATACATTATGGCCAGACACCATGAAAAAGTATCAAATGCACTATCATTGACACATGGAAAAATTGTTGAATTTGTGCAGGACAGTGTCTTTGGGGCATATCAACTTTTCTACCCTCAAACAAGTACTATGGACCCAGTTGTGTATTGCCAACGTCACATATCCCAGGCTCTGGTTCCCACAGTCATCAGACCTCCTGTTTATATTAGTTTTGCTAAGCTGGATCCTTCCCCTTACAGTTATCCCCTGTTCCTCCAATCCACAGCTATAAATATTCCTGCTCTGCTTATTAATACTGACATCATGATCCAGGACCTCGCCCTGACCAGGCCCTTCACCGAAGTGGCAGCACATATCTGTTACCCAGACAACCCAGTGATCAAAGACATGTATCGCTCACATCTCTTCATCAACCACCAGAATCTGTTTAACACAGACCAGCTATCTGCCACCATGTCCAGGCATAGCATACCTTTCCTCAGCTCTGGGTTGGGTGTCAACTCCTGGCATCACATCAGCACCACCTACAAATGCAAGCTGGGTTGGTTCATGGAGAAGCTGTTGGAGGACAATAAATGAGACACGGTGGAAGCACTTCAAGCCAGCCACAAGAGGTCTATGGAGAATCACATCTATGGTCTCAGTCTAGATGCACTGGTGGGGCACCAGAGGACCTCCTGCCTCAGTTCATTCAAGCCAGCACCAATTGGCAGCTGCTGATGCACATAGTCCCCAGTGGTTTGGAGCTATTATATATGAATGCTAGCACCCATGACTTCAAACAGCTGGCAGAGTCTGGGAAGGTTAGGATTGGTGTCATAAACATTCTGCCTACAGCCTTGCAGGACACCATTTCCCCATGCTAGACAATATTGACACTCACAGTCTGAAGTCATTCCAAGGAGCCACAAACAGTTCTGGATAGTTGTGGTCAGTTATGCACCTTCGCATGTTGTTGCGGTGGCTCCACATACTGAGTTATGGTCCACATCACTTTGCATATCGCACCGGTCCTTCACATCATCCTCCCATGTCCTGTCCATGTCCATCCAACCAGACTGGTGCGTTATTAGTCTCTCCTTGTCACCCATTGATCATTTTCAGCCTGTTTTACATACTTTTCCCATGCATGAGACAGACTTAGTGCTATTACATGTTACATCGTTTGGGCTTGCTTGTACATATGTGATTGCCTATATCATCCCAGATTTGTACAGACTCACATATATACTGGCTCAGGACTCATATCTCGTTACTTTTCTACATTCCCTTCCTCTGAGTCAGTGTTGCAAGAGTCACTAGCATTAGTTACTACATTCTAATCCTTGCACAATTTGATTGCAGTTCTCATCATCATACGCGAGCCCCACATTACTTGAACATTTGACTCTTGCTAGATTATACCTAGAGACCTCATCGTGAGTCCCAGAATAGCCCCTGGTGCACTTCACATTCACATCCTGCATACTCGGTACCCATACCTGTCTTACCCATCATACCTGTCACTCGATACCTGGTACCTGGATTCGTATACCTGGTTCCCACCTAGCTATATTCGCACTCTTTTACTCCACACCCACACCGCACTCACTTCACATCCACTGTCTTGTTACTTAAGGGTCTTATATAGTTCACGTGTATAGTGACAACACAACTATACTTTTAAGACTTCTTGCCAGTCCTTAAGTCCACGGTCTATGGATTTTCTACTTCTCAGCAGATAACGTGGTGGTTCTTTGGGTGGAATTACCTTTTTATTTACACTGTGGGTATGACTGTGATCTCTGAAGTGAATCTGATAGGTATGTTTCAACCTAGTAGGTTGTGTTTCAACCTATGAAAGTCTGTTTCAACTTTGTCATGTCTCCCTTATAGCAGAAAGGAGAGTTTCTTAGAATACAAGTGTCGTTGATTGTCAGCTATATGACTATTGTATTAAATACCTCAGAGAGATAGTATACAATCTAGAGGAAAATAGAAAACCTTGTTGAATAGTAACCTCAATAAAGTGGTATCCAACTATAGGCTTATATAACTTTAATCTTACTTCAAGGCAAGTAATTGGCCTGCACTTTAAGTCTTACTTAATCACACTCACTTTTAGGTGATATTGGAGTAAAGTGGGAGGTTTTATTACATGGGTGCAAAATGGGCTCCTTTTATACCTTTTTGGAGGCCAGATTACTAAGCATGATCCATCACATGGATTGGTAAGAATGTGCTTACAAACCAGGCCATTGGGTGTGTTGAGTCAGCTTGTTTACTAAATATCTTACAAATACAATGTAATCTTACAAAGCATGAAAGAAAAATGGTATGAGTCATCACATGGATTGGTAAGAATGTGCTTACAAACCAGGCCATTGGGTGTGTTGAGTCAACCTTGTTACTAATGGATTATAAATACAACTGCAAGTCTTACAAAGCATGACAGATCATTTACAAAACATGATGAGTCAAGTTGAATCCTTACAAATCAGAATATTTCCCAGTCACATGACATGCTGACAAACATGTCTGGATAGCTAGTGAGAAACTCTGGTGGCAGAATGAGCCTAGAAAAATAGAAAGAAATGGAATGTTACAGAATAAAATGGAAATAGATGGAAATACACAGAAAATGAGTCTCTGACATGAAAACTGAGAATACAGGCTAATGAATCAAGGAAAATGGTAGGGTAACTTTGTGATAGGCTGCAGTACAGTCTATTATACCTTCCTTATCACACCTTATACATATATGTCATGGTATGAAGTGCATACCATGCATGACACTACACTGCACTCACTTCACATCCGCACTGCATCATCTCGCATCTTCACATCTCCATCAGCAGACATTGCATAGATCTCACACCCAACTGCATTAGTCCCTTCGCTCTTACTACTGGAGGAACTGCTCTCAGAGCTATCCCTTTGGGTTGACTACTATTTTTGCACCAAGTAGGATTGATGTGCTATCACTATAGCGAGTTTCTATGATTTCTCCCACATTGGATTTCCAACATATTGCCACACCATTGAGTCATGCACCACCTTCTCTCATCAACACTTGGCCTGCCACCAAAATTGGGGACGGAGAATCACTTGTCCATTGACACTTTGGCTGACCGTATCATAGTCAAATTGGAGGAGAAAATGATGGCCAGCATTGAACAGCAGTTGGTGATGAGGGTGGTGGATGCTCTCATGCCAGTGCTGGAGATGGTCATCAAAGAAGCTATGAAGGCATTGGTCCCTCAGCAACCAGCAGTGGTTCTGACCAACAACTTTGACTTTAACGACATCTATGCATTAGTACCCACACAAGACTTGAATGAGGCTCACAGCTGGCTGCAGATGGTAAGCAAGGGATAATCAGCATGAACCCCCCCCTCCTCTAATCACACACTCACAGTCACACATGGAAAGAGATGCAAGATGACCGATATCAGAACTTCAAGGGTCTTTGATGGATCAGAGGATATTGGCACCATCACTGGTGAGCAGTTTCTTTGGTGTTGGAGTACACTAACCACCACACCGTCAGACAATGAGCCATTGCCACCACCTCCCAATCAGCTGGCTCTCAAGCAAAAGAACAAGGACTCTGCCTTGGAGCACAACAGTCTGACTGCACTGTGTCATCTTTGACAATGATAGGGCTAAAGGGATATCTTCAGGGCAAATGCAGGCAGTCATGTCCACACTGAAGCAAGAGACAGACATTATCGCCATGCTCAGGACAGGTGGAAGAAAGTTCATGCTGGCCATCATTCCAGCGATCATGGAGATCAAGAAGGTGGTGGTGGTAGTGCTTCCTCTGAAGTCCCTGATGACTGATTGGGAGTGAAAGCTCAAGGGCATGTGTGTCCCATTCCAAGTGTATGACCAAAGCCATCCCTTGAATACCAACATCAATCTGATCTTGGTGTCTGTGGACAAAGCAAAGTTTAAGACATGGAGGCAGTCCCTGGTGGAGTTCAATGAGATCCTCCCAGTCAGTAGGCTCATATTTGATGAGGCTCATCTGCCTCTGCTGTCTGATGTGTTCAGGGAGTCAATGCAGGACATGCATGAGCTGAGACAGTTTCCAATGCAATTCATCTTGCTGAGTGGCACCATACCACAGTCTAACATTGCCACTCTCAAAAAGGCATTTGGCATGGCATCCAACACCATTGAGATAAGAGAGTCCACCAACCATCCAGAGTTAGAGTACATCATGAAGATGTCAGCCTCATCAAACACGCTGGAGAGCAAGGCTATTCAGATCATGGAGCATGAGCAAGAGCGATGGACCTCCAAGGATAGGGGTCTGATCTTTGTAATGTACATGCAGGATGGAGAGACTCTGTTGAACAAGGTGGGTGATCCATGAATCACCATCACCATATGCATATGCTGATCGCCAATCACACCCAAACAAACTGGCCATTCTACAATGCATCAAAAGACATGAGTGATGCTTTCAGACTCCAGTGCCACAAAGACTGGTGGGAGGGCAGAAGTCCGGTCATGATATGCATGAGTGCATTCAGCACTGGCAATGACTATCCACACATAAGACTTGTGATCCATCTCAAGACTCCACTGGAGATGTCTGAGATCATCCATGTTCCAAAGGATGTTCCTACTGTTTTTTGATCATATGAATCAATTGGAGATGGTCTCACAGTCCCTGGAGCCTGTGTGAAAGGTGATATGTTGGTTTGCCTAGTGACCCACCTCAAAATTTGAATTTTCCAGCCTTCCCCTATCTTACCTGTCCTTCAGGAGTATTTTTCCGGGGGGCTCTTGAGCTCCCTAAACATGGTGGTGTTCTTTATTTTGCCCAGAAAAATCAGGTTCCTGAGATATATAAGGTCCTCCCCCCCCTCTCCTACCCACCTTATCATGCTGGACTCAATTCTGACTCAAAACCAATGGTGTAGGTCCTGGTGTTTTTATTGTGTAGGAAATGATTGTTGATGGTCCCAGAACATCTGGAGGTTGACAATAATGAGATATGTCAAGGGGGCTCAAAAGTGAGTATTTTGACCATATCTCTCATGCCCTCAAGCCGCTTAGTAACTTCAAATGCAACAACACTGCCATAACTGTAGCCTGCAATTGCATATGGACAGCTTAGGGCACCCCCCCGAGAAAGGTACTAATGCAGATCTGAGACTGGACACATTGTGCAGGATCATTGTGTCAGAAAACTGGTCATAGCAAGGGGACCATTGTACCCTTTGCCATGGCCATTGATGCAGCTGCCATTGTGTTGTCACCTACTTCACTTATCAAGTTCTCAGGGCAATGTGGTACATGATTGAGCAGCATACATCAATCTTCTCCATTGTAGTTATTGCAGACATGGACTTGACCAATTCATGCTGTAAGCTTAGGGTTATTTGTGTGATAGGGTGATATGATCATGGACATTGTGGCACCGCATGATCAAATATATTCTGCTACTTGAATTTTCCGCTGGGTTGAAGTTTGTGCCCCCTCTCGAATTTACCATCTCTGCTAATTTCCCCATTTATGCTTCAAGTTATACTTCCCAAGGCCATGACATCACTAGTGCCCAAATCACCATATGTGAGAAAAAGATGGAAGACCCAGTTATCCCATATGCCAAACTGTCTTCCTTTCTGCGGCTCTGATATGACATTGCTGGCCAATTCCGAGGGTCTAGATGCCACTGTGTAAGGGAGCTCAGGGCTGGCTGCAATCTTGCATTGCCACTTTTGATGATAGGTGTATTGTTCACGAAGTATTGGATCAGAATTTGCACTATCAACTGATTAATTCTTAACAGGCTTCCCTTTCTTCTTTGAGGATTAGTTGAAAGTTTGGATCCATTGATAGCAGACTTAGTTGGCCGAGTATCAAATTTTCATTTGATCAATGTTCACAACTGATGGCGACTTAGAGTCTACATCAAGAATCATCCACGGAGGAGAGTTTGGGACCAGAGGGCCTGTGTTGTCACAATCTTAGTACATACAATGTTATGCCACATATTAGAATTGTCCATGGAGGAGAGTTTGGGACTGGGGGGCCATCACAATCTTAGTACATACAATGTTGTGCCTGTATATTGTTACCTTTTGACTATCTAGGTTACTGGAACAGTATCCAGGATCTAAGTATATCATGAGTCCAATGCAGAAACTGGATGTCCCAATAGCCAGTGCCAGCAACCTGGATCCAAGTTCAGGATTTCCAAGCAGAGACTAGACCTCAGAGGACATCCTAGACTGACAGTGATTATGTCCTAGTGAGCTTGCAATATCACAATGTTCTGCCAGTGATGGGCCTGGTAGACTAAATTCTGGTTGAATTATTTAGCCTGGTCCTCATAGACAGTTATTGACCCTTCTTACTAGATTTCCAGCTGCCAAGTCTTATTTTATTTCGCTCTCAGTCCATTGGCACTTGCCTAAGTTCAGAGGATACAGGAAAATATAAGTATGGCAAATAACTGGACTTTACCTCAACCACAAACCCATCTCTTCCCCCCAAAAAAATGCCTACAATTACTATGCCCAGTGCTCTTTTGGCACTCAGTGCCCCTTCTCATACAGAGTGGGCTGATTATTTGATGGATGCCATTGTGCCCATAGAGTCTAGCAATATTCCTTGGTGTTGGCCTGTATGGCAACAGCGCACTATGCTTGGTTCAACTCCCTTATTAGTAAACATAACAGAGGACACTCCCAGTGCTTGGAAGTCCCTTGAGGTCAATCAGGCAGTCTTGACATTTGCTAACAATTTTTGGGCTGTCAAGGATGCTGCCCAAGTGGATTACATTACAAAAGATCACCCTGATAACGACAACAAAGGTCAACAACATTGGCTGGACTATTGCCATGCCAATTGGTCAAACTGGAAAATAAACAGTACTGGCTGAACATGGCCTTGACCCATATACAGTTATGAAGTGTCTTAAGGTGGCAAATGTAAGATTTATTTACTTTTGTCTCTGTACCATGCTCTCACTGACTATTTCAATAAGCTACTGGATCTTGCCACCTTGCAGGTTGTACTTGCCTACCCAGGCCTTGTGGAGGTGCTTTTTGGCCCTGAATCTTTCACAGAGGATGATGTTGTAGTTAAGGAGCCAGTCTGGCGCTTCCTAGATGCCCACATGGCCCGCCATTGGGCAAAGAATAGGAAGTCTATTGGACATGAAAGGGGTAGGCTTGGAAAGTTAAAGAACAAAGTAGATGGGACATGGAAAGGTATACTTTTATTGGTACTGCACCTTTTTAAGACCTAATTCTGTTTGTCCAGAATTCTTGTCCATGGCAGAGCAAAGCAAATGTCTAGATGCTGAATACATTAGAACCTGGCTAAAGGATGTAGATGGACTCACAAAAATTCTTACTTGGTATGGCAATCAGGAGTTACTGAAGCAGCTTTCAGAGCAGCAAGAAACACTTAGTGACCTTCTTCAAGGCTGGGGGATTGATGTAAATGGTGGAAGCATGTATCATGCGTTAACCTCAGCTTATCTAGGCTTCACTACTTCAGGGATGAGGTGGAAGGGATGGATGCCCAGCCAGGTGCTACATCCTGCCATCCACATCTCCTGCCGAGATCTCAGTGGGATGATCAGAGCCTGACCACAAGGGCCTGTGGTATGCACATAACTTTGTCTATACCCACGGTCTGAAGCACTGCCTTCACTACAGATTGACCCTCTACATAGATGGGACAGGAACCAAGTGCATAGAGGATGACAGAAATCTGCTGTGCTGTGTCTGCAAGACAGGCCATGAACCCAGTCAAGTAATAGCTGCCACTGCCCAACAGCAAGCTCCCACTCAAGTGACAGGGACCTGTTGGAGTCATATGACAGATGTCATAGTATGAGCACAAGAGAGGAAAGCTTAGTAATAAGATAAACGATGATTAATGTAGGGAACACCAATAACCGGGAATAGCTGGAGCAGTATCAATTAGTAAGCACAGCATGGAAGAGAAACAAGTCCGCAGCACAGACTTTCAGATCGGACACAGAGTATTAACCGATTGATAGTATATATATTGTACGATTATTTACATTAGGAGTCAGTCCAAATAATTACTTCTACTCTACATAAATTCTCATAACCACAGGTTATGAGCCCTGACACTACCATGGATACAATGCTCCCTGGCACATCATTGCTCTATAATATCCCCCGGCTCACCAATGATGGAATGAACTGGATAACCTATAAGGAAAGGGCACAGACAATAATACATGCACAAGGTTTGATGCGCTATCTAGATGGTCATGCAATGGAACCTATACCCTTCAAAATTGACTCACAAGGACAAGCAATAAAGCCCAACAAGACGGCAGCTACACAAAGTGAAATTGAAGACTTAGATAAAAAGATTGATGAGTTTCAACAGAAGGACTCACTCATCAAGCAGCATATATTTGGTACGGTCTCAGACCGACTATTATTGCACTGTAGGAAACATTCTCACTGCAGCCCTGCAGAGGCCTATCTTACGGAGTACGTTGAAAGCCCAGTTGTCCGGACATCAGTACAGTCACTCCCAGTCATCTCCGATGAAACCCGCTCAAACCCGACGCTTTCCCGCACTCTCGGAGCCTCGGACCCACCGGAGATGCACCGGACCCGCTCGCATACCTTCAGAAACCCGTCCGTCCTATGTATGTCCTGTCCGTTGCATCCAACCCCACTGGTGCGTAGTAGCTTGTTTCCCATGGCTGATGCAGTAGGCAGTGTTATTACCTGTGTTCTCACATGTCTGCAGTGCCTCATGTTAGTTTACATACCTTCGGACCCGATGTTTTCCTATTTTCTATATTCTGGATTTCTATGTAGCTAGTTATATAGGACTGGTAGTACAACCAAGCTCATTACTTTACTGTAGGTGGGACTTCCCATCTACTTGGTCATATACCTGTCATTACCTGTTACCTGGCTGAATATACCTGGTTCACACCCATTCCACACCCGCTTCACACCCAAAACCCTTGCCATTCATTTTCCCTGACTTTCCCTTGTTTCCGGACATAGTCCGACACTTTCCGAACCCGTTACCTTGCTATTACCCATAACCCGATGACCCGAAGCTCCGGACCTGCTTTCCTGTGCTTCAGACTTGGTAGTATACCTTCAGACCTGACATTTTGACCTCCAGACTTGGTCCGCATACCTTCGGGCTTGTTCCTTTACCTTTCCGTGACCTTAGATACTAACTATCAGACTTATATCAGTAGCAGACCCCTTTAGGGTCGTGCGTTCTTGCCTTGCAAGAGAAGCAGCAGGCATAGCATTCACCCAACATTATATCCACCTACTGCGGAGTTGTTTCCCACAGCGCATCCAGAGCCTTGGAAGAGCCTCAAAGATATGGGCAGAGATATGCCTCATACATGAAGGCAAAATGGAGATGGTGCAGATAGACCTGCAATGGAAACTGCAGGAAACTAGGTGTGAGGAAGGAGGTGATGTCAAAGCACATTTCGGAGACCTGTTACAGATCTGAGAATCATTAGCTGGAATGGGGGCAAGCATAGATGAAAAAGACTACTATGCCATCATTATGGGATCATTGCCAGAATCCTATAGACCATTGCTCTCATCAATCAATGCTACTGCACGAATAATGAAACAACCCCTTACCTCATACGAGCTGATGAATGTCATCACAGAAGAATATGAGCATCAACAGATAGCCAATCCCAAAGCACCCAAGAAAGGAAGCAACAGTGCATTCTTGGCAAAGACAAGCACATGAAGAAATCATACAACAATTAACAGGAATGAGGACATTACCTGTTTTAATTGTGACCGGAAAGGACATTATAAGTCCGATTGCTGGAGACCTGGAGGAGGGAAGGAAGGTCAGGGACCATGTCAAGGGCAGAGGAAGGGAGGAAACACGAACCAAAGTGCTGATATGATAGAAAGCAAGGATAACTATGCCTTTGCATCATCAGACCTAGCAAGTGTCACAAAACAGATCAACATACCTCTAGAACACTGAGGCGCTATCATAGACTCAGGCATGACATCCCATTTTTCCCCCAATCGCTCGAAATTCATTACCTACACCAAAATTGAACCGCAGGAAGTACATACTGCAGATGGTTCGAGTATCAGTGCTATAGGAAGAGGAGATCTAAAGATAGACTTACCTCTCGGGACGAAGAAGACTACCGTTACCCTCAAAGATACTCTATACACTCCAAAGATGGCATTCACACTGATTTCGGCCAATAGGATTGCAAAGGCAGGACCTGCAGTGTACTTTGAGGATCAAATGTGCAAGATCCTGTCACCAGCCCCAGAGCAAAGAATCATAGCTGAAATACCACAAGTTGGTGGACTATATTGAATTGCATCAGCAGCGGCACATAGTGCAAACTTTGCAGAGACCAAACACACCATATACCAATTGCACCATATCCTAGGACACGTCTCACAAACAGCAATACTCGAAGCTGTAAAGAAAGGTACCATCAAAGGAATAGATGTGGATACTACCTCAAAGCCTCAATATTGCGAAACATGCGCACAAGCTAAAGCAACTCGCCAACCTTTTCCTGAAGAATCCAAGACACAAGCGAAGACTTATGGAGAATTAGTTCATACAGATCTATGGGGACCTGCACAAACAGCGACCATAGGAGGATGTCTATATTACATCAGTTTTACTGATGACTATAGCCGGGAAACCAAGATCGAATTTTTGAAGAAGAAGAGCAAAGCACTCACTGCATTCAAGCACTATGAAGCTTATGTCAGCCATCAATATGGTGCATGCTTGCAAAAAATTTGGTTGGACTAAGGAGGGGAATATCTGAGCAAAGACTTTAATGAATACTTGAAGGAACAAGGGATACAGCGACAACTCACTATGCACAATTCTCCACAACAGAATGGTGTGGCTGAACGACTAAATTGGACATTGGTTGAACATGCACGGGCCATGCTAATTGCTAAGGATCTTCCGAAATTCCTATGGGCTGAAGCTATCAGCTATGCTACATGGCTCAAAATCACCTACCTTCACGAGCCATTCCCAAGACAACATCTTTCAAACTTCTACATAAATTGAAACCAAGTTTAGCAGCAGCACATGAATTCGGAAGCTGAATGTATGTGCAATTACCAGACAAAGGGAAGCTTGAAGCAAAAGCTGAGGAGGCCTTATTCATAGGAGTTGATGAGGAGAGCAAGGGATATAGGATGTATTGGCCAGGGAAATGACGGGTTTCTATCAAGCGGAATGTCAGCTTCGTACCAACAAACATTAATGTGCATGATGGAATACTGGACGAGGGGGAGTCTAGGCAGATGGCCCAAACTGAAGTACCAAGTAACATCAAGTCCATCCTGCAGAAAGCTGCATCACCAGAACAACCTCCCCAAACATCAGTACAAGTACCCCAAGTACCAAAAACACCACCTCAAAGTACACAAGTACTGTCAATGCCAGAAACACCCAAAGCAACATGAGTATGACCTGCACCAGGCTACTACAAGGCATTAAATGAATGAGGACGGGCAGCAACTGCAATAGAAGATTTCCCTGATGAAAATCAACCAAACCCTTTCATACATAGAGCGCTAGCATCTGCCGAACGAGAACCAACGCTGAAAGAAGCACTTAGCAGAACAGATGCAGTGGAATGGCAACAGGCCATAGACTATGAGATAGGTCAATTGGAGAAACTCGGAACCTGGAAAATCATAGACCCACCTCGAGGCATGAACATCATACCCTGTCATTTCGTACTCGCAACGAAACGAGGACCAGATGGAGAAAAGATAAAGTTATGAGCCCATCTAGTCGCCAATGGTCAGCATCAGAAACATGGTCTAGACTACTCAGAAACCTTTGCACCAACCTCAAATATGTCTGCAATTCGAGTCATCCTGACAATGGCAGCATGTCAAGATTGGGAAATACATCAAGTTGATGTAAAAAGTGCTTACCTGAATGCCATGCTCAAGGAAGACATATACATCAGGGCACCACCTAGTTATCTGAAGCCAGAAGATGAAGGGAAGATCCTAAAGCTGTTATGAAGTCTATATGGTCTCAAACAAGCTGGATACGAGTGATCAGAAGAGCTAGAGAAATTTTTCTTGGATACAGGATTTACTCACTCACAAGTAGACCGAGCCATTTATTTCTGGTGCACAACGGACGAACACACAGTCATAACCATATCTGTCGATGATATGGCTGTAACATCGAAGCACCTGAAGCATATCATCAGCTTCAAGGACCAGCTTCACGAACAGTTCGATATAACAGATCTGGGAGAGCTTACCTGGTTGCTGGGATTGAAGGTAGAAAGGAACCGAGAAGCACGAATGATCACGCTATCCCAAGAAGCATACATTAACACTGTCGTCGAACATTTTCGTCTTGAAGATGCAAAGCCTGCACAAACACCAATGGAGACAGGAGTAGTGCTAAGTGAGCACATGACAGGCAACGAACTTGAAATATCCGAAAACATACCATACCAACATGCCATCGGTTCATTGATGTATGTGGCAACAAGCACACGACCAGACATAGCATTTGCAGTGTCCATCTTATTGCAATTCATGCGAGATCCAACAAAATCACACTGGGAGGCAGCAAAACACATCATTCACTATCTGAAAGGGATGAAAAATGCGCAGCTCACCTTGGGAGCAAACAACAGAGACCTCAAAACATATGTAGATGCAGATTGGACAAGCCAACCTCACAGACACTCAATGTCTGGGTACATCATTCTATTGAACAGATCTCCGATTGCTTGGAGCACTTGAAAGCAAATGCTGATAGTGTTATCAACAGCAGAAGCAGAGTACATCGCGCTATCATCTGTGACAAGAGAAGTGCTATATCTTCAGTCATTACTGAAAGAATTATATTCGAGGAAAGATGCACCTGTCATCACACATTGCAACAATCAAGGTGCCATAGCACTAGCCTCGAACAACAAATTTCATGCTCGAATGAAGCATATTGATATTCGCTATCATTTTATCCAATCAGTAATAGAAAACGGAAGCATAAACTTGCAATACATACCGACAGATGAAAATCTCGCAGATGCCTTCACCAAGGCATTACTGAAACCCCGATTAGAGAAGTTGAAAGGAGGAATGAGTATAGGTTGTGCTCAAGGGGGAGTGTTGGAGTCATATGACGGATGTCATAGTACGAGCACAAGAGAGGAAAGCTTAGTAATAAGATAAATGATGATTAATGTAGGGAACACCAATAACCGGGAATAGCCAGAGCGGTATCAATTAGTAAGCACAGCACAAAAGAGAAACAAGTCCGAAGCACAGACTTTCGGATTGGACACAGAGTATTAACCAATTGATAGTATATATATTGTATGATTATTTACATTAGGAGTCAGTCCAAATAATTACTTCTACTCTACATAAATTCTCATAACCACAGGACCAACCCGCAACACATACACATGATGACAACATCCCTCCTCAGCCATCAATGAACAGCATCAGTCAATGCATACATAGACAAGTGTATTGATGGTTGAAAAGTTCTTTGGGAGTTTGCAGCCTGCACCTAGTCAGAAAGAAATGATAGCAAGAGAATAAAAAACTCACACAACATCTGCTTGATGCCATTCCTTCAGGTGATAGCAGACACCTAGATATGGGACCAAGAGTGTGTTACATGACCCAAAGCCAGTATTTGTAAGGAGGTACTGGCCTTCTGGGATCCACAGGTCATGTTGGTGCACATCATGCCAGAGTGAAGCATCTGTAACAGATCCATCCCATCCACAAAGTGAATAAATAAAGGAGAAATCCAAGTTGCAAATGAAAAGACAGTTCTGGGACAGGTAGCCTTTCCAGTTCCACATGATGTCATGATCTTCATTTGCTGAGAATACCCAGATATGGGTTCCATCAATGGCACCTATGTGGTCGCAAAAGAAGTGGAAGCATGGGTCATTGGTGATAGAAATAGACATGGGAGTCTCATCCATAGGGAACTGAACTTGGGAGTCATAGAATATATCTTCAGAAAAAAATACAGGCAAGTACCTGAAATATCTAACACAAATTTAGATGATAATCAAGTGGATTATAGGATATTTAGCTCGAAATTGTGTTGGGGGAACACTGGAATCATTCCTCAAGAAGGCAAGCAGAAAGTCCTGTAACATAGATATATAATAATATTGCAAGCTGCTCCTCCACTAATACACCATTGCGAGATTGCTCAAACCCATTGGCCTGGAGGACCTGCACCAATGCCTCAAATGCCTCTAAGGGGACACCAAGATTGTGCTTGATGTGGTCTGGGTGGCCTGTAAGGAGTTTAAAAACCTATGCATAACCTGTCAATGCTGATGTGTGATAAGGGATGCAGGGGGGAGGAGTTAAGAAGAGGCAATGGTACAAATTAACTATCTGTGACACTACACATGTTACAAGGACAAGGAGCCAGCACCTGCATAATTCCTCATGCTGCCAGAGTTCAAGGAGGGGAGGTTACACTTGAGGATACATTGTTGTAGATTACTAGGGTGTCAATAAGCTGCAGGGGACCTCAGTCCAGATGGTCATGTGATAGCATCACATGACCAACAAATTTTCACTCTCATTTTTATTTTCCATAACTTTTCACTGTCCATTCAGAGCCTTTTAGTAAGATAGTTTCAAAGCATTATCAGTAATTGGGCTAATTAGACACATTATTGGAAATCTAGCTAATTCTGATAATTCTGATAATCAGAAGAAATTTAGGGCAGGAAGGTTTTCCTGATGTCTTGTTGCAGGAGGCACATAACAATCTTCATGAACAACTTGAAGTGATTGGGTCTCGTTCCTCATAGGTGAAATTGTAGTGAACCAGTCTTAATGGGAATATTGAAGTCAGGGACACAGTGTGCAAGCATTGTTACAATCTATATCATATACCCTATGTACACAACTGACAATAGCAAGGTTCAAACAGGTGCATACACATGAATTACATTCAAATTCATCCATGCACTTCCTGCCATTCATACACATGCTATTGTAGAAGTGTCCTAAAAAGGTAGTGTGTGCTTGGAAGCATTTAGCATTAGACTATTTGGCAGTTGAATGTGCCTGCCAAGAGGTGGGGAAAACCTTGATTCCCAACATGGGGCTCATCATTACATAATCTACAAAACCTTAATATACAGCCACTTGAAGTTTTGAGAGTAGTATTCTGAGTTCCTCGACAGCAGCATAAGATCTTAATAAAAAATTTAACTAAACACTGGAAGGCCCCCAATTTTACTACTTAAGAATACATCTAGATAGTCAGATCAATGAGACAAGAGCATGCAATGACACAACTAGCCAAATCAATCTGTCTGGTTGTACAAATTGAGAACATATAACCAATATAACACAAGACGCATAAATATTGATATGATGCACCCATACATGTATTATGTGCCTCGTCTCTCTGTTGCCTCATACTATCATCAAGACTGGTTCATTTTACATACTCACGTTCATGATGTATTCTACAACACATTTGCATGCACACACTCAGTCCAATTTCCCAGCAAATTATGAAAACTTGGCTCCCATCAGAAACAAGGCACATATAGCCACATTATATCAAACAACAGACTTTGTCAGATCAGATCCCAATAGTGATTCATCAGGCCATCTGGGCATTCTAAGAGCTCAGACATAGATTCAGATGATATCACAGCATACTCAGCAGATTTCCCTAACTTATCACCTCCTTCTCAAGGTCCTAGCTCGTACTGGGGCTGATCAGATTCAGACTCACAAGGTTCTTCTTTGGTCCCTGATTCCAAGATTGATATTATGGAACAACTATTAATAAACATGCTGGACTCACTCTATAACATGTATGTGGCTAATGTACTACCGGTAACCATTGGTATCCAACAATGATGGAGGCTGCTCTGCCCTGACTGCCTAAGAATGGGTCCAAACAAGTGTATCATCCCAACTTCCTCTCTGGCATTCTGGGCAGTTTAGCTCATTGAGCAGCCATTAAGGCAGCCACAAGTGCATCAAGGCATTGTCCAAAAAAAACCTGTGCTCAATCACACTGTGTCTGAGTGGCATCAGTAAACTAGTGAGACTCAGATATTAGTTGATATTGTAGTACTTTGTAAGCCCAATGTTTCTTTCCTATACATCACAATACAAAGTAATATATAGCAATCTAAAGCAATGTAACCATGCCAATTCATGCTTGGTTCAGACCTATATATTGCTTTACATTACTTTACATCACTTTATATTGTTTTATAATGTCATGTATAGGAAAGAGCATTTCAGCTTACAAAATATGGGAATATCAGTGGCTCACTGGTTTACTGATGCGATGCACCTTGAGTTGAGTGGGTCTGTTCTCTCCAAACAAGCCCATACATTCCTCTAGCCTAGTACTTCATTTGTTTAGATCTTCTTCCATTTCTTTCTGTTGATCCACTGCTTCTTCCATTGTGCCACTACTTCTTCCATTGATCCACCATTCTGCATGTGCTTTTATCCATTGTAGCTTGTTTGTAGAGATGGACAGGGGTATGGGTAACCCCTGGGGGTCAAGGGTAGGGGTACCTAGGGGTAGGGGTGTGGGTTGGGTATTCAAGACCCATGGACCCTCAGACCCCTCAGAAGGAGTACCAAGGGGTACTGGGGGATAGGGGTTTGGATTGGATTGGACACTGAAGACCTATAAACCTCTAGACCTATGGACATGGTGTGACCATTGAACCCTATTCAATGCTATGACTACTACTTGTCAAGTATATGTAGAAAGCTATAGCAATCTATATTCAGTAATTTATGCTTGGTGTCAAATATTTGTGGATGTCATATATCATAAGCCATCATAATTATGTTGGCGTGCCAGTTTGCTTCAATTGG
This sequence comes from Suillus lakei, assembly GCA_016628065.1. Lineage (NCBI taxonomy): Eukaryota > Fungi > Basidiomycota > Agaricomycetes > Boletales > Suillaceae > Suillus > Suillus lakei. The sequence goes on from JABBWA010000042.1 coordinate 20,810, forward strand.
TGCAGTACTAGGTTTGAATACTGCTAATATATATTCAGGGTCATGAAAGGATTAATTATCATACTTGGGCTCAGGAGGATTAGAAGAAGGATTAATATGAAGGTATGCAGAGCTTATTATCTGCATAAAAGATAACCAATTGATAAGATAACACTTGAACTGCCAGTCTGTAACTTAGTATAATTTTTATAATCAACAAAGAAGAAGAATATCATCAAGGGTATCAAGGGTATAACTCTCAGGGGTACCATACCCCTTGTGGGTAGGGGTGTGGGTATGACCTCCAATACCCATGGGTATACCCCTGTCCATCCCTACTCATTTGTCTCTCAAATTCACACATTATGCTCTCACAATCACACTTTACATGTTCATTGACATTATACATTGTAGTTGTTGTCATGTGCTCATGTATTACTTGTTTTCAATTCGATATTGTTGCTCTCAGACTTGTTATTTGTGTGATCGAGATAGTTACTATATAAGGCTAAATTATAGGACTGTAATGCTGTCACGGTGGTGGGGGACCCATCCGAAGTTACGTCAGGTGTATGTCATGAACTCTTATTTCCCCCACCTCTTGGTGCCCGCCGCCATCAGCTGTGCCTCCCTAACTCCGAGTCTCACTTGCACTTCTACTTCCCAACAAAAAGTAAATAGTCATAAGTGACTACATAGTACTGCTGTCATGTGCGACCCTGGGATATTTCTCATAGGAATGATTATACACTCGGTCTCATAATTCCATGTAGTCAGGCAGAGATAACTGACTATTGCGTAGTTCTATGGCACGTAGTACCACGTATGTCGACTCCGAGTTATCCTAACCTGACGGTATTAACGATATGCTATGCAGTTTATGAAAGCTCCGATCATCCAGAACACATGCAACGGCTCCAGGAGTGTGTCCGACATGTCATAGTAAACATGACTATCAGTTCCAATTGCGAGTCGTTTCGCAAAGCCTGCTGATCTCAAGTCAGACCGGTTTAGCATACGCACTTCCTGCGCAGAGGGTGACGTTGGGAGTTTCACATCTATCCTTTTCCTGCAGGGTATAAAGTCCCAATGTTTTCGAAATATTTATGCTTTCCATCTCATTCTTCTACCGCATAGATCCTGGTGATTTGTTGCACGACAGGCATCGTATTCCTCAGATCTATCTACCCTCCTTGTTTCTCTTGACGCCGCGCCAGGCCGCATCCCCTCCTTGTACGCGATTTCTATCATGCGCTTCACATCTCAGTTTGTTGCTTTCACAAGTATCTGTACTATCATCGCTATCGTGCTTCCACCCCCTGCCGACGCTGCATATGTTGCAAGCCATCCCAGTGGCAACCGGGTTGCCACTGCTGATAAGCCCCGCACTATTTTTTCACTTCCGAGGTTAACTGCTGGACATGTTCCAAACAAACCCACCAAGGGCAAAGGAAATGCAAATATCAATGCTCCTAGCTCGGTGAGTTAGCTTGCCTTGGGCTGGTTGCCATCGTCTTCTCACACTTGCCTATATTGCAGAGGTTCTTCAGGTTTTCCGATTCCGACCCATTGAACCCGCTGGCCGGCATTCGGGATTTTAGCTTGGCTCATGTTCGCTGGTGATGATATTCATCCACCCTTTTCACCGCACGACGCATCCTCACGTCGTCCTACTCCTCTCTCTCGCCGCTCATCTGCTCTCGTCCATGGTGCAGGTGGAAATAACTATATAGTCTCTAGGGGTGCAGCCTCCACGCGCCCTTCAAAACGAAGGCTGGGTCGTCGCTCTACTTCCAGCACTGTTTCCGGGATCATTGACATTGTGGTATGATGCATATTTTTTTGCACTTCTTCGCCCTTATAATCGCACTTCCAGAGCGGAGAGCAAGACCGGCACCTCGCATCTCTTGCCCTCGATTCTTCGACGTATAACTCCACGTCGACCAATTCGACCGGTGGTCACGCTAGTGATGGTTCCTTCCCTCTCAATGCGTCCAGCACAAATGGGACGCAGTTCTACTTGGTCGACGCTAATGACAGCTCATTCAACAACTCTGGTATTTTATCTTACATTTATTTTATTGCTGAACTCAATTATCTTCATAGCAAACGCAACGAAGCACGTCATGGTTCAAACTGATATCTTTAATTCCTCCTACTGCGCGACTTTCGACCCGAACCCATCTGGGCCTGAGCCAATGATGATGGAGATGTGTCGTCCGTCGCAATCCGAAAATGTCGTCAAAAACCTGGATTACTCATATGTCAACGGCATGGCGCCTATCGTCGACTACACCATCTTGGCCGCGGATCCACACAAGAGCCAGATCTTCGAGTACAATCCCTCTACTGGTGTCATAAAGCCGATGTGGACGAACAGCGACGGCAGCACTTCCGCACATGCGATGTTTGTTGAGCGGGATAGTGCGACCTCTACCACCGCTGACTCCAACACGATGACACCTGCAGGCTCTGGTACCAGCTCTACGTCTGCTCCGCAGCCCACCACTTCTTCATCTGCACCGGAAGCACAGAACGTGACTCTGGTGTTCCGGCCTTCTGATTTTGCGGTCTCTGCCCATCCACCTTCTACCGATGCTGCTGACTCGAGCGCGGGCGGTGTGGTAACGACGACGATTACCACGACGGTTGCGTACACCGCCACTGCAACCCAGTCTTCGTCTTCATCGTCCGCCACTGGGAGCCCTATGGCTGCTGTCGCTGCACTTACCATGACATCTTCATCATGTTCATCAATGCCAGCAGCATGCAGTTCGACATCGACATCGACATCGACATCGACGCCCTCTCCTGCTGTCCACGCTGCTGTAGCCACTTCAAGCGCGGGGTCGTCTCCTTCGCAAACAACTTCCACGGGCTCCGCAGCCACCCAAGCTACATCGTCATCGATGCCACCCTCTCCTTCTGTCCATGATGATATTGTTGCTTCAAGCCCGGGGGCGTCATCTTCTCAGGCAACCTCCACGGGCTCGGCGACTACTACCCAAGTGACATCGTCATCGATGCTACCCTCTCCTTCTGTTCACGCTGCCATCATCGCTTCAAGCCCAGAGTCGTCATCTTCTCAAGCAACCTCCACGGGCCCGGCGACTACAACTCAAGCAACATCGTCATCGTTGCCGCCCTCTCCGTCTGTCCACGCTGCTATCGTCGCTTCAAGCCCAGGGTTGTTGTCTTCTCAAGCAACCTCCACAGGCTCGGCGACTATCAGTCAAGCGTCATCGACCTCGCCGCCCGTGAAGGGCTCACTAGAAATTGAGTTCGTCCCGATTGTAGATTCCCCATCTTCTGCGTCCATCACTTTATCTTCCCCGTCCTCCTCTTCCTCCTCTCCCTCCTCTTCGTCATCTGCAACACCCAGCCGAATGAACGCAGCTGCAATCGCTTCAGCAATCGCCAACTCCCGTTCTAGCACTTCTACCGCGAGTAGCATTAACACAAACAGTTCTTCTGCTAGTTCAACGGTTGCGCCGACAACCACTGCAAAATAGGTGGGTATATTATATCGGGAGCTTACTTAGATAAGTAAATTGTAGACTGTAATTATATAAATGCAGTGCATAGATTGTTACACGAATTATATCGCTATACGAGAGAGCAAATATGTTTTGGAACTCGCGTTGAAGTCAAGGATACTTATATAAGTTATACCGTGGTTTGTCTCTCGTCGACGTTATAAGATACATCTAGTTGGGGTGGGCCAGCACGATGGCCACCCTAGAAGTCAGTGTGCATGTAAGGAATGATGGAAAGTATTGTTTGTGCGGAGCCTTGCTCGTCTGCTGGAACTTTTCTCACCGCAACTTGATCAAAAATGACAACAAAAATCGGTTGATCCCATCCTTCCTCACTCCAAGTCAAGAATTCAGATCTCGAAAAGCGCAAACAGGCATCAAAATTCATAAACGACCAACTATCTGACTTGTATACATGCATGTTATCAAGATCTGTGCCTGAAAACTACTGGATCTACTAACGGCAGATGATATAGCAGCGACCAATAGTCGGGATCCGCTACTACTTCAAGGGAAGGAATGAGAGTGATGTTATCCCGCTCGCTCCTCGTCTAATTCTGAGGCTGTTATCAGTACACCACTAAAAGTCGGGTACTCTAGAGGGAGCTTTGATCGTGCCGAAAATGCTTTCAACTCCTCATGAGGCCACTACAACCACGCAGAGCCAGCCATATGCATAATCTCGCGTACATTGGGGAGTGTCAAGACATTTAGCAAGTTAGAGAGTGATGTGAAGGTGTTGACACTGGAACATTTAACACAGACAACTTTTTCAAGGCGAAAATACACTAGAAGAGGGTTGAAATATCAAGAATAAAATAAGTCTCATAATTAATTTCAACCATTTTTAGGATCTTTCACGGTCACAAAGTCGACCATGCTGCCAGTGACAATGAGCGGAGTTTAAACTTCTTGGCACATGTCGTTTGACCATTAGCTTGGCTTTGCCGCTTGTCTATACTTGCGCAAGGAAAAGGATGTTCCTGCGAGCCGCATTTCGATGTTCGTCTGCTCTGTTGCTTTCAGATCTGTCATCCTACAGTGATCGCGTGCAGCTAAATGAGCCAATTCAAGTTCTCGTAGTCAGTCACTCTACTAGCAATCCTTGGATGTAGTTGAGCTGGTCCACCTGGGTCACTTCCAAACATTTCGGATGGGGCATTCACAGAAACCAATTTAGCACCCTTGAAAGCGACTGGTGGTCACCTGGGACAGTCAATCGTCCCAAGGAACTTGGGAGAGAATTCTTGGCGCCTCTCCACATATTAGTTAACGTACGTACTCAGTGAGTACCTTCACGCTTGTCAAATATCAAAAACGAGAATATCACAACAGGGTCGGGCCTAGAGAAGAAAAATGAAAGTCGCGGCTCGGCAAGTCTGTTCTTTGACCTTCAGTCGTCGTGACATGAGCAGGACACAAAAGGCCTCAGTTGGCTTAGTCGTATTGATCGAGTTTGCCGACGTCATCGACCCGCTTTTTTACAATGCAAGCTCACTAGGTGTGGACCGTGTGGATGGTGGACATAATGCTATAATAGGTGATGTGTTTGTTGTGGACTTGTGGCCCGCGACGCGTTGTAATTTAAATAGGGACGCGACGGTCGGCGGAAGGTAGAATCATTTCTAACTCCAAATCCCCATTTCCAACATCTCGACTTCCTTTGTGTTTCTAAACGTTCATAGGAACAGACATGGATGCATTCAACTCAAAAGTCCATTTATCCACAGTCTTGAACCAGTCTGGAAATTCGCACAGCAGATTTGCATCAGCTCTTTGGCGCCTACCAACCGAAACCCTATGCAACATTTTCATTTACTGTCTCCCGGAAGACGACTCGGAGTGCTTGTCACCTGCATCAAATCTGGCCCCCATCCTTTTGACCAGAATATGTCGACGATGGAGGGAAGTTGCTGTAGACATGCCAAATTTGTGGTGCAGACTGTCCATACGTAAAGACTGGCAGCGGGCAGCCTTCTGCTATGACTTATGGATCAAGAGATCACGAGGACGTCCGCTCTCGTTGGCACTCGATTGCCACAACGATCACTGGACCGAGCTACGAAGCCTGCTCCATCCTTACATCAATCAAATTTCATCCCTCTCTCTTGATTTTTCCTCCGGTGCCAGCCAACCGGAAGTTGTGATAGCAGATTTCCTAGCACTGGAGAAGCTGACGGTATCCACGGACGGTTCCGATCTTGTACCCGCTGTCGCCACATCTATCTCGCAATTTCCGTTCGCATTGTATAGTCTCAAGATCGCGAACCTGATGCCAGGCGTTCGACCTCGAGCACAATTCCACATGGGCCTGTCTCACAAATATTGAGATCGAGGTACACGAACTACGTGCACTCCCCTCCCTGCTCCACCTATGTCCCGACCTCTCGTCCTTAACGATTGTTGCGGTAATCACCGAAGTTGAGGCACTGGAGCCATTGACGCACGCCAAACTTCAATCCTTGCGCATCACTTCCGGGGATTTATTTGGGGACGCAATTGAGGATCTTGGCCTATTCGACGCTCTCTCACTCCCCAACCTGCGCGCGCTTGAAGCTCGCTATTTACAGCCGTGGCAGTCATGAGGAGTTCAAGGCATTTTTGACACGGTCAAAGTGTCAACTGGAGAGCCTGATTTTCGGTGGTGGAGTGACGACAACGGATGAGCAGCGCGCGGAATACGTCGCTCTTATTCCTTCCCTCAAAATAGTAGTGGATCCCACGCGTGCAGACTTTTGTATTTAACTTCTACAGACAATCGTTATGTATATACTGCGCGAAATGATGATATTGGGCTTGCACTAATATACTCTTATTTATTCCTTGACGAATTGTTTGACCTACATAGCTAGACGAGCGCCGAGTTGGCCGGCGACACAAGCTTTTCTGCTGACCGCATAGGGCTTAGTAATGATCCCTCGCGTCGGTTTGGTGTATCACCTTGCGACGTTTCACAACACGCAGCTGGTGCTGAGCTGTATATGTCTATCGAGTAACTGAAGATCGCCATGTACTAGCCTTAGCCCAACTCCTCCCTGTTCAATTGCTGCGGACTATTAAGATCTACCACGATGTTACAATGTGACACCATTTCGTGGATTGAAGCTTGAGAATTCGTGTGTGTGCATGGCTCTATCAGGGTGGATAGTTGAAATATTTGGTTTCTATGGAAATCTTGATCGAGGAGAGGGTGGGACCCTGCTGAAGCAATTAGAGGAGTATATTTAATTGATGTGCAGTGAGCTCAACATGTGCCAGGCGAGGGCCATCCGGAATTCTTGAAAAGATATGAAACACAATCCTGTAACTTTGAGACTGCGCAGGGTGAATAAGCGTCTCAAGATAGATTGTGCAATAGCACTCCTCTCGACGTGAAAGTTTCTGGTCTGTCAGATTATGAGCTCCTGAAGTGATGGGAGGTCGTCTAACACGTATGGCGGCACAGTAAATGCCGATACGAAGAGACGAGATTTGATTCACGTAAGGCTGAAGAAGGCCAGTCAAGCAATCTGGGTGCCACATGAGCGCCCACTGACAGTAGAAGTCCTCGCGATCGCTTGAGCCATGTATTGTAGCAGAAAGCGCCCCGCTGCTAGTCCCTGCGGCAGTTGTTCATGGACACCCTGGACAGTCTGCACCACAAACTTGGCATGCCCACAGCGACTTCCCTCCATCGTCTGCCTATCCAAGTCAACAGCATGGGAGGCTGTAGTTTGGCGGCCACGATAACTTATCGAATGGCGGGAGAGTGTATATAAAAATATCGAATAAGAGTTCAGTCGGTAACTTGGTAAATGAGAGGCGGCCGGTCCGGTTCACTCGTGTAAGCTGACGCATGTGACGGAGTGGTTGGTATAATTGGAGTACGGTATTTCAAGGTCTGGTATCTGATCATCATCGATATGGCATCAGATACATGCATCAGAATAGACATGCGATTATTTTTGACTGCGTGAGCGTCAGACGCGATAGGTTATTATGAGACCTTCAACACGAGTACTTCTAATTCGATACTCACATTGTTTGTAGCAAACGTGCCTTCAGATTTATTCACCATTGAACGTTAAGCACGAACTCAGGGGCTTGAAGTGCAAGGGGGTGGGTGTCTATTATTGATTCAATTTGATACGACGAGCTGACCGTCCTATTTTAGATAACCACGCAGACCAGTCAATTTATCTGAGATCTTTGCTCACCGCAAGGTTTTCACGGGATGCTCGAGCACCACGACGAATAGCTCGCCAACGATCATGATGGAGAAGCAAAACACCTAAACACGGTAAGTTTCAAACGTAACCCTTATCCGGTCACGTGAACATGGAAGAGTGACGGAAGCAGTGAGCGCATCTCATTTCATTTCATTTCAACGAGTCGACAAGACGCAGATTCAGTCGCCCGCTGAGCCCCGAACCCAATAATCATTAGACTAGCTGGGATGGACAAAGGCCATGATCTGACAGCCTTCTCAAGAACAATTTCCGCATCTTCTCTTAGAGGGCAATTGACGAAGTTAACCGGTGCACCATTGCGTCCTGTAGCTGCCCTTCATGCTAGCATCGAGTGCGTATCAGATAGTTTATTTATGCTGTTGGCTGATTGTATTACTGTATTCCCCGACTTTAAATGCGCTTTCTGTGCTATCCAGCTTTGTGCCAACCAAGATACCGCGGAAGAGGAGACTGCAGATGATGGTCGTTGCCGTGTGGTCGGTGTTGATAGTGATGTCCTGCTTTGTGTTCCTTATGCTCTGGTACGTGCTCCGATTCTCAACTACACCGTGCACTCGCCGAAACGAACACACCAAAGCTCCATACCAGCACTATGGCCGTTCTTGGTCATGTACCTCGTCTGGATTTTCTGCATAGACAAGAGCCCAGCATACGGAAACCGCCTCGCTCCGTGGTTCCGGTCTCTGAAGATCTGGCAGTATTTTGCAGAATATTACCCTGCGTCGTAAGTGTGGTTCCTCGTGTTTTATGGATACAGCCGTTTACGTGACCATACAGGCTCCTGAAGGTATGGCAGATGATTTGAGCTACTTCGCGCCCTGTCATATGTGTTCAATGCAGGAGTGCGACCTACCCGCTGACCGTCCATACGTGTTCGGGTATCACCCTCATGGTAGTCTCGTTTCATTTCAGTTCTAAGCAAAACTCATTTTGCGATTTAAACAGGCATAATTGGGATGTAAGACGGCATTATCTTCTGTGTCCCTGCATACTTCTTACCAACCCACCAGGGGTGCACTCGCCACCTTCGCCACCGAAGGCGAGTGTTTCACTTTTCCCATAACATCAATGTCTCAAATATCTCCTATCAGCCACCGGTTTCTCCAAAGCTTTTCCCGGCATTAAACCACACTTACTCACGCTCACTAATAACTTCCACGTTCCTTTATATCGCGAAGTTATCATGGCTCTTGGGATCAGCAGCGTCTCAAGAGAGTCTTGCTCCAACATTCTCTCCAGTGGCCCAGGTCAGGCAATCACTATCGTAGTTGGAGGTGCTGCTGAGAGCTTGAGCGCAAGACCTGGTACAGGCCGATTTAACATTGAAGCGCAGGTGAGCCCCGACTCATCAACATTACGAACTGGTGCATGACAAACGATCTGTAGATTAGGTTTTATCAAGGTCGCGATCCAACATGGGTGAGTTGATACAAGGTTTGATAGAACATGTCATCGACACATTTCTTTAGAGCGGACCTTGTGCCTGTGTTCTCGTTCGGCGAGAATGATGTAAGTGATTACTCTTGCGTTCCTGTGCATCATCGACAGCGTTTATTCGTTAGATATACAATCAAATGCCGAATGAGAAGGGCACCACGATATATGCTCTGCAGAAGAAATTCCAGAACATGTTTGGGTTCACCCTTCCGCTTTTTCATGGGCGTGGTCTGCTGAACTGTGAGTTATAAGCTTACTGGACTGGTGATCTTTCCTTCATCTCTACCGCAGATAACTTGGGCCTGATGCCGTACCGACGACGGATTGTGTCAGTCAGTCAGTGCTATATCTAACTTGATATCTTGCCAGGTGTATTCACCTCTGAACAGTTGGCCGACCGATTCATGTTCAACGCTGCGAAAAACCGCCGTTGGAAGAGAATCGAAAGAGTGCAACGGATGTATATCGAGGAATTGACTAGGTGGGTATTCCAAGCCCCTTTCGTTGTCCGTGTCGAGCTTACTTGTGATCAGGATATGGAACACTTATAAGGATGAATTTGCAAAGACACGCTTGAGGGAGCTCAGCATCGTCGATTAAAATGGACGGACAGGAATTTGGTTCTACCGACGTGATGACCGGCTAGCTACGCCGAACAACAATTGTATTGTTAGAGTTAATATAGAGTCCCGCGAACCAGGGTCAGTCCGTTTTGCTGCCAGGCATCGGGGTAGGGGTGAATGTTTTAATATACCTTGAAGGTCCTAATCCTGAGTCTCTAACAACTGTGAATCCTCGGCGGATATAATTCAAGTACGTCAAGACAGACACCCCATCAAATTTCTTCGTCAGTCAAAATCGAATCTCTTCCACAGGGAAGTCACCGACTGTGACTTTTGCAGGGCGTATGAACACCCCGTAGTTCGGGAGACATGTAAAATACTGCACTCCTTTGAGGCTATATGTCCATATGAGTATTGGCAGATAGTGCGGAGGGTTAAAACTCACGACCCATCATTCTTGCCCATCGGCTCATCATACTCGACACCGACCCAAAGCCCAGTAGCAAACTCAGTCTGACCAACAAACCGAACTGTACCGCGCTTGTTCAAGCCCGGCTCTGTTGATTCCACTTCGCAGCGTGATCCGATGGGGATGTTTACCGCAGGTTCAGGAGTGGGTTCTGTTGAAGGGGGTGCAAAGCGCCCTACTTTATGTCTTTGCTTGTAAGCTAACACAGAGTCTTCGAGATAAAGAGAATTAGAGCTAGTGGTAAAGGATGACGGATGACGGATGAATTACCGGTTCGTTGTGCGTATGCATCATCGCTGAGCTCGAACTTCTCTACTTGTGATACATCGGAGAGCTGACCCGTAAACGACGTCGAAGGGTTCGTATCTGCGACCTGCGCGCGGCGAACGACGCCCACATATGCATAAATGACCGCTCTGTCAAAACTCAAATGGAAAATACCTTGATCGTCTGGAAATCCCGAACGCTGTAGTACCCAAGCGGCTTAGCATCATCATCCAACTGCGCGACGACCTGCGAGTCGCCATCGCCATTATGCAGCGATATTTTCTGATTCTGAACTGGGGATGCCTGTGATGAGCTCTAGTTTTGTCTAATGATGAGTTGTGTGACGATGATATGCGAGGTTGTCATTTAGTGTCCTGCAAGATGTGCATGGTAGATAGACTACGCAACCTTGAGCTGCTCGATGGTCACGTGGAGGTCGAAACGACGCTCAGAACGGGTGTCTGGGGATACGACGAATAGTTTTACGATGGACGACATTTCGGATCGAGGATTGTTGCAATGAAGGACGTCTACTACGTTCTCCCTTTACCGTAAGTCAGACAATTCAAAGAAGGAAAGGGTCGATCACGAGGCACGTGATCGTGACACACAACTTGAAACAGCGCGCAACCACCGAGTTCTCCTTTAATGCGACCATCATGCCAACTTATAGTTAGGTCTGAAACCGCTAGGTGAACATACGAATCATCGATCGTGAGTGCGTTATAAGGTCTCATCTCAATACATACGCTACAGCCTCTGACACACTCACAGTCAATCGTATGTCTAGTACTATTCTGGGATATAGGCTGATGCCCACATTGACAATGACCAGATGTCAAACGACCTTGACACGCCGCGCTCCATATTTTATAATACAGACCACTGTGTCATGCGCACAGATCAGAGCGTTAGCGCCATCATCACTAACCGTCAACACCTTGTCGACAAGCAGGACAGGGTTATCCACCCCATGACCTCACACGAGGGGTTTGGACCGGCTCTCTGCCGCTTACCAACTGAACTCTTATCCCACATTTTTATGCACACTCTCCCGCCATTCAATGAGTTATTGCCCCCATCAAAGCTACAATCCCCCATGCTATTGACTAGGATATGTAGACTGATGGAGGGAGGTTGCGATGGACATGCCCGGTCTGTGGTGTAGAGTGTCTGTGAACATCCATAGCAGTGACTTGGAACGGGAAACTTTCTGCTATGACTCATGGCTCAAGCGATCGCGAGGATTTCCCCTCTCGTTGGAACTCACGTGCTCAAATGACGTGACCAACATACGAAGCCTTCTTCAGCCTTACACGAATCAAATTTCGTGTCTTCGTATCAATTTCTGCTGCTGCTATCACAGCTGAAAATGTGTTACACGACCTTCCCAGCACTTCAGGAGCTTACCATATCCTGGCGGACCAGAAAATTTCAGAGGGGAGTCAACGCACAATACTTCTTGCGACTATCATTCACCCTGCGGAGTCTCGAAGTAAAAGGAGGGGGGTTCATGTTCTGCTTGCCCGACTTCAACCACATATATTCTTCCAATCCTGCGTTGCCCCACCTGACGAATGTTGTGATCACTGTATGCCAACCAAATATACTCCTCCGTTTGCTACAGCTAGCTCCAAACCTCTCCTCTGTAACTATGGAGGGAAGCAGATGTTTCATACAGCCCCGACTAGAGCCGTTGACGCATGCGAATCTTCAATCCTTGCGAACATTTTGGTCCAAACACAGGCCGGAAAGACTCGTCGAACTGTTCAACGCACTCACACTCCCCAATTTACGCGAGCTTGAGGCTTGCTCCGCAGAGATAAGGTGGCCTCATGTGGAGCTGAAGGCATTTTTGGCACGGTCAAAATGTCCCCTGGAGTCCCTGATTTTCGGCGATAAAGTAACGACAGCTTCAGCATTAGAGGAGCAACGAGCGGAATACATTACTCTCATTCCTTCCCTCGGCGTAGTGACTATTCAGGATGACTAGTAGTTTTCACGAATGAGGGCAGTGGCAACCTAGGTGGATCTAGTACTACTATTCAGGCGATCGCACACTCAGTTGTGTACTGTCCATGCATATGCGGGCTTTTTTCCTTGAAGGCCCTTGACATAGTGTGGAATCGGCTCATTCATTTTGGTCGAATTGTTAATTGCACAGTCGCAGATCGGGTCGCATCTTCCGAGTGCAGTGTCAATATATATTGCACCCCAAATAACCCATGGAGTCCGAACACTAAGAGAAAAGTACAATGAAACTTCAGGTCAAGTCGTGCCAGTTCAGCATCCCATCTCGACGCCATTATATGGCCCATCGTGGTCAGACTCGGTACCTGCACGTTCTATCAGCAACGCAATCAATTAGTACTACAATCAATACGTACCATCCCAGATCTCGGAGACATCACCAACAATGCACTGAGTGCTCGGGTTGTCTTGCCCTAATGCCCAACTATTCAGCACCCCGTCACTAGACCATATAATGCATGCACTAACCGGGGCAGGCAGCCCATTCAGCAGAGTCCCTAATGTGCACTTCACCTGCGGGGTGCACAAAGCCCAGGAACATACCGGGGCAGATGGGTATTGGGTCCTCTTGATTGTTGATGTGCGTGAGGTAGGACGTTTGCGTCGACATAATTGGCAAATGCTTGATTCCCAACCTATTTGGAAAGAAACATATTTTTAGCTGAGCGGCGACAGACCAGGGAAGTATCGTACACGAGGAAGGCCATAACCAACTGTCTTGAAAGTCGTTCCCGCAGGAAGCCAGAGGGGGAGATATACAGAATCAAGTAGGGTGATCGCGGCACCTGTGAATATCCTAATAAACACAAGGCCGGGTCCAGCACGAGAAATACACCATACCAAGAGAGTGACCAACCATGGTGACCGACGTGGTGCCGTAGGTAGGACATGGCGGATTCGACGGCGGCAAGGACATCAGTGGCAGTACTTTGTGGAATCACGAACTCAGTGCTAGTACAGCCGACCATACAGAATTATGCACCCACCTGGCCTGAGCGTCCCCGAAGCCGTTGTGAACTTCGATATCCGAGCTGACACCCGGGAACAATGTCGAATCCAGGGAGGTCAAAAAGAAGTCAGCATCGGTGATGAGAGGCATACTGGCGAACGTGCATCAGTACAGTCTCTTGGAGCTAGAAGAGGTAACTCACATTTCCGAGGGGTTCGTGCCTTGGTGAGAGACGATCACCGTATCCAAATTTGGGTCATATCCGACGAACCCTGTTGGTTTCAGTCATCAAGATCACATCTCAACACAACGTTCAGCTCAACAACACTCACAGTACTGAACCGAGTCGCCGTTACCTCCAGAGGCAACCGGCTTGAATCCCGGATTGGCATCACAGTTTGCTGTTCAAAGATTAACCATCAGATTCATCAAGAAGCAACACGTCCAAGTAGGCAGGTGCGATCACTCACTGCCACAGTCCCATGCGAGCGTCTGCGTGTTCGTGCAATACCCTGCGCTGGCATAATGGGTATACGTGGTGAATTGGTCGATCTGCGACGTCGTCAGAGCTGTAATACTCTGTCGCGCGCTGATAGACGGAAATGCCTGGGCGGCGGCGGCAAGCAGGAGGACAGCGACAATGGACGCCATGGGGGCTTTGCCTCGACTTGATCAGGTTTACTGGCGTTGGAATACTAGCATGGCTTCCCTGCTTATTATACATATTGCATGCCATCCAGAAATAGAGTCCCGTGAGCACCAAGCTCCTGTACCATATGCTCAAGCAAGCTGTTTTCTCTTTCTTGCACGTTCGGACGGCATAGTAACTAACTCGTGATGCAACCACATGCGTCAGTGAAACGTGTATGACTTCAATTTCGTAAAGTCCACGATATCCTGATGGAATTGCACCGACAATCTACAGAGGCGGTCACAGGTAGCCTGATGCAATGAATTGTTGCTTACCTGGCACTCGTTGTGATCATGATGCATACAGCTCAGCCCGGGCTTGGCATCTAAAGAGCACAGACAACAAGAGGATCGTGGAAAATCACTCCTTGAGGCGTGAGTATGCAGATCTCATGCATATGCTGTAGCCCCTTCAAACAAGGTGTAGCATCACAGAACAGGAATAGATTGACCCCGAACTTCAGAAGCGATGCGCACCGGAATAAGAAGGTCACGGATACGACTCATACAGCCCCAGTACGTCGAAGAGGCGCCCATAGAGTGTCCAATCAAAAAGCGTGATATGGATCGGTAGTTTATAATAAAAACAGCTGGCAGTACAAGGGCATAAAGTAATTACGCAACACGCGCATGTGCTAAAGAACAGACGCTCATCACTGATGATTACATCTAGCTGACACTGCCACGTAGCACGCTTCATAGATACTCCACAATCATCGTTGATAGATAGTTCTTCAAGCGAGATACAGCTCCTCAAGAAAGAAGGCTTTCCTTCTTGGTCCTACAGGAGGGTGTTCCTGGGCGCGAACTTTAGAGAATGCAGGTAAAAGCCTTTCCACTTCTTTCCACTTTTCTTCGTGTTCCTTCGCAGCAGATATTGGTCTCCGCCTGCCCCCCAAATGATTAAACGCATCAACTGATAGCAAACGTGGGAAAACGTCCGACAGAAACGCCGCAACTGCGAGCGGATCACCGACTCTCGAGTCTCCTACGTTTAGACTCGTGACTTTGGGCCTTCGAATGCCGCCCCCAGGCCTCTGAGATGTGATATCTGTAGTTACGGCATTCATCACGAGGCCGATGCTTTCTAGTTGAGGACAATGTCGCACTAAAAACAGCAGCCCTTTCAGAGTGACGTCACTCTGCTGCCTCCAACCCCAGTGGGTTCCCAGCGCAATACTTTGCATACTGGGCCAACAAATGGCCAGCTGCGTTAAGGTGGTATCGTCCAACGAGTATGTACATGCAGTAGCAAGATCCAGTGTTGTGAGTCCGCGAAAGCGGGACAAGAGCCGAAGCGTGTCAGGGGTGAGCGTGAATTGATCAGGGAAATCTGCGCCAGCATCAGCGTAGTCTTCAATCTCTAGAATCTCTAGCCTTCTTGGCATGCACCGATCTAAGAGGATTGTTATCCATTCCTGTATACCCGCTGCAGTTGTTCCTTGTGGCAGATAGCACTTCACTTCGCGGAGATGAACAGATTTGACTTGCCGCATGAAAGCTGTGACAAGATTGATGTTGTACGCGCGAAGCACGAGCCGGCGCAAGGTGGAAAACCCAGGATTCTCGACAAGTGACTTTATGTCATGCAACTTGTGGAGACAAATATCCATACTTGCAAGATGCGCCAGCCGGCCAAGTGATTGGATAGTAGCATCCGCAAGGGGCCCAGAGGTCACGTACGCAAGATTTGGCCACTTGTCGAACATGTCAGGGAGGTGAAGAAAGGGCCATTTGGGAAGATGCATAATCCTTAGGGACGGGCAGGCATCGTTGATGGAAGGGATTATGACGGAATAGACTGAGTCTGTTATGGATGACATATCAAGGAATTCGAGTGCAGGTGTCAGTATTAGGCGGAAAAATCGGATGGAGTCTTTCCGTGAGTCAGTCCATCTGATTTTCCTGAGGTGAGGGAAAACGGTGGAGGAAGGTGGAGGGGATGATAGTGCACGCAAGATGTCCGTGCCGATATCATGTGAAGGCGAGTTGAGGACGGGATGTTTGTCTCTTCTTGAAACATAATAACCACAAGTGAGTACAAGGCGCGAGTGCGAAAGGAATATCTCCCAGTCTGCAGAAGACATGTCTCTTTCGAGGCCCTGCGTGCGACAATCAGATGGCGCTCAGTGAGTGAACTTTGAAGGCTCACCAAAGTCGGGAGATCATCCTGTGATTTCCCTTTACTCTTGATAATCTTGACACAAGGAATACATCTGATTAAAGGGACTAAAGTTCCCAGGTGCGCCCACAGGACTTTCATGGCAGGCTCCCGAAAGGCGCGACATGTGCGACAGAGGGCAGCCAAGGTCCTAGCTGCCTCCTCTTCATCACGCTCGTTGACCTCTGCGAAGATATTGACCAAAATCTCTGAAACCAGTAAACATGGGTGCACTGTAGTTGATGGTACCATCACTGCTGTACAGGGTCAGATTTGAGTCAGTACGTAGTATGTCCGGACACTGCGTACGACTCCAACCTCGTGTTGATTAGTCATCGATCATTTCCCTTGGGCCTTGAAAGCTTAACTTAATACTGCCAAGCTTGTGCCAAGCCGCTCCAGGCTACCCGGACTCCCGGAGCCGCCCTCCTGCAGCAATAAGTCTTTGAGATTCTTCATGCGCATCGTGAGGGAGGCTCGAATGACCTCGACGTACTCAGAGTAAGTAATATGCTTTCAATACCTTTCGCACAGATGATACCGTCTTTCCGTACCTCGAATGGAGCACCGGCCTCCAAAACCGCTGCTGGGTTCGAAGCCAAAATCCTCAACCTGTAGGTCCAAACCATTCAACGTCGAAACTATTGGTTGTTCATCGTCTGCATCGAAGAAGGTAAGGGGGAGTCACGCTGTAATCCCATCTGACATGCCGTGATAGTACTAGAGCCCTAGTGACTAGGGCAGTCGATGTTTAAGTACTGAAAGAAAAGCTGCGTGCGTCGCCTGAGTCCTTTCTACCATTCAGAAGGCTCCGCTTCAGCTCCCAGGAAAGCTTCAAGCGTCGAGGTAAAAGTCAGCTCACGCACATCGGCCACGCTCTACGCTGTGGCATTCTTGGATCCCGGACATGACCTAGGCGTCATGTTTGTGTCAGCCTCGTCTGCCCTTAGCGCTGGGAGACGAACGCATATCCAATGTCAAGCGTGAAGGCTGGGGCCCAAAGGTCATCATATGTATCTATGTAAAAAACGTAACCGCTACTACTCCATGGACTGCGTCACTTGCAACCTATAACAGGTCTAGTGATATTCTACTAATACTCTCAGTCTCTGAAGTACTCGTCCGATCCCAAACCTACTGCTTCTTGCCTCCTCAGGTTGACAAGTAGAGGGATGCAACATAGAAACCTCCTCCCATCTCTCCCGATACAACATCCGAGTATTGAACGTCCCATCCATGTCATACCCGATGTCATAGCCCGTTATCTCAGCGTTCGGTGCAACATCTGACAAGAACGCTGCGACAGACAATGGATCCGTGACCTTGGAGTCAGCTACTCGTAGGACTTCCAGACCGTTTCTCCGGATCCCGCCTCCAGGTCGTCGATGGTCGATATCTGGTGCCCAAGCGTTCATAGCAAGACCAACTACAGATAACACTGGGCAGCACCGCAACAACTCTGCAAAACCCTGCAGAGTAATTCTGCTTGGTTGCCGCCAGCCGTTCTCGGTCCCCAGTTCAAGTGCGCGCAACTTCAGCCACGTGCCAGCCAGCTGCGCAAGCTCCTTGTCATTGAGGGAAAACGTGCAAGTCGTGTCGAGATGCAGTGCCTCCAGATGACGTAGGGAGAAGAGCGTCTTCAGGATATAAAACGTGGTGATATAGCCAACAGGGAATTCCGGCGGAGATAGCTGCAATTCTTTCATCCGTAGATCCCTAAGATTTGGACAGTGACGTGAGATTAGGCAGAAACACTGATGCAGCTCAGCATCTGTCAAGCCGGTTTCCGTCGAATGGATACGGAGGGAGCGTAGCGATGGCAGCTCTGCAATTTGAAGGATAGAGATGCAGTGGAAGGTGTGAGCTGCAGCGATGTCGAGTCCCTGAAGGGCGGTGAACACTGGTTGGCCGGCCAGTTTCATGAGGGCACCGTAGTTATTCTTCTCGTCGACTTGGATAGTGAGATGCGTAAGCTTAGAAGATGTTGCGAGATTATAGAGCGTTGCATCATTGACTAGACCGCAGACAAGATTCCGTAAGTTGCGCCAGCTCTGGAACACGTCAGGATGTATGTGCCTCATACTATATTTCGCGGGGAAACACGCGACATGGAGAGAGTTGCTGCTGGAGGTGATGTGAGGGACAACGTGCGGAAGAAGCGTTGGATCCAGATCATGCAAAATTAGCCATTCCAGTCTGGCGTTTACTAGGGAGCATAGGAGCGGTAGAGCATCTGCAGAATTATCTGACCACCAAAGCCGTTTGAGATGAGTAAACATCGGAGGTGCGAAGGGTGAAGTAGCTAGTGCATGTAGAATTGTCTTGTCGATGACTACCTCTTCTTGGTCATTGACCCTGAGTGAATGAACTCTTTTGGCGTAGTACTGCATTCGCTGCCAGTCTGAAAGGCGTAACTCTTTGAACGTAGTCTACATAGATGTGATTTCAGAATACTTGCGCGAACCGTTGTGGGTCAGCACTCACGATCTTGTTTCCGATTGTAACAATAACAGGGATGCAAAACAGCAATGGACGAAGACTTTCCAGCGAGCTGTAAAGTACGTTCAGAGCAGGTTCATGGAAGAGACGACAAGTTCTGCAGAGAGCCGCGAGGGATGACTGATGCCCAGTCGCAAGAACTCGTTTGCAAACAATATCAAAGAGCTCTGCGATCTGGAGACATTTGTGCATTGCGTCGTCGTCCGAATGCTATTGATAAAAGCTGCCGTCAGTGACCTGTGATAAATGGGAAGTAGAACTGTATTACATGCCCTGAGGATTTAGACAGATAAGGGCTCGGATGAAAGCACAGGACATGAACTTTTAACTTGATCCTGTACGCACATTTGTACAGCGTTATCGATTAAAGTATCGTTATCGTGCATCGCCTGATATCTGTTCAGTGAATATTTTTGAGAAGCTCACCGGTCCATTGCAGCCTTTACATGCCGAACCGTAGTACACAGGAATATCTGCAACTCGGACAGGAAGATGCCAGAACAGTTATAATGAGAAGCGCGCGAGCTTCTATGATCCATGATAACAAAACTCACCAATTCGACGCACTCGAGCAATTGGAAATTGGCATTTATAGGGATATCGATGGGCGTGATACCATCAGGTCAAAAAAATCGGTGGGCTGCAGAATAAATCCAAATATGTTCCGGCGCAGAGTTTATCGGTCGAAGTTCAAATACATGGATCATCGATTAGAGTGAAGTCAATGACCAAGTCATGACCGCGAGCCACCGTGCTTGAAACTGACCTCGGGAAACCACATAAAATTCCGCAGAAGGGAATTGAGATATGGCACTTTGATAACAATAGTTGTTGATCAGCGGAGATCCATATTTTTCGAATAATCTAATTGGGAAAGAGAATATGGATCATGGTCACGGTGGACCATGCATGATACACGCACGGCAGAATGACATTGAACTGCATTTTCCCAAAAAGGAAACTTGTTTGTATTTCTTCGTGCATGGTATATTATGTAAGCGGCTACTTCAAGTTATGTTCTCTTCGAAACGACTTGGGCTGGCACATGCACGCGTTCTATTGCGCTATAGGCGACCGTGTCCCTCATATCAGACAGCGTTGTTGAGTGGCTCATCGATTAAGGTGACTTCAATGTGCTACTGATGGTTATCCTCGTGCGAGTCTGAAATTCTGCTCTCTGTAGTCCCTTCAAGATGCTTTCCGAGACCCATATTCGCCATTTCATATTGCTCCAGGACAGGCAGGTCCTGAATCTCCGGACTCTCCTCCCTCACTCCCAGATCCTACTCCATCTCAGTCCAGGCCATCCCACTGCAGCTGGCTCGCTGGCAGAGAACGCCAGAGCTAAACTGATTTCTATGGGTTGTGATGCGGGGTCATTATGGGAACAGAGTGTCGTATGGGGACACCATGATTCTTTTCGGTAGGCATATCATGAACGGGTCGAAGGACGGGCTCATCATCTTTCTTAGACACGTTAACAATGCACACTACCGTAAGGGTTTCAGTTTTCTTTGAACAGGAACAGCAAGAGTCGCTCACGAATCTGCCACTGTCAATATGCAGTGCGATTCATCGAATCGGTCAGCACTTTATGTTGTTTTCAAAGTCCGTATGCACTGACACTTGGCTAGGGTCGCATGGTGTGGCTCATGGCCCTGGGAAAAGTCCTTGGGGGTGAAGAACGCGTCAAGGCAATGCTCGCGGGTCAGGGCGTCTCGCTCATACTCAAATCAGCAAGCATCAATTTTAGGAGACCGGTGACGTTTCCTGACACAGTGAGATTTCGTTGTTACATTTGTTTAGTGATATCTTTCATAACCATGAGTAGCTTTTGATTGGTCAAAAGCCGATCATCTCTTCGAGCCGCACGCAGTTCACTCTGAACGCTGTGCTTTATTCGTATTCACAGCAAGCGATCGTTGCGGATTCGGATAGCGTGCTTGTTTGGTACGACTACGACAACCTGAGGAAATGCGACCCTGGGGATGACACATGGCGCATTCTGAGGACTACCTAGTCAAGTGGATGGCTAACCAGGGATGTCCTGTGCTTTGACTGAGCTCGAACTTGGTATAAGTATGTATGATAGATAGTTTGACAATGGAGCTGGCGGCGACTGGCAATGTACGACATTATTATTCATGTGCCTATCTCTGGCAGACTGAACTGCACTGGAGCAGAGCCTCGATCTACGTAAGTATTGAGTGCTGACTAAGTCTATATAAACGGTGCAGATTCCACCCACCGGCATCCTTACCGCAGACGTTTTCGTCCCAATCAGACCATGAAGTTACAATCTGAACGCCCTGATGAGTTCGGCACGAACTGTCTGCGATAACTACCTGGGCCTGCATCACAACTCTACAACATCAGCCTACTCATACTACGTGTCTCCTTCTCCCAATACCATAATGTTGTGCTTGTGCCAAGCGGCGACATCCAATCCAATCCAATAATCAGGCATATGCTCCACTACTACGTCAAGAAAAGAACGAGAATAATGTGTTCCCCTCGCAGCTTATCCAGTGCCAACAACCAGGCTCTCCAGAGGGCAACTTGACCGTGCCAAAGATGCATTCAACTTCTCATGTGACCACGGTCTTATTGAAAGCAAGCTTCACACACGCGTAAATTGGGCACTCTGAGTGCATTGGATAATGAACAGGTCAGGGAACAGGTTTCTCATGCGCAACGGGGATAAATTTACTGATGCACAAAGATTAAGGTTCGGCGTGCGCGCGAATGGCTCAAACGTTAAATGGATCTTCATCGTAAGGCCGAACCGACGGTGTACTGGACATTTTGGGATGCCTCAAATACATATATTCCCTCAAGTTAAAAGAAAAAGCCACACGGTTAACGAATTGAGTATGACAGCAAAGCACTCAACAAAAAGTAGTGGGCTTTGCCACGTCAGCTGGGCCAGCTGAGCTGGCCCTACATCTTATGTTTCTTCGTGCACTGGTGCTACGTGGATTCAAATCAACTTTATGTTCTCTTCGAAGCGACTTGCAACATCGGCACATGCACGCGTTCTACTGCGTTCCAGGCGACTGCGTTCTTTACTTCAAACGGCGTCGTTGAGTGGCTCATCTATCAAGGTGATTTCAAAGTGCTTCCGACGATTACCTTCGTGTGAGTCTGAAATTTCCCTCGCTCAGTCCTGCCACCCCACTGCAGTTGGCTCGCTGGCAGAGAACGCCAGAGCCAAGCTGATTTCTATGGGTTGTGATGCGGGGTCATTATGGGAACAGAGTATCGTATGGGGACATCAAGATCCGCTTCGGTAGGCACTCCATGAACAGGTTGAAGGACGGGCTCATCATCTTTCTTAGACATGTTAACAATGCACACTACCGTATGGGTTCTAGTTTTCTTTGAACAGGAACAAAAGTCGCTCACGAATCTGCCACTGTCAATATGCAGTGCGATTCATCGAATCGGTCGGCATGTCATGTTGTTGTCAAAGTTCGTGGGCGCTGAAGTCTAGCTAGGGTTACATAGCGTGGCTCATGGCCTTCGGGAAAGTTCTTGGGGGTGAAGAACGCGTCAAGGCAATGCTCGCGGGTCAGGGCGTCTCGACCATACTCAAATCAGTAAACATCAATTTTCGGAGACCAGTGACGTTTCCTGACACAGTGAGATTTTCTTGTTAGCATCTGTTTAATGACGTCTCTCATAACCACGAGTAGCTTTTGATTGGACAAAAGCTGATTATCTCTTCCAGCCGCACGCAGTTTACTATGAACGCTGTGCTTTATTCATATTCACAGCAAGCGATCGTTGCGGATTCGGATAGCGTGCTTGTTTGGTACGACTACGACAATCTGAGGAAATGCGACCCTGGAGATGACGCGTGGCGCATCCTGAAGGCCGCCTCGCAGGATGGACAAGTGGAGGGCTGATCTCCAGTCTGTTCTGACTGTGCTCGAATTTGGTATATATATATGCTAGACATGATTACACTTGAATATTTGGCATTGGAGCAGCGGCGACCTGGCCCGCCCCTCTGGCCTCAACCAGCCTCGGTGACCCAACCTCAACCTCAGGCTAGTGATGAATGCTACCAACGACAAAGTCTCCTTCTGCCAATCCCATAATGTGGCGCCAAGCGCCGATATCCAAAGTAATCACCACGCCTGTGGTCCACTACTACGTCAAGGAAAGGAATGAGGAAATTGTATTCCCCTCGTTGCTCATCTGTCGTCGTAACTCCAGTACCGAAAACCAGGCTCTCCAGAGGGCAACTTGACCGTGCCAAAAATGTCTTCAACTCCTCGTGTGGCCACGGTCGAATATAGCGAGCTTCAAGCACTCGCAAATTGGGAAGTGTGAGTGCATTGAACAACTCGGGGAACAGGTTTCCCATGCGCATCGGGGATGCATTACTGATGCACAAGGATTGAAGGTTCGTGTGAGCGAATGGCTCAAACGTTAATGGAACTTCATCGTAAAAGCCCAGGCCAATCTCTAATGAGGAGAGGTTGGGACCTAGTTGGAGCAACTGGAGGATTAGATTGGGTTGGCATATAGCGATCTCGACATGTGTCAGGTGGGCCCACACTGGATTGCAAGAAGATATGCGGTCGAAGTCGAATGCGGACGGTCCAGCTACCCTGAACCTTGCGCAAGGTGAACGGTAGTCGCGAGATGGATTGTGCGAAACTTTGGGTGCACCACGAAGGATCAGATGTGGTTATGGTAAGCTCCTCCAGTGCCGGGAGGTTATTTAACAAAAGATCAGGTGTGAATGGGTTGACGAATATTATGGTATGAAGAGACGAGATTTGGTTCGTATAAGGCTCAAGGAGGCTTCGTAGGTTGGTCGCGTCATTTTCGAAGCACTTGAGTGCTAATGAGAGCGGCCGATCTTGTGATCTCTCAAGCCATACGTTATAACAGAAGACTGCCCGCTGCCAGTCTTCGTTATCGATATCCACGATCACTCCGCACCACAGACTGGACATCCCTACAGCAACATCCCTCCACCTTCGGCATATTCTGGTCAGCAGCATGGGGGCCAACTTTGACGAGGGTAACAAGTGTTCGGTTTCCGGGAGACAGTGAACGAAAATAAGGGACAATATTTCAGTTGGGAAACTCCAGAGAGCCGACACAAGTCCCCTGTGCAAGTTCATGGACTGGATAATGTTGTCCTTCTTTTTTAGGAGCTGCTGGTGAAGATCTTTTATTCTGTCCATGACGCTTTCCAGGCCCGAGACCTCTTGCAAGACTGCATCCAATTGCTGCTGGCGTTCTGTGATGACAGCGCTAATGCTCTTGTTGCGCCCGATGTCAGAGTTGTCAGTATTGGGACATCTGGAGTACGGGGTTTCAAGGTCCGGAAGCTGCAGTGGCCATTCATCGATATAGCACACCAAGATGTTATCAGAATCGACATACAATCACTCGTGAATGTGCCAACTAAAGCGATTGATTATTATCCCCATGATACCCGGGCTATTACTCAGCACTTACGATGTTTTGCAGTGCACCGATGATAACGGAGATCGGAGAGACATTGACTTCTGTTGTCCCCTCGATATTTACCTCCATGTCGTTGCTAACGCGAGCAGCGAGGGACGACAAGGTTGAACCGAGGAAGATGAAGAATGCGGTGAATGATTTGGGTATGATAACCGGATCTTCTATCTAACTGGTACATAAATAACTCTGCACCTCGAGGCGAAAGCGGAAATATGACCTCTGTATTCAATCTGTATTGTTAATATTACCAGCCTGGTTCCACCACCATGTCAGACTGGTTACGAGTCCAGTGAAATTAGAGCCATGTCCGGGCCCCGGATGCATGATGGGCCTCAAGTTTCTCCAACATCCCTCCCCATTATACGCCTGAGCTCAGCTTCCGGAATCCTCGTCTGAAAATCAATCGTACATAGCTGCTCATTTGGCAGACTCCCATTCGTGAAAGCCACGTCATCCAACAGCTTCGTGCGGTCCAATGTGAGCCGGAAGGCCCAAAGGACAAGCGCCGTGTTTATGAACACCGAACTATACCGCAAGTTTGTAGGAACATACGATGAATTGCTAGCATTTGATCTTACCGATTTGCAACATGTTGACCGGGGACACACCCTAGAAGCAAAGATGATAAAATATAACCAACCGCACAAAGATGATGCCTTACCGCCGACCAAAGCCGAACACAAAGAACTTGAGGTCCTCTCTCACGCGCCCTTTGGTATCGAGCCAACGGTCAGGCTTGAAGGCGTCAGGGTCCGGGAAGACGTCTGGATCGCGAGAGATGGCCCTGAAATGGTTATTAGATCAATCGTATTCGGAAGGAGAGCACTTACCAGTGATTGCCAAATACCGTTGTCCCGGCTGGAATGCGATAATTTTCCTATTTATACTGTCAGATCTAGCTTCGACAAGATGCCATGGGTGCCCACAAAAACAACCTCCTTTGTGGTGCGGTGCGATACACCTTCATGCAGGTAAGCTATAAAGATCGTAGAAAGACGGGACGTGATTACCCATGGGTACCAACGGCCTCCATCTCAAGGCCTCCGAAATTAAGGCATGAAGGCGAGGAAGTGATTGCTCATCAGCGAATGCGGGTGCTAGGGGGAGTAAGCTCTTAGATCGATGCTCCAATAACACGTGCGATTAACCTATGTACCTCTGTTGTTCCCTATGACCGCATCCAGCTCTTCGTGGAACTTTACGTTGTTCCTCAGGGAAACAGGCAGCTGCCATTAGTACTGTACGTATCGCGAGAGTAGTCTATAACACCTAACTTCAGCTAAATTCATCGAGAGTAGTGATGACACAAGCTCACCGTGTCGGATCCAGCTGCAAAGATAGCACCAGCAAGGTAGGTCATTTCCAGCTCAGACAATCCGTTTAAACTGTCATTTTCCAAGAGGTATCTTGCGAATGAAGGACTAGCGTCGCCACTTTCCTGTTATTGAACGCTCCAGGATGTTGTTAGATTAGCTAGGACATACTCACCAGCTCCTGTTTGACACGACCAAGTTGCTCGGTGAAGAGCTCCCGTGACTCTCGACAGCCGTCGCGTAGTTCTCGCGCATACCAAGGAAGATATTTTAGCCATGGGATCGACTCTACCAGGTACGCGCCAGGGTGCGATGCAGCGCGGACTTTATTGGTAAATTCGGTGGCCCTTCTAACTTCGGGATCTGTCGCAGATGTAGGTGTGGTCTTCCCATATGCAATTTGCATACTTGTTGCTGCTGCGTATCTTCAGTCCGTTGATCAGCAACGCCACGTTATATGTGACCAGGGACCTACGTTCGCACATGATCCTGGAAGTTGTATGGATCGTTAAGAATATCAATGACGGTGTTCTTCGCGTATGATACCTGCAGTGGTTCATATGCCTTTGTTGCTTTGGGCTGTAGATGAGTATGGATCGCCCTGCCATGAAGTGTAAATAGGGTGATTAAGATTTCTGCATTATGGAAAAACACGAGCCTGCGCAGTCGACGGAACCTCTCGCCAGCAGGAACAAAAAGAATGAACATTCCCCCGCCGAGCAACTCCCCAGCAGCAATGGAGCGGGGGCGATCGACCAGCGACGCGCCTTGTTTCTCCATAATCTCTGCTGCGGCCTATATTTTATACGTGTCAGTGACTTAGAATGCAGCGCCCACCGTTAGGCATACTTTATGGCGACCAACAACAACGAACTTCTCCGTTCCTGCGCGTAGAGTGATGAGAGGACCATACTCTTCAATCCATGATGCTACGGTCAGAACTGTGCTAAATGACATTGTGACGCCATGAATGATGAATGGAGCATCTGTGCTTACTTGTGAGGATGGAGATGGCCGCGGAGTCGCCATGTGGGAGGGGATGGGGGAAGGGAAAGGCCGCTCTGTGTGCTGGAAATGTAGGTATGGAACAATCAGAACTGCTACGCTCAAACAAGTTGCACCTAATGACAAGGTGGATGTTCGCGGACAATAGCGAAATCGATCACCTGTAGCATGGTCGGCGAGAAGTGAAGCTAGTGAAGCTTGATATGCATCCTATAGGTGACTTTTAACATGTCAACCAAATGAACGTGATTGTGGTGTTCATCGGCTAGTTCGTGATGACGGAGCTTGCTAGCAACGATCATGGCAAGTGCTATATTAATTATGGTACTGCACGGGGTACGGGTCTAGTATTGCGATACCCTTACCCGTACCCTTGTGCCGGGTTTTGGTTAGAACGACGTGCTACACAACGATTAAGATTCAACTTACTGAAAACGGCACTACTGTACAGGTTGCAAACAGTTAAACCTAAAACAATATGATGCTCTACTGGTGACAGTGTGACACATCTCCCGCCCTGCAAACCCACTAGTACCACTGCCCATCATGCAGCTCAACAATGCTCTCGCAGCTACAGCAAAACGCGTCATCTTGATGACCGGCAACGCTCAAGCCGCACTCGAAGAGAAAGCTCCATCGAAGAAGCATAAACTTGATGGTAGCGAAGATAGCGTGAATCCACTACCCAAGAAGGCAAAATAAAACCTACCAGCTGGCCCATCAGGAAAACCCTCCCGCTTAAACTTAGACAAAGCTGCTCAAATTAGATCTATTTTGTACAACTAATCGAAATTAAACGGATTAGCACCTTAGCCAGACTTTATTAAGTCAGTATTGTGGGAAGCATAGGTGCCAAGTCGGCACCAGCTTGAAAGATAACCGAGCCGTGTTCATTGCTTGAAGCAATTGCCAATCTACAGTTTGAACTGGGCACGGCAAATATACAGTAAGCAAGTGGAAAATGCTTTTGATCCTCACCAACGACAAAGCTACCGCCCCCCTCATGCACTATGTCAACAGTACGAAAAGATTCAAAACCACGTTCAGTGAGATTTCGGATGCGTAGATAACCCCCAATTCACGCACCCGCAGCACATATAGATCACACAACGACATAAATACACCATATGTAACATCAGCAAACACATCATCACTCCGAGACTAGAGGGAACGACTTTCGCAGGACGAAAAGTCAATGAAGGAACGGAGGAGTGAAAGAATGGAGACCAAACGACAACGTGAGGTTAGGTTCAGCGTTCGCAAAATTTCCTGTTGAACCGGACCGAACCGGACTTCCGCAACACTACTCCCGCTTATCTGTGATAAGATAAGCGGGAGTAAGCACAGGGCTATGTCCGACATAGGGTCTCCGACCCCAAAAGACAATAAATTTGAATTTAAAAAAAATATTTTTGAAGTTGGTCCGAATTTTACACAAGCACTGTATTACTTACTTTGTCATTTCAAGGGTTAGACTGACCGGCCGCATCCGATCAGCTGGGGTAAAAAAAAAGCTCAGCTCAGAGGAGCCCCATCTAACTATTTTCCCAATAGAGGTTTCAGCTACAGGTTTACTTACTACCTAATAAGAAGTAAGGACCTATGATGTGCGCGCGGAAGAGCTAGTGTGATCGTGAACTACATGCATGTCAAACTCGCGTGGGCTTACAAAGCCCCAGATCACAGTTCTCAGACTCGAACTCAGACTCTGAGTCAGAGACCCGCAAGTTCGTGTTGATCGACTGGTAACTGTGCTCTGTCATTTTGAGGGTCAAATGAGTCACATAGAGTTACCTGTCATCCCAACCGGGGATTCAAAAAAGCCCCTCAGCTCAGAGGAGTGCTCATCTGACTATTTTCCAGATGGAGGGTTCAGAGCTTGGGCTACTGCGTTTGGAGGGTAAGACGGCTGCTGAGTACCGCCGCAACGCTTATGATCGTCGACCTTTCCCGTAGCTTTCTTGTGCAGTTTTGCACATACGGGTGAGTTTTAAAGCTTATTTCACGAGACAGTTCTATCGAAGACTTTCAGATACACAATCTCGTTCGGCGTTTATCAAGGTAACGTGTCATGTCCGCACAAGGAGCTATCTTGCCAGGGGTGTAACTTTGATTTAAAGATTTCTATGGTCGGACTTATCTAACGAACCAGTCTCCCTCAACAATTGCGTACGTCGTACTTCTTCGACAGTCATTCTTCTCCTTTTATTTGCTTCCAGCTGGATCGGCAGTGTGAATGCCTTTCTTTTCGAGATGTGTGGCTTGGTAAGTGGGCAACTTTATGATCGAGGATATGTGTAAGTCAAATTTTAAGCGTGGTCTTTACATGGTAGTCATCGGAAACGTCGGAAGCCGTCAATTGGTTATAGGCGCATCCCTCCTTCAAGTAATCTCGCTTTTTATGCTTTCACTCGCCAAACCTGATCAGTACTATCAAGCAAGCATATATTGCTCACCTTACGGATCAGTTACTGACTACAATAACAGGTATTCCTTTCGCAGGGCATCGGGTCAGGCTGCGCTGCCGGTTTACTTTATATCCCCAGCATGGCTGTTGTTTCGCAGTATTTTCGCAAGGCGCCGCGAATTGGTAATGACCTTTGTTGCTTCAGGAGCTTGCCTAGGGGCTGTGGTACACCCAATCATGTTAAACAATACCCTGAATGGCCCCATTGGATTTGCCAATGGAGTTAGGGCTAGCGCTGCTCTCATCAGCGGTTTGCTGTTCATAGCATGTTTCCTCATCAAGCCGAGGTTCCCCCCATCTAAGTCATCGACAACATTTCTTGCAACCGCAAAGAAATGCGCTCATGATCCCGCATATATATATGGAACTGCGGGGTACGTTCGCGCAGATTTAATGAATGTGTACTCATTATGTTTTGATTAGGTTAACTATTTTTGCTGTTGGATTCTACTATCCCTTATTCTACCTCCAGCTCGACTCGGCTACGCATGGTCTCAGCAAAACATTCTCCTTTTATTCAGTTGAGTTCAATCATCCCCCTTTGTGAAGATGTCTCGAACCTCTCAGCTCGTAATTATGAATACATCGAGTTTCGTAGGACAGTTAACAAGCGGCGTACTCGTTGAATACTTTGGTGTTCCAGCAGTGCTGACGGTTTCAACATTCGCCGGCACCGTCTTACTTTTTGCCCTGATCGGGTTGCGCACCCTAGCAAGTGTGGTGGTGATAGGCATTCTTTATGGGTACAGCGCTGGAATCTGTAAGTCGGTATATCATAGCTAATTATACCCGCCGCTTACCACCTTTCTCTACAGTTCAAGCGCTATGGGCACCTGTTTTGGCTGTCTTATCGCCAGACCCGTCTGACCTAGGGTACGCCCGTTCCTGAAAGCATGTCTGCAACCACATGTGAAACTGGTTCACAGAGCCCGCATGGGCATTTCCTACGCCTTTATGGGTAATATTAGACCGCTTTCAGCTTGGTCCTGTGCTCATATGCACCCTAGCTCTCGGGGGGTTGATAGGTACATAGACATCCCATGAGTGATGATCATCTTTCCTGAATCAGAGAGTACAATTTAGGTCCGCCAATATCAGGAGCATTGTTGACAGGCAATTACATCTGGTGGCGCGGCGCAGTTTTTAATGGGGTGAGCATGTACCACATCTTGCCGATGAATAATGCCGCTCAGCCAATATAGATCATGGGTGCAATCGGGTGCTCAGTGTTTCATCGCGATGCAGATGGTACTCAGGCGTCGGGATCACGTTTCAAGTGAACGAGGCCGAGTAACAAGTCACCTGGCCTCCCTGATACTATCAAGAAACGGCGTACAATATTTATGTCTTGTTTTCTCATCGCCAGATTAGCAATTCCACGCTCAAAAGCCGACCTACAGTACAGAAGTCCAAGGCTGCAAATATTACTCCTTTTCATAATGTACAAAGTGGTTGGATGCGCAATCTATGATTTACTGACAACGAACATGCAAAATATTCCCTACGCGTACAAGTCATCATCCTGCGAGTCATCCGCGAAACCGGTGTTGCCAGCGGGCGCCGATGGGGCGCCGCCAGCAGAGGGGGCGCCCTCTGGGAATCGGAAGTTGTTACCGAATCCACGTGATTGTTGCAGGTTCTGAAGAACAGATAGATTAGCCACAGATTGATGCAAAACGAGTGAGAAATCATACCTGGGAGAACATCTCGTACCGCCTGATGTCTTGGTCGGACACTGACCGACGAGCGAATTTCATCGCCTCCTCGAAGTGCTCTCTTGTAATCTCAGGAACAGGGTCCTCCTCATCTTCCTCCATTTTGGCATCCTCGGCATCCTCCTTCTCCTTCTGCTCACGCTGTCTCCTGATGTCAGACTCGATACTTTCGCGAATGGCCAACTTTGCAGCGCGCTGGCAGATCTCAGTGAGATCAGCACCGGAGAAGCCATGGGTCTGCTTCGCCAAGAACGCAAGATCCACGTCTTGGGAAAGGGGGGACTTCTTCAGGGCTGCCTTCAGAATGGCCAAACGAGAGACTTCGTCGGGCAAGGGGATGTAAATAAGCTGGTCAAGACGTCCGGGACGGAGTAGGGCAGAGTCGATTTGATCAGGACGGTTAGTGGCACCGATGATGAAGACGTTTTTCTTGGCGTTCATACCGTCCATCTCCGTCAATATCTGGTTGAGAACCCGGTCTCCTGCACCTCCTCCGTCACCCGATCCGCCGCCACGTGCCTTGGCGATGGAGTCAAGCTCATCAAAGAACATGACGCAAGGTGCGGCAGCACGGGCCTTGTCAAACACATCACGAACATTGGCTTCTGATTCACCGAACCACATCGTGAGTAGCTCAGGCCCCTTGATGCTGATGAAGTTGGCTTGGCATTCGTTGGCGATGGCTTTCGCGAGGAGTGTCTTACCCGTCCCCGGAGGGCCGTAGAACAAGACGCCCTTCGACGGGGACATGCCATATTTGAGGAACTTTTCGGGATGCTCCACAGGGTATTGCACTGTCTCCTGGAGCTCGAGTTTGACTTTGTCGAGACCACCAATGTCGTCCCAGGTAACGGTGGGCACTTCGACGGCAGTCTCGCGAAGTGCGGACGGGTTGGAGGCACCGAGGGCAAAGCGGAAGTTATCCATAGTAACACCAAGGGAATCCAGCACTTCGGCATCAATCGTGTCCTCGTCAAGATCGATGAGATCCATCTTTTCACGAATCTGCTGCATAGCGGCTTCTGAGCACAGAGAGGCTATATCGGAACCAACGTAGCCATGTGTATCGGCGGCAATCTGAATAGAAGCGTTAGGAATCACATAACATACTCGTCGACAGTTGCTTACCTGCTCAAGATCGACGTCATCGCCCAACTTCATGTTCTTCGTGTGAATACGAAGAATCTCAAGACGGCCAGTGGGGTCTGGAATACCGATGTCGACTTCACGGTCGAAACGACCAAAGCGACGGAGGGCAGGGTCAATGGAGTTCGGCCTGTTGGTAGCAGCCATGACAACAACATTGGACCGAGCCTTCAAACCGTCCATAAGAGTGAGCAGTTGCGATACAACGCGACGCTCGACTTCACCGTTCGTCTATCATATTGTCAGAGAAGACAGGATAAACACTCAGCCTCACGTACCTTTTCACGCTTAGGAGCGATGGAGTCAATCTCATCAATGAAGATGATAGCAGGCGAGTTTTTCTCGGCCTCCTCGAAAGCTTTCCGCAGATTACTTTCACTCTCACCAGCCATCTTACTCATGATCTCCGGGCCGTTGATCAAGAAGAAGAACGCGCCAGTCTCGTTGGCTACCGCACGAGCCATCAATGTCTTTCCAGTACCAGGGGGACCGAACATCAGAATACCACGAGGCGGTTTGATACCGATGGACTTGAAGAGTTGTGGGTGCCGTAATGGCAACTCGACGAGTTCACGAATCTGGGCCATCTGCTTTCGACAGCCACCGATATCGTCATAGCCAACATCTGCGAGGTTTGCTTCCTCGTCTTCGCGCTTGACGGGATCACCCTCTGTCATATGTTCAGCGGACATGCTGATCAGACACGTAATCAAACAAACCTGTATGTATGACAGTGTCCTGGGCCACTATACAGAATTCGGCGGGATCAGTCTCGATGACTTTAAATTCCACTGTCCGCATGCCGCCACGAACAAGGAATGTGTCGCCCTTACGGACCGGTCGGTATGCTAGGCGGGATAAGTACATTGGTCATATTTATCGACTAAAGTATACATACCTTCGAGGAAGTAGGGCTTGAGGTAGACATCGAAGATGTTACCACTGAGACCTTCAATAGAGTCGTCGAATGGCAAGACGTGTATCCGCTTGCCGTATTTTATGTCCAAACATTGATGGACATTGACAAGATCGCCAAGTTTCACGCGCAAGTTATTCCGGGCGACCTTGTTCACCTGAATGCGACCTTCCTCGACATCATCGGAGCTCAGGCAAATGAGAACAGTGTCGCGACGTTTCTTTCCCCTGCATCCCACGTTGTTTAGAATGATTCGGTATGAAAAGAGTTCGTGATACATACCTCACGATGATAGTGTCGCCCCGGAAGAGTTGCAGAATCTCCATGGTCGCAGGGTTCAAAGTTGCAACTGTCCACAAAAGATTAGACATATCCCCGGCAGCGTTCATACACACATACCTGAGTTATCATCTGAAGTAGCCTCGTCGACAATAAGACGGTTTGGCCTGTAGATGTCAGATGTGTGTCATGGAAGATCTCTGTTGCAACATACGATTTCTTTGGCCGCAGAATTGCGGTAGAAGTGTCATTAGGACCTGGTTGTGGTGCAGCACCGCTGGGATCAGCCATTATGATGGTCTTGCAAGGAGAGAATTGACAACGTTAATGGGCAAGGGTAGCTTTTGTACTGGCGAAGAGGCGACGCGCGTCCTGCTGAGATGGACGCCACGTGTGACTACACTACCTAATCAGATTCTCGTCCCTTCGATAACCTTCCAAACCAAAAATGAAACTTTGCCAATTTAATCTGACGACCAATGAATACAGCATGAAAGATTCAGATCGATCGGCGCTTTGTCTGAAGACTCTACTATAAGTACTCTCGGTATGTGGTAGTATACATAGGGACAATGCAGAAAAATGGCTTGGGGTACTGGGAAAACGTATAACTGCATTTGTGTGTCAAAGAAAGACTCGATACATATTGTATATAGAAAGAAAAATAATACAGTTCTGCGCACCCTGAGATGAATAGAAGAATACAGCAGCTTATGCTGTCCGGACTATGGAATCACAGCAATGGTCCACAAGGAGATCACTTACGCACTACTTCACTCTTGAGTGCATGCATGCAGGCTTCCCTCTCCTGCTTCCGCACCTCTGCAAATACACGGACCAACTCTGCTACATCATTCCACCGTTTTTGGTACTCGCGAACGTTCCCACCAGGGCACATCACTTCTCCTTTCCAAGATGACGTTTCCCGGAGGTTGGGTACGATAGCAGAGAGAAATGCCGCAACTTCTGCTGTTTTTGTAATGGGTGAATTGCAAAAATCGATAGCGGTGATGAGTTTGTTGCTGATGCTGCTTATTGGAAGCGCAGGAGGCGCCTTGGTGTCGATAATTGCATTCACAGAAAGCGCGAGCTGATGTAGATCAGGACAATGTTCCAGCAATAGAACAAGCCCAGTCAGATTCCACTTGTGGGGCATGATATAGCCCTGCTTTCTGCTGCAGGATGAGAGCCCGCAACTGCGGCCACGCAGCAGCGAGCTTTTGCAATCCGTCGTTGTCCAGTCCTGGGATGATAGCTCCCCTGAGCTCCAGTATCAACAGATTCTTGAAGCTAAAAAGGGGCTTCAATGAAAAGGGATTTGTGATAGGATCATCGTCTTGATGAAGAACGGCACTGGTGTGCAGGGAAATGCACTTCAGTGACTCGCGCGAGAGCTGCAAGGGAAGTAGCTCCAGAAGCGCGCTGCGTCCAGCGGGATCATACTCCGCATCCATCCGATGGTGGAAACAGCGTATGTTCCAGTTGGTCGCCTTGAGCATAGAGAGGCACGGACCGATGGATTTAGTATTGATCGTCAAATAGCGAAGTTTGCTAAATGGAAACCTTGGAAAGGTGAGTGCGGATGGGATATCGTCTCCAAGCCAAATGTTCAAGCGGCTCAACAATGGAAACTGCGCCAAGTGATGAAGAGATTTGACTGAAACTTCCCCACATGTGAGAGATCTCAAAGCAGAGAGGTTGCATATAGCATCTTCTGTGACATTTGCGCTGATGGCAACTTTGTGATTTTGAATGACTAGCTTCCTAAGCGAGGTGCATCCAAGATCGGAAAATGCAGCGAGAGCATGTTCAGATACGATAAGCTGCGCTTCCGCGGGGTTGTGGCCGAGGAGCTGACGCATGAAAGCGATCATATCATCAAGTCCAGCAGAGCGGGTGCTGAGACAGTGCCAAGTGAATGTACGAAGGTTGGGTAGAAGAAACGAGGGATCAGGGGGTGACGAAAGGGCGCGATAAAGCTTGGCATCGCTCGTGAACCATCTAAGCTTTAGGCTGCGAACCCGGCGAGAATAGCCTGCAAAGACTTCCCAGTCCTGGGGCCGCAAGGGTCCCCGGATAACCTAGACAACGTAGCAAATGAGAAATGTTCTCATTAAATCTTCATTTGAGCATTCACCAATTCACCGGAGTTGTTCGACCACAAATCGTGAGGTAAGCGCTCGATTAATGGCTGGAGCCCTTCCGGAAGATCTGAATAGATGATGTTCAGCGCGGGCTCGTAAAACAATCGACATGCCCTTGCGAGAACCGTCAACGACCTATAGTCAGCATTTTTGAAGATTTCCTGTAGAATTTCTTCGAGGTGCAGACACGGGTGCATGAGTGGGTTCAGCGCTCACTGGGGACCCACTCAACCACTAAGAGCGATACGATAGCCTTCCAAGCGCCACCACCTTGCCTATATATACCCCGGAAATGCTGTACCAATTCTAATTTCAGAATCAGAGTCTGGTTCACTTCTTCCAGTAAAATTCTCGACATATGTAACCTCAATGCAACCGCAAATCACGAAGTCCTTCTCTGCAAAGCTTTCCACCCCTTCCTGAGACCCAGATTTTCAATGATGCTGGCAGGCATGCAGTACACTGGGTCAAGGTCCACTAGTGCCGGGTATCCCAACAATGACAGGCCTGTCGAAAAGATGAATCTGCGGCCAGCTCTGAGATTGGACCATCTTACGCACCGGCCAAGCCAAATACCGTGTGGAAAACATCAGGCATATCGCCTGGGCGATCGGCAATACCTCCTGACTCTGTGTCTTGCGCAGAGAGAATAAAGGTCTCCAATTTATTCGAGTCTATCCATGTGAGCTTGCCAAGGATAGAAAGGGCGGATAGCACCCAGAAGCTGTAGCAAACCTGTAGACAGAGAATCAGGAACAACATAGAGTAGTCGTTTGTTTCAGAAACTCACATCTTCCAGCTTTTCAGGGCGCCCGTTAAGCCCTCCATTCGGTAGTTGCCGCTCTGATAACCACCAACATAAGGTCGGCTGATCGACCTCATCCAATCTGTCCAGAATAGCGAGTGTCGCAACACAAACGCATACTATAGCGCTCTAGCATTCTGAGGCACGTGTGTATGTTAGAATGCTCACCTTGTCCAGCATGACTTTCTGCGCCCGCAACGGCTCCAAATCCACCATCAAAATTCCTGCAACGCCTGATGTATGCAACCGTTTTCTCGACGTCCAACTCGTCGAGCCTTCCGAGGAGCGAGAGGGCATTGACGGCACAATACAAAAAGCGTGTATCAGTCTCGCCAAAAGCATCGCCCTGCAAATATTCCAGAAGGCTGCTGCAAAGATAAGATGACTGCGCCATGTCAGTGATATCAAACCATTCGGCAATAGATAAACACGGCACATTTCACGACGCGGTCGATATCGACTCTATTGAGCGCATTCTGCATTAACAAAATCTGTACTGCGCTGAGAGTTGAAAGCAGGTGCGCATCATGGTCAGGATGAGCACCGAAAGCGCCTGCAGAATGTGAGCTCAAGATGGCATGGATCTCTTGATGGGAACGAACCTGCCTCTTCATCCCAGCAGCTCATAACGAAATCTATCATCTCATCGCGATCCAATGCATCCTGGTGTCCCATGACGAAGAGTGCAGTCAAGCCCCAGTACACCGCGTTCATCCTTAGGTGAGCCGAGAGGTGATAGGACAGTTCATCTTTGCTCTGCTCAAAGGCTTAGAGATGTGTTCACCAAGTAAGAGTCGAAGAACCAACATTTCCAAGAGCTCTGATGTATGCAACATGTAGGGGAACGATCAGAGAAGTGGACATTACGAAACTGGCATAAAGTGGTACTGTCGAAATCAGAGTTTAATAAACTTTGAGCTCCGGACTCGTCTTGTGCACGTGCTCCCTTCGTTTACGAAACGAAATCGGGTGTTTATCATAAACAACCTCTCTGAGATTGTCGTGTCTAAACGAATGTGTGGTAAAAGGAACGTGCGATGAACGGGTATGTATCATTCTATGAAATCAATCTCATATTACCGTCATGCTTAAAGGAATATTAGAGAGAAAAGATATGGAAAATGAAGGAACGTGGAATAAAGGAGTGCTTGATAACCTGTGGCAGGGATCGATATAGGTACGCTCTGCGTTTTCGCTAATTAGTGGATAAGTTACCAAAGGCGCACATCATGTACTGGTGCCGTTCGAGGTGCTGTTCATGTATGGAACGCACACGTCCGGATTATGAAGAGCTGCGGGGTCCTGGGTCAAGAACCCGAGTTCCAACCCCTCAAGGTATGACCTAGGCAGCCGTCAGGTCATTCATAAAGTACCCTAGAATGTGTCTTGACTAACCATTGCCTTGCGAGGGCATTCCCGTTGGTGAGGTTCGATATCTCGGTTTTGAAGTTCCAGAACTAAAGTATTTCTTCTTTGAGCGACATCTCAATCAAGCGCTATGGGACACGTACAATCCATCCAGCACCCTTACTATATGCCAACTTCTGTGCATCAGCCCACTGGTAGAGGAACGCGTCTGTGGCATTAAACTGCGTCGGAAGTCCCCACTCTCCGAACCAGAGCGGAGAGTTGCCTACTGCTGCGTCAACCTGGATGCGTGTAAGATCTTTACAAAAAATGAGTACGCCATTGCTGAATCAACGAAGAAGACGCACTGCAGATACTGATCATGTATGACGTCGGGTCAGCAGCCGCAACTCCCTATAAAAATGTTAATGCGGAACGATAAGCTGTGCGCACACGACATACGCCAAACCTGTGAAGAGAAGATTATGAAATTATGATAGTCATAGTCAACTGCGCACTCACGAGTAATACAAGTGGTTGTCATAAGCTTGGGGGCCAATCGCAACGTCAGCTGGGTTAGAGGGGTTGTTGTACTGCCAGTTCACATCCATGAAGCTTTGCATGCCATTGTCAGTGTATCTCACCAAAAACCTGTGTTTGAACTCACTTCGCTACCAATGAGGTACGGGACTGCTTGAAGGGCGATGCTTCGAATATGGTCTGCAAACCGCAGTCTGCTCCAATCTCCATTAGAATCGGAATGGCGTCTGCAAGTGCCGCTTGCACCTCCGCTGTGAAGGTGGTTGCGGAGGATGTTGCACCCAATGCAGCGGTGAAATTGTTCGAGACGGACGCTGATATCGATACTGATAAACTGGATGATGGCACAAGGATTCCTAGTGTGAGCTCAACCGCACGGATTGTCTGGACGAAGTTCTTTTGGACTATATGAAGATTCAGGAACCATGAGAACACAAATAAAAGAGTGGTGAGCGATACGTACAGGTGCCATAGTTGGGTGTTTGAGACGCGTTCATGATGGGTTCATTGATTGCCTCGATCGCAAAGACACTTCCAAAATCAGGGTCCAAGTGAGAGAGCGTAGTCATGACCGCTGTCCACACCAGTGCACGGTGGTAGTTGTATGAAGTCTGGATGTAAGGTATTTATGGTTGTTGCTTTCACCAGATTCAAAATGGCTCACGTAGAATTGAACATTGGTAGTGCAGCTGGTGAAAATTACTCTCAGTACAGAACAGATAGCAACGAATGGAAACTCACTTTCCAGTGAACTCTTGCCCAGCCGTTTGAACCCCGGGTAACGCATGATGATCCAGGATCACTTGGATCCCGGCATCTTGCAACCAGCCCAAGCCCCGGCGCTAGTTGCAAATGCTCGAGTTCAGATAGAGAATTGAACTACAGCAGAGCTTCTCACCAAATAGTTAAGACCACCCCGAGGGTATGATTCGTGCGACCTATCGACTAAGGCCTCCACAATCCAATATCCCAGCTATGCATGACACAAGAAAGTTTGCACGAGATGAAAAGAAGGCAAAGCAGATCAAACCGTCCAAAATTAGCTTGGGCAAGTTCGCATTGAGCCTCAGAATCGACCCACAGGAACTCGGACGGTGTTAATACCGGCCGCCTTCAGTGTGTTGACATCGTTCTGTGTAAACCATGTGTCCCAGTGTTGAGCGAATGTAGTGTCGACGGTGTCGGGGTACGCCTTTGCAAAAGACCTAGATTATCACAGAACAGATTGAGTTTCACATACAAACAGTA
Organism: Suillus lakei; assembly: GCA_016628065.1. Taxonomy (NCBI): domain Eukaryota; kingdom Fungi; phylum Basidiomycota; class Agaricomycetes; order Boletales; family Suillaceae; genus Suillus; species Suillus lakei. The sequence goes on from JABBWA010000042.1 coordinate 60,035, forward strand.
TAGAACAGGAACGCACCACTCAGATGCAATGCATGTCGAACAATCTGCACATGACTGTCCACCCATATCCAACCACTCTAAAGAAACTTGTTTAGTGAGCGCGTATTTGCAAAGTTCGTCGGTTTATCACCTTGAGGAAGCATCCATGACTCTAGGACTAACCTGCGCTACCACTTCAGTTAAATAGTCGGTCGGAGGCGTAGAGTAACGCTTACCATGAACCCAAATTAACACCATAAATATGAGTTGGTTGTTGTCCAGCCCACGCACGGGCAACAAGCGTGCTCGAGAGCACCAAACCTGCCAGGATATGTCTCATTGTACAGTGATAAATCCTCAATTGGCCGGGAGAGAGAATACGATCCAAGGTCCAAAACCATCTTCAAGAGGAAGCGCAATTTATATCTGATCCTCCGACGTGGCTGACAGTGACAGGTCATAGCAGGTTATGGGTGACTCTGGAAGCGCATGATCATTGATTGCGCTTTTCACAGAATATCTCGCCACGGGTCCGAGGTGACGGAAACCGTCCCGACATTCGCGTCAAACATAGACCTAACGCCTTATAGACGTCTGATATACATAAACCGACTCTCTGCTGATCTGAGTTGGTGGGCAGCCATGGCATAGTATCACTCGATCGCGAGTCATATGCTGCCGATGCCATGTGTATGCTGCTTCTTTCACTAAGTCAGTTGAGCTATCAAGGATATTATTACTATACCTGCCTGTGGCTTTCTCCGCTCTTTCCATTCTCCGGGTCATCCTTTAAACGGTGCAACCTTGCATACAGTCACGCCTGTATCTCTGTATCAATGTTAACAAAATTGTTGCCTACTTCTCAGAAAGCAACCAGATCAAGTTTCCGGCGTAGCTATCCGTGGCGAAGGCTGGTGCCTCAAAGCAGAGCGGACTTGTCGCGGAGTTACATATAGTTGGGCTTGGCATCCGGGCCGCGCACTTGTGCTACGTGCGAAACTTCGCGAAATTACTGCTGTCCTCCTTGCCACTTGTGCCATGTCACAGCATGTCACCCACCTATGGGACCACCCCGTATTGCTGAGTGCTACGATCAGTGATTCATTGACAATGGAATCCCTCAGGTTGTGCTGCATTTGCTCACATAGGCCGTACTCGTAGGCGTCGAGAGACTTGGACTCGAAGCTTCATTCAATGACGTTTAGTGCAGAATTTAGGTAAATCCCGAGCAAGTACAAGTAAATACTCACTGGCACCATAAACCGTTATAGAATCTCGCAAGACACGTCTCGATAGTTCTCAATTGTCAATCTAATCGTCTTCGACCGTGACGGACAAGTTGTATTGCAACTCGATACAGACGACGAACCCTTATAACGTATTATGACGCATCAGATCAATCTCAAGGCCTGCACTGGATACTCAACTCCGCGCCATGCTTACTTACGTGGCCGAAAAACGTACAAAGACGATAATCGTGAGGAGAAGCAAGGTGCGATCTCATCTTTTTACTTTAAGCCAGACCACGTCCCAGGAAAGTGTTTTATACTGTGTAGTTTCTGCACAGTTTCGATATTGTAACCGAAAAGTTTGTTTCTACGCAGGCTCCGCTACTAGGCAGACCAATTCGAAAGAAGATGGTACTAGTCGTTCCTTCCTAGGAAGTTCCTTCATATTAATCATTCGCGGAAGCTTCCTGATACCATCCTCTGAGCATGCAGAGGCGAATCAAAGATTGGAAATGTGTTCCAACACATCAATTGTATGTGGGCACACGTGTGCAGCAATGCACTGACATAAACCCAAAGGATCTGCGAGGCTGCGTACCCAGTCTGATATTGTTATTAGGACATACAATCGTAATTCTGGGCCTGCACTACATCTTTCTGGGCTTGTAAATTTATACCAACACTTCAGATTGTTCAATACACCAGCTTCCAATCAAAGAGGAACTCAGGAGCTCTCATTAACACAATGTCCTCCTTCTTTCAGGACGCATCTGCTCAAACGTCGAGCTTTATATCCCTTAACGTGCTTCCAGAACCCTCGGACTCAGGTGAACCAATTCTGCCAACCGGGATCAATGCTTCAAACCCAGAGCGGCTTTTCGAAAACATGCGCAACACGTCAAAGCCCGAGTTTTTTCTACCACTAGTTTTATTTCCATGTGCAAATGTGCAGGTGACACGTTCAAGGCCCGCCCAAAGCAAGGGGCCAAGATATGCAGTGCATGCAAGTCAGCATCTTACTGTTTCAAAGTATGTCAGTCTCCATCACGTACGCTGTCACTTCATACTTAACTCCTCAATATTTGATGCTTAGGAGTGTCAATTCACAAGCGCGGTACGTGGAATTATATCCGTCTCGTCCCTATGTTAGTCTTACACTTTAGTTCTAGACTGCAAGAGCCATCTCAAGTCCGGTGATTGGAAACCGGCTTGGGTTGTCAAGAGGCATTCTCCTACGTCTTTATCTGGGAAAAGTTTGTTAACGCATATAATTAAATTCGACTCTGGGCTTTGCCTGTCAGCTACTCTGTTCATCGTGCATGATTAGATGAGGGAACACGCCCGCAATGGACTTGGTCAACCCAGCGAAAAGCAAATAAGACACGAGCCACGATTTCTCAATTGCACTTGTTGGTTTGTGTTTGTTCTATGTCATTGTGTCACCGACTAATCAGTTTCCTACCGCAGCTTCTGGCGATTTTAGGCACGTTGTGCAGACGAACAATGCACTCCCTGAGGACTACTCGGGTCATCTGCAAGTCTATGAGTTACTGTATTTTTTCCTCCCACCAACTGCTGACGTTTGCCCGAACTCCGGATCTCATTTCGTGTGGTAACTGGTAACCACTGACGCGAATAATCTCTCTCGCATGATCTGCGAGGACGAGTTCTCCAGATTAGATCCCAACATCAATACGCTTCGATCGCACTGACGTGTCCAACATCCTTAATGTCAATTAACTCAGAATTCGAGATGTTCTGACACATTGGGTCCACTGCTGAAAAACAGTCGGACGGCAGCCTCTAGTTGGGTATTTCATGAACTGGGCAATCGATCACCGGGGTGGCAGGGCATTTACTGCTGGGCCTATTGAGTCGCTAAAATTCTTTCGTGCTCTCGTAGAGAAAGGAAGGGCCCGTATATGTTGCGCGCTCTTTGTGTCAACAGCACTGCTAATGATTTTCGCGTGTCTAGTTCCAGGTCTTGGACCCAATTCTCGGAATATCAGATCCGCGCAGTTCTCTTGTCGTACTCTTTCTCATTGGTTTGAGCTCACGCGGATGAGATGGTGTTTTGTTTGATGTTCTAGATACGTGGGCTGAGCGCTTCGTCGAATTTTTTGGTACATAAACAATCGTCTGTGATTGGGATGCGATGGGAGATTTGTAGTTCTTCTCATTCCTAATTCATCCCCTACTTCCCATTTCGTATTTACGATTATCGCCTTTCTACGTCTTCGGAGGAAGGATTACTCCCGGACTATACGAAACATCCAAAATATATTTCTCCTATATAAATAATTTACCCAGGAAATCCACGTGGAGTCGAGTTGCCGACATGCCGAATTGATATACACCATAATTTGACACGTCATTTGGTTTTTGTACTCAACAGCGTTTTATAAGCACAATATTTGCCGAATCTAATAATTAGCACGTTCAAGGTTTGGCTGCCGTAGCTTTTGTTGATAATGGCGGGCGACTTGTTCATATGGACACCCCTACTACTTCCCCTCGTCTTCACTTGGGTAGCGCCAGCGCTTGCTCACGAACATCATGGAGCAGACCTTACAGAGGAACAACTCAATGCCCCAGTTGATGCCATTCTCTGGATCCATATCGCCCTCCAAGCTACCGTGTGGGGTATCATATTCCCCATAGGTATGGTACTTGGACTTACACGAAGTAGATGGCATGTTCCTGTACAAGTACGTTGAACTGTTCCACGTTGTGTGAATTTATTTTGATCCAGGTTACGTACAGAGTCTCGCATTTGCCCTAACTTTTGGCGGCATTATTCTTGGCCATGCGCATGATGGTCGACAGTTCCCTTCTTCTATCCACTCACATATTGGATCATGGATTTTTGTCCCTATCCTTGCCCAGCTGGGTCTTGGAATATATCTCAAGCTACACATTCATGAACGTACTCTACGACCGTACGCAGTACGACTCCATGGCATCCTAGGACGCGTATGGCCCATCCTTGGTTGGGTTCAGGGATTGTTTGGCGTCATCACGTTGAGGGGGTTCTGTGGGGAGGTGGGAGCCGGACAATGTGCTGCGCACTATATTATGGTAGGTCCACGTATAATGACCCCTTTCGGATAGTGTTCACTGAAGTCTCCAGGGAAGTGGATTCATTGGCTATGGTATCATTATGGCACTCTTACTCGTCGTCGGCGACGACTGGGTCCGCCACAGTGGTCGCAGTCCGGAATGGTGGGATTCGTGGGTGATCATGCTTTGGGTGAGCGTATCACGTGGGTACTAATGTGCTCGAACTAAATTTGTGACAGGGCATAGTCAATACCTTTACTGAGCATCACGGTGGTGAATGGAGTGTGAAAGATATGCAGCATACGTACGTCTGCTCTGAGAATTGAATTGTATCGGTCAAGTGATTGACCATCCTTATGTAGGATTCTTGGTATACTCTGGTGGGCAGGAGGCGCTCTTGGCATCTTCCTGTCTCGGAATAATCAGGTGCTGTATCCCAATCGCTTTTAGTGGATTACTAAGCTTATCCACGCACAGCAGCGAAATGTAGTACCCGGGGTGATGTTCGTCTTTTCGCTGTCTCTCTCGTATTGATCGATGGTCTGACAAGCATTTAGCATAATATTAACAGGATGGGCTATATCAGACCACACGCAGGCTCTGATGTTGTCCACGAAGGTAAGAATTATGTCAGGGTTGTATAGATTTACCATTCGTGTGTGCTAATGTTGGTCGTATTCTCAGGTTCACTCTATGTTCGGATACTCGCTGATGCTCGCCGGTTTTGCGCGTATCCTCGAGGTTTGTTTCATACCGCTGCCTTCCTCACCCCTATCAGATGCACCTCCACTGGGTGATAATGATTCAGAACACACCCTGGCACCTCCCGTGCCCAAAGATGCCCGTGTGGCCACGAACACAAATGCCGCTCGGGCATTCAGGCACTTGCCACCATTTGTTAGTATCATTTATTAACGCGATTGTTGTGGGATTACTTATTGCAATGCCAATTAGTTGCTAGTTGCTTCTGGGTATGTTGTCATTATAACACAATCAAACTTCGTTCTTGACGATGTATCCAGGTTGCTCTTTATGTCTGCTACAGATGAAGAGCTCAAAGCTGTTCACGAGGAAGGGATGGATCACGTCACATATGTACTGTCGATGTACAGGTGGGGGCCTTCCTGAATTCGCGTCGATCCTTGTTTGCTTAGTTCTCTCACAGCATTGCATTCTTGTTCTACCTCCTCACTGTCTTCTTGCTACACCTTTACTCCACGTCTGGGCGGAATGCGTTGTCTGCGCAGCAGCCCGATGTTCTCTTTTCTGCTGAGGGTATTGAGCTGTCAGGCCCGTCCGATGCCAGTAAGTGGTATGCGCCACTACCAAGGGAGGGAGGGAGGTCGGCAGCAGTGCATGTACTTGGAGAGGACGAAGATGATTGATGTCTCGAATGTCGATACCATACTCTGTCAATGACGCACTTGCACTGCACTGTAACATTTGAATGTTCCTGTCTGTTCCCGAAAAGGCTGCAAGTATATATAGATACTTAAGCGATCACCGACGTTAGAGCCTGGCGCCTCCAGTGCTCAGCGCTCAGCGCGCATACGCCGACGATCGTGGGTAGCCTTGGGAACGTTATCTCTACACCTCTGGCTAACTCAAATAAAAGTAAAAACCAACGGAGGTTCCCATGAGAATTCATATACGTTGGTTTGAAACCAAAATTTAAGGTAGCAGTTCTTGGCAGTCCCGCCTGGGACGATGGAAGGCGATGGACCCAGGACCCGGGCCCTGCTCGCACATTAGCTGGCTTAATATCAGCTACAGGAACCTGTCTGGATATCTACAGCCAATCCAAAGACTCGCGTTCGTTTCCGACGAAATAATTCCGGACAGGTATCAATCCTATGATTTCCTATCGTATTTGTAATTTGATGTGCAGTTTGAGGAAACCTCGACAGTACATCGGCGCGGAAATCACATTTTTGCGGAACATTGATTCGGGGTGGATGCGGAAGTAAAGGTGGGAGCTTCATCCCCGTGCATGACCTTGCTTTTTCAACTCCATGTTCCTGCGCCGTTATTGAGGATCTGCTGCGCACGACTGCGCTCATCACTGCGCCACCACACCCATCAATGTGCAAATCATTAAGCTTGACCTTGAAAGGGCTGTAGTTCTCGCACTCAAGGCTCGTGATTCCGCGCGCACCGGACAGTTCGCATTATGATCTGAACGCGATGGCGGAATACAACCAATGAAGGTAGGGACTGCGACGCGCGTGAGATTTGTGGGAGAAAGGTCATGTACGTGTGCTGAGTCGAATTGTTAAATTTAGAGAGACCTGTCAGGATCAGCTGGAGCGGACGTAGTGAGTCTGACGAGCTGTCAGTGCTTGCGGTGAACTGCGCGACGATATCGACGCCGGTTGTCAATGAGTTCTGCATTTAATCAAGAGGAAAGCGGATTTCCTTACTCACATCTGACAGGCATAGCCCCCTGGCGCATCGTTGTCCTTGAATCGATACAGCAAGCGGGGACACTAAACCGTTCGTTGTGACATACAGCTCGGTGAGGCTATTTGCTAGACAATTCCAGAAGTTGGAAAGCTGTATACCCCTTACCGACCATTTTCCAGTGAACTTTCGCCGATGTCCAGATCTCGGGAGGCTGTGTAACAATACGAAATTATTGTAGCCTCCAGAACGTTAGTGGAGATGAGTACGGATGTACAAGAAGCGACATGCTCCAATATTAAGATCGATATTTGGCGCAAGTCGCTACATACGTCCCACCCCATCATGATGTCGAATTTTTGGGGAAGATAGCCTGAATGAGTACATGATGAAGGTCTGACGCAACTGTCTTCCTTCGATTTGGGACACTATTCGGTAGTTCCACAATAGAAGCGTTATCAATAATCAACCCACACACGGTGCTGATGATTACATATGAAAGCAGACATGGGTAACCAGGTGAGCCGAGGCCTGAGAGTCCATCATGCGGTGCTTGTACATACCGCACTTTGTTGGAGCTGTATGGAACAGTGTTTTCTGTCGCCTGCGTCAGATAAGCCGTAATAGCTATTGGGCCACAGCTTTATTGGCCAGAATCGTCCTCGAATTGCCATTGATATAGAAGTTTCAGCGATTCTGGCACGGCCTGTCTGTGCTGTGGTCTATTATTGCGCAATGCGCCAGTCCCCAAGTGCCGAACCTGAAGTAGTTGTGAACTGATCCGATTCGACGCATGACATCGATCGGGATCCAGAACGTTTATCACATCACCGCGAAGTTCGAATTCATGGATGAGAGATAAGACGTCAATTTCCAATGCTCCGATTTCGCCGTCGAGTCTATTATCAATGGAGGGGGGTTCTTGAGAGACTCAGCGAAGCTGAGACTCGAGACTCGAATCAAACAAGCTACGAAAAATCAACTTACGGTACCTGAGGGTACCTGTCAGACCCAGAACGTTGCCAGAACGGGCTGGTTCAGATGAAGAACACCTTCCAACTTTAGCTCGACTATCTATATCAGGCACAACCGGCTAACTCCATACTTATCACATTAATATAATCCACCTGGTTCACTTTTCAGGCTTGAGCAAACCGTCCTCGCGGCAGTCTTCGCGTAACGCCATTACGCACAGCATACTGTGGACTGATCATTATGTTATACGAGTTCACATCTTGACACGGCCATTGATTTTACCGAAGCTGAAAGCAGAAATCAGAAGTTGCAGTAAAATTTCCTATCGACATGGCCACCAGTATATGGTTCCTATCGTATATTCTTTGATCCGTATCAGGCACCACTGGCGCCATACCGTGTGTAGCTACCATACTTAATAACCAATGATGATAGCCCATGTCAATCCTCTCTTCTGAACCCCCCTTCATCCATACCCGCTATCTTTTGACGCGATCCCCCTCGTTAACTCCATCATGAGTAGCGAGGATCACAAGTTTGATGCCGACAGCGTCGAGAAGAACCAGCTCGACGGCGCAGTTCACATCGTTGCTGAGGGAAAACACAAGTTTGACGTTGCTTCCATCGACTTGGTCCAGCGTCGACTCAAGCAGCGCCATGTCCAGATGTATGTCTAAATTTACTTTGTGATTTGTGATAACAAGCTTATTGATTTTGTTAGGATTGCTGTATGTCGTGTCATGGGGTTGTCGTTGTGGGTTGACTCACGATGCATGTAGATCGCTGGAACACTCGGTACAGGTCTTTTCCTCGGTTCTGGGAAAGCTCTCAGCGGCGCAGGCCCTGTCGGTGCCCTTATCGCATACGCCCTCGTGGGTACAGTGGCCTATGCGTACGCCTCACGCTCCTTTATTACGCCATTGCTTAATACTCTTCCAGCTCACTCTGTTCCATTGGTGAAATGACGTCTCATGCCCCAATTTCAGGGACTTTCCCTCATTTTGGTCTGTAGGATCGTTTATATTGCTCGAAATGTGCCACTGACCGATGTTACTCAGCCGCTCGATGGGTTGACCCTGCACTTGGTTTCGCAGTGAGTACTAAGTTTTCGATTTAATAGTACGATCACTAATTACTTGGTGTCCAGGTTGGATGGGTAAGTCACCTCTTTCGCGGTCTGTGGCATTTCTGACAGTCGTCACAATTCATTCAGAACTACTTCTATGTGAGCTCATAATTTTAATTTGTCCATGTACAAAACGGCGTACTAATGGATCAACAGACTAACGTGTATGTCTATTTTTGTTCTTCTTGTCATTACGTTTACACGGGACAAGGATAACCGTGCCGGTGGAAATCACCGGAGCTCAGATCCTCATCACTTACTGGGATTCCGACGTGAGCAAAGCAATTTTTTGGTTTGTAGCCATGTTGATGGAGCCTTATCGTGTAGGTAAATCATGCGGGTATCTACACCGCAATTATTATTGTTTTTGCTTGCGCAACGAACATCTTTGGTGTACGGTATGTGGCGTTCCCCCTGTGCGTATCACACGCTCACAAGCTCGAACTTTCCCATCAGGTATTTTGGCGAAGGTTAGAATTAACTGTTCTTTGATGTTGCTCGGCTCGGACTTAATCGCATAAACTACCAGCGGAATTCGTGTTCTCGCTCATTAAACGTAAGCTTGATTGCTAGGTGTGGTTTTCTGACTTACCTACTATCACAAGTCACGATGATCACTGGTCTTATTCTTGTCGGTCTGATCATTGATCTTGGTGGTGCACCAAATCACCACCGGCTGGGGTTCCAGGTTGGTATCAAATTCAACTGGAAATAAACTGTTGTTCTGACACGGAGGGCAGTACTGGAAAAATCCCGGTGTCCTCGCAGGCGCTCAACTAGAACCAACACATGTTGGCCTGGACCGCTTCCTCGGCATTTTGAATATTATTGTTCAAGCATCATTCTCATTCCAAGGCATGGAACTCGTAGCAATGTAAGTGCATCCCGTCCGCCAACAGAAGAAGCTCATTTGCCAAACCGATGCATAGCGCCGCTTCAGAGACAGAAAACCCCCGCCGGAACATCGCAAAAGCCGTCCGCAGGGTATTCTTCCGTATTTTAGTTTTCTATGTAAGCCTTGGTTGTTTTGGCTAGAATGATCTGGATACTGATAGAGGGTGCGCGTAGATCCTTGGTATCTTCGTCACGGGCCTTATCGTTCCTTATAACGACCCCAACTTGCTCCAGGGTAAGTTTTTGCACATGTCCTGCAGGATCGGTCTGATATATTCGATCTAGCCACGGGTACTGCTGCCCAATCTCCCTATGTCATTGCGATGACGAATGCTGGGATTAAAGGTAACGTTGATGACAATGCGGACCCAATCGTTATTCATATTTACATGGACAGTTCTACCGAGCATCATCAATGCCGGCGTCATGACGAGTGCATTCAGTGCCGCAAACTCGTTCCTCTTCTGTTCATCTCGTATCCTGTACGGTCTTGCTCTGCGAGGGCAAGCACCCAAGATTTTCGCAAGGTGCACAAACTCTGGACTTCCCCTTATCGCTGTTGGGTTTTCTGTGCGTCGTCTTTAGGACCATCGCACCAGTGCATGACGCTGATCATACACAGAGCATTTTTTCAGTTACTCGCGCTCATGAACGTCGCGTCGGGTTCCGCAACAGTGTTCAAGTAGGTGTGTTCCTAGTGGCGTATGACATGTACTAATGCTTGATTAGCTGGTTCGTCAACCTCTCAACCGTGGGCGGCTTCTTCAGTTGGGGCTCTATCAACTTAACCTACCTCTTCTTCCGTAAGCCTATCATCTACCTATTTCCCTCCTCAATCCAGGTCTCACCAGGTATGCAGACCGCGGAATGAAGTACCAAGGCATTGACCGCACAAAACTCCACTACTTCAACCGCCTCCAGGTACGCTACCTACTATTAGTACGCGCACATCCACCGAGTGCTGACACTTGACGCCACCTCCAGCCATGGCTTTCGATCTGGGGACTGACCTGGTGCATCATCTTCATCCTCATCAACGGCTTCGAAGTCTTTTGGGGTGTCACCGCTTCCGGCTTCCTCACTGCCTGTGCGTGTGCTCGCTGTTCCGTGAACTCTTGACTCATTCACATTCCCAATTACCTCTCGTAGATATCAACATACCCCTGTTCTTCGGTCTTTACTTTGGCTGGAAGTACGCGAAAAAGACCGAGGTCTGGAAACCAGAAGAAATGGACTTCGTGACAGTAAGTGTTTTGGTAGCTACTCTTCGACTCGATCTGACGCGTGAGATTAGGGCATTCCCACCCCCGAGGAGACAGAGGGGCCATACTACCCGCCCGAAGGTTTCTGGCAAAAACTTGCTGCCGCTTTGTTCTAGGTTGTAGTATGGCTGTTGTTGTATGGATCCAGTCACTGTATTTCCAGCTCTATTTTGGACTAGAGCTGTAATTCCCTTTTTCTTTTTAATGTTTAACGATGGGTGGCTTTCGACCATTTATCTATGTTGTGTTGAATTTCTGTAACGATTTATCGCAAACGAAACGATCGTGTCTTTTGAAATATTTACTCTGCAGTACAGCATTGAATATATAACAATCTATTGCCAGTTCAAGTGACACTGGGTACCGAGAAGAACCCCGTCGAGTCCCTTTTAAGATTATTTGTGCGATCTAGGTGTGCGGCGGGTATGAAATACGGATGTGTGATATGGCCAAATTCAAAAGTCGTTGAACGCGATGTCGCTTCTCGCCGTAAGGAGTTACAAGGGTGTTCTGTCATATAGAGAGTAATCTGCGTTGAATTGAGAGGGCAAGCACACATATCCGATCGCGACGCGTGCATCACGTGTTTAGAAAATCAACCACCTCAAAAAGATCTGATATCGTGAGTTCACGTTCATATATGTTCATACCTCATCGAGCTTGATTTGACATCGGATAAGTACAAGTAAGGAGTCTGGTTCAGGGCATTCGGCCGTCAATCATTTCCTATTGGGGTACTAGACCACACGCGGATACCCAACTTTAGCAAGCCTTACCCGTGCGGGTGAGCCACCCGCGCCACCCGTCCCACGTTACATCCGCGAGTGGCACCCGGGTGGGCACCCGGGTGGGCACCCGGGTGGGCACCCGGGTAGCCGTTCGACGGACCCAATCGTATAGCGCATCATCGCAGAACCTCACTGCGGACCCGGCTAGTGTTATCGACTATCACCCTAGTCATGCGTCAGTTCGACAGACCCTACCGTACGGCGTATCATCGAAGAACCTCACTGCGGACCTGGCTGGTGTTATCGACTACCACCCTAGTCATGTTCCAGCTCGACGGACCCTACCGTATGGTGTATCATCGAAGAACCTCACTGCGGACCTGGCTAGTGTTATCTCGTATGGCGGCTTGGCTTCGGAACAGACACCAACTTGATATCAGCTACCACGAAGAGATGTGGGAGGGCGCGTGGTTCTGCATGCTTCTTCATAGGCTCGGTAAGCCGCCACATACTTCTCCAACATTTATCGATCTCTTGATGTAATGTCATACCTGTCAACGTTCACCCCTTGGAGCTAGCGTTGATATGCCACAAGGTCGGTTCAATTTCGCCGAAGCAATTCGTGCCACTCCCATGTGCGAGCGGCGTTCCACCGCTTCCTGTTGGCAGTCGTTCCTTCTTTATCATGGTAGATATACTAAAGAACTCTCTTACGCCTCAGGAGCGCACGTAATGCTTGAAGTTGCCGCATTACAAACAGTGGGGTGAATGGAATGCTGAGCAGGTACCTAGATACTGAGATAAGCGCATGGCCGCCAGATCGTAACCGAGGATCCATGAAAAGAACAGAAAACTGATAAGCACAGGTGGGGGATTCCGTAAATTTCAGTCCTTACATTTGGTAGAAAAGGGACTGTGCACACCATTTATCCTTAGTTTATCTTTCCCCCCCCCCCCCCCCCCCCTACAATTCATACTAGGCTCTATCACTGATCAAACCGGAACTAGGAGGTCATGGAAGCTCGCCCAAAGACGATTTACCTCCCAGATACCATGACAAACTGGCCGTGGCCTCGCGCAATCAATCCTCATTTCGAAGCTGTGAAAGTTGAAGCCGATGCTTGGTTGTATGGTTTCAAAACTCTGAGTCCTGAGTCACTGGATGCATTCGACAAGTGTAACGCAGGTTCGAGCTACTACGTTACTTCTGAAGATCGTTGACCCATATTGTTCATGTAGCTTACCTAGTAGCACTGGGTCATCCCACTGTGTCAAGAGGTCCGTATTCAACCCCTGGCACACTGCGCTACTGACCCCTGACTTTATTCCTGCAACATAGAACATCTTCGAGCTGGTTGTGAAGTAATGAATATGCAATTAGTTGTGGACGAGGTCACCGATTCAAGCACTGGAGCAGGCGCCAACGAAATAGCGGACATCGTCATCGATGCCTTACACAATCCTCATAAGACACGACCAGAAGGCGAACACATCATTGGAGAAATGATGCGGCAGTAAGTACTCTCTACTCGTTCGATGATGCATCTGAATTTTGTATAGATGTTCGGCTCGTGTAATGCAGACCATAAGCATGACTTGTCAGCACCGCTTCATCGATATCTTTACGATATACCTTCGTGCAGTAGCTGTCGAGGCTATCGACCGCGAACAAAGACATTGTCGCAGTATCGATAACCATTTCAAGCACCGGCGAGAATCATCTGGCATATTAGTTTGGCTCGTACTATGCGGAATGGATATGGATCTTCCTGATGAGGTGTTCTACCATCCCGCCATCGCGTATATGGCTGACTGCACCGCAGATTTGATTACAGTTGACAATGTAAAGTCATACTAAAGACGTGGTTTCCGGGATGCTGAAGACCTTCACAGGACATGAACTCGTACAATAGGGAGCAAACGAGCGGGACCGACTACAATTCACTGATCACCGTTGTCATGCTAGAATTTGGCCTCGATATAGGCGGTGCGATGGGTTGGGCAGCAGCTTATCACACTAAACTCGAGAAAAGATTTACCGACGGTCTTGCGAAGATCCCTTCATGGGGTCCTTCCACCGATATCCTAGTCAAGGAGTATCTTGATGGACTAGCAAACTGGGTCCGAGCAAGTGATTGTTGGAGTTATGACATTCAAAGGTTTTAAGAATTTCCCATTGGTATGGATCAACACTTACAATTTAATTTGCAGGTACTTTGGCACAATGGGCGCGGAGATACGACAAACCAGGCTCGTCCCATTATGGCCAAAAATCAACTGCACAGCCAGCATCCGCGGTGGCAAAGGCAGTGTTTCTACTGCCAGTGGGTAGTCATCCTACTCTGATGAGTGTCGAGTCTCTGGTCCGAACTACATAACACTGGATCTGTTTTTTCTGATGTTGGAAGAGCCTTAGACTATATATATATCGACGCGATGTATGTACATGTCTTATGCTGCCTTGTGTGATCACGGCGTAGCATGTGGATGCGGGTCAAAATCAGTTGCAACTCTACGCCGCAAAGAAGCGCTGTCCGATCTTGCCGAAAAGCACCGAGGCTTCTTCTTCTCGTTATTGCCGGTGACGTCTGCTGCATTCGCAAAAGCCGAAGAGGTGTTCGGACGTGTCGATGTGTTGTTTTTCAAGTTTGTCACCCTCATTCCTTGAAGGTCAAGTTGGGTATACCGTTAACATCTCTTTGCCCTGTCGACGTAAGTACACCGTCCGCAAAGGACCAGCGCACCTTCAAGGTTTTCTCGCAGGTATGTCGCTTCATTAGCAAAGGACCTAGCCAGGCTGATCCTTGTATAATAGAAACTCGAAGCAAAACTTGGTGCTGATGTGATGTTTGGCAGCATGCCGACGCCCCACGTCACACGTACGCGTCGGCGGGTTCGGATTGCGTCACTTCTTGAAGCTTATATATTGAATTTTCATCCACGCCAGAGAGCACATCATGTCGACAGCTCTTATTCTCGGTGCAACAGGCGCGACAGGCAGACAACTTCTTCGTGAGCTTCTCTCAAGCAATGAATGGTCTAAAGTTGGCGAATATGGCAGACGAGTAACACCAGAAGCCGATCTTCCCCAGAATAGGGGCAAATTAGAGCAGAAAACAATCGACTTTGAGAATTTGGAAGCAGCTGGGCTGAAGGATGGACGTTGGGATGTTGTGTTCGTCACGCTCGGAACGACTCGCGCACAGGCAGGGAGCGCCGAATTGTTCGAGAAGATTGACAGAGAGTGAATTGAATTTTTTTTGTCATACTCGATTCCATCTCATATATTCGTCACGCAGATATGTAGTGAATGCCTGCAAGGCTGCAAAGACGAATGATCCAGCACACCAACAACGTGTCGTGTATCTTTCGGTGAGCTCATTACAAAATATGTGATGCACGCTATGCGAATTGACGCGAATTATAGTCTTCGGGTGTTAATCCGTCCTCTCCCTTCCTATATCTGAGGTGTGCAAGCCTCACTACGACCCGCTCTTCCTCGAATCCTGACTTTCTTTCCTTCAGGTCCAAAGGTCTTACCGAACTAGCCATAGCAGGCCTTGGGTATTCGGATCCCATCGTCTTCCGCCCGGCTCTCTTCAAAGGAACACAGCGTGCTGGCACAAGGCTCGTAGAGACCATGCTTGGGTGCGCTTCCCCTTCCCTCAATCCTATTTCAATGTTGATTTGACCAACTAAAGCTACGTGACTGGCGCCGCGTCGCACTTCACGTCCAATGCGGAGATTCATGTTGCCGTTCTCGCCAAAGCTATGATGAAAGCGGGTATTTTGGGGTCATCTGGCCTACCGCCCGCTGCGGGTGCCACTAAAGCAGGACAGGAAGCATCGTGGTTTACCCTGATAGGAAACAAAGGCGCGCTTTTTCTCGGGCAGGAGTGATTCATCTTTGCGGTAGTTCAGATATTTCAGTGTTATGATTGCTCTGTTGGACTGGATGAGTAGTTAGGTACATCAGTGTTGTGCTTTCCGCTGCCAGTGGCTAGCTATCCTACTCTGGTCTCTGGTCTGAATTACATAACACTGGATCTGTTTTTTCTGATATTAGAAGAGCCTTTATATCGACGCGATGTATGTACATGCCTTATGCTGCCTTGTGTGATCGCGGCGTAGCACATGAATGCGGATCAAAGTAGTTACAACTCTACGCCGCCCTGTCCGATCTTGTCGAACAGTACCAAGGCTATTGCCGCTGGCGTCTATTGCATTTGCAATTTGAAGCCGATTCGTCGAAGGGCTGTTCGGACGTGTTTTTCAAGTTTGCCACTGCATTCCCTCAAGAAACGGTCAAGTTGGGTAGACCATTAACATCTCTTTGCCTTGTCAACGTAAGTACACCGTCCGCAAAGGACCAGTGCATCTTCAAGAAATATGAAGGTTTTCTCGCAGGTATGTCGCTTCTTCAACAAAGGACCTAGGGCTATCCTGGTCAGAAACTTGAAGCAAAACTTGGTGATGCATTTGTGGTGTTATGTGATATTTGGCAGCATGCCGACGCCCCACGTCACACGTGTCGGCGGGTTGAAGTTGCGCCACCGTTCTCGAATCTTCATCCACATCCGAGAGCACATCATGTCGACAGCTCTCATTTTCGGTGCAACAGGCGCGACAGGCAGACAACTTCTTCGAGAGCTTCTCTCCAGCGACGACTGGTCTAAAGTTGGCGAATATGGCAGACGAGTAACACCAGAAGCCGATCTTCCCCAGAATAGGGGCAAATTGGAGCAGAAAACAATTGACTTTGAGAATTTGGAAGCAGCTGGGCTGAAGGATGGACGTTGGGATGTTGTGTTCGTCACGCTCGGAACGACTCGCGCACAGGCAGGGAGCGCAGAAATGTTCGAGAAGATCGACAGAGAGTGAGTCGAATTTTTTTGTCATACTCGATTCCATCTCATATATTCGTCACGCAGATATGTAGTGAATGCCTGCAAGGCTGCAAAGACGAATGATCCAGCACACCAACAACGTGTTGTGTATCTTTCGGTGGGTTCATGACAAAACATGTGATGCACACGATGCGAATTGATGTGAATTATAGTCTTCGGGTGCTAATCCGTCCTCTCCCTTCCTATATCCAAGGTGTGCAAGCCTCACTACGGCCAGCTCTTCCTCGAATCCTGACTTTCTTTCCTTCAGGTCTAAAGGTCTTACCGAACTAGCCATAGCAAACCTTGGATATTCGGATCCCATCGTCTTCCGCCCAGCTTTCCTCAAAGGAGCACAGCGTGCTGGCACAAGGCTCGTAGAGACCATGATTGGGTACGCTTCCCCTTCCCTCAATCCCATTTCAATGTTGATTTGACCGATTAAAGCTACGTGACTGGCGCCGCGTCGCACTTTACGTCCAATGCGGAGATTCACGTTGGCGTCCTCGCCAAAGCCATGATGAAAGCGGGCATTTTGGGGTCATCGGGCCTACCACCTGCGGCAGGTGCCACTAAAGCAGGACAGGAAGCAGCGTGGTTCACCCTGATAGGAAACAAAGGCGCGCTTGTTCTCGGGCAGGAGTGATTCATCTTTGCGGCAGTTCAGATATCTCAGTGTTATAATTGTTCTGTTGGACTGGATGAGTAGTTAGGTACATCAGTGTCGTGCAAACAGTAACAGACAACAAGAAAAGATTATAAGTCAGTAGTTTGTGTTATACAGCAGGTAAAATTATGCATGCGAATTCCTGTGGGTCAATGATATCCGTAGATGTAGTAAAGGAACATATGTGCGTAAAAATGGAATGTGGATGATATCTGATTGAAAAAAAAGATTCAGTTAGTTGGTCCGTTCGATGAAAGACCACATACCTAGACAATGCATAGCTGGACCGACGATATGAGTTATGTCCCAGCCTAACCAATATTATTTGGTGTTCCTACTCGCGGCGGGGTCCCGCCTTCAGAGATAGTTTCCGTTGACCGGTAACTGGGTAATCCCCGCGAGTAATACCTCCCACCAGAGATAAGAGTCGCAGGGATTCCCGTCGACCTTTCAAGCAGTGGCATCCTTGTATGAGCCATGTGTGAGCCAGAACTCCTCCTATCCACACTCGGACGGGGTCGATCCATCGCACCAGACACTAGCCTATCTACGGCTGATACTGGCCGATCGATAACAGGTAAAGGTCTGTTCGCAGGAAGTGGTTTATCCACTACAGTCACAGCCCTCGTAACGCCCAAAACAGGCTCGACTTTCTCTACAGGAGAGTTTCCGGGATCGGATTGCGACAGGCTCATTACGAGGTCGCTTCTCCGGCCCTGTCGAAGAGAGGGAAAGATCTGCATGGAGTGTGAACGATCTAGGCCGTTCGGTCGCAAACCGGGGCCTGAGTCGGCATCTATCCAAATGGAGGGAATGACAGTTGGAGGAAGGCCTGCTGTATGGGGAGGTTCAGGAAGGGAGACTGTCGGTTCTGGAGCGCCTGTAATGCAGAAGTTAGAGAGCGTTGGGAACATGATAAGAATGCGCACGATTAGGTAACTGTTTTCTCAGCGGACGGGAATACTCTGCGCCACTGGTGTCCATATCAAGGAACGAGCATCCTTGTAAGGCGTCTGGAAGTGCGGGCATGGGTGGCGGATCATCTGGTGACATATGAGATGCTGTCGGAGTGCGCAATCCCTTAGGTAAACGGAGACTGGCATTGGATGCAGTGCGTGAGCGTGTCTTGGCTGCGGATAGACGTGAGATGCGGTTTGGGCCATCTTTAGATCGTTTGCTGCGGGAGGATTTGACGGATTTGAAAGACTTGATGGACTTGGCGTCGGATGATACATGCTTCACTTGGGATATGAGAGTAGCTTTAGATAAAACAGCTTTAGCAGTGACACCCATGACTTGTGCGATATCGGTGTTGATGGTAATGTCTCCAAGTGTTTGGGTGTCATCGATATCTTCGATTTCCTCGTCGTCGTCAGTCTCCTCCATCTCATCAATCTCGGCAGCCATGCCCTCCGCTTCTCTCCATGCCTCCTCGAGTTCATCCTCGAGCGTCTGGATACGTACTAGCGCGCGTTTCATCTCGTCTCCCTGACGCTCGAATGCCTTGTTTAGCTTGCGGAGCGCAATCCCGAGAGCTGACGCCCAATGTCGGTGTTGAACCACCGAGATTTGCGACTGTTGGTCTGACATGTGCAAAATGGATGCAAGGATAGAGTCGCACGAAGCGATGGAAGTTGAAACTTGAGATATCAAGCCTCCCAATACATTCTCTTTATCGCCTTCTCCCGAGTTGGCAAACACACTAGCACAGGAATTGAGCGCCTGCATCAGCATGGTTCGTCTGTTCATTTCGAATCTCCATTTAACCTGCGCTGCTGAGCGCTCTTCTTCAAGACGCTCTGCTTCTTTTACCATGTCTGAGTCGAGCGCCTGGAGAGATAGGAGGCGTATGAAAGATTCTTTTGCGCTCAATCTGATAGCGCGTGAGACAATTTCCTGTAGCTCGGGTGAGGTGAATGTCCATTGCGCAGCCTCGTAGGGAAGGCCCTTCCATGGAATCTGCGTGGATTCAAATGATACTGTAGGCGGGGGCGCAAGAGGGGGAGGTGCGAGGAATGTCGCTACCGATGGCTTTGACTTGAGTGTTACTTTTGGCTTTTGAGCTAGAGGTGTCGCTGCAGGCGATAACGAGGGAGAGGGAGGGTACGAGGCAAAATTCTGTGAAACTTGAACACCAAAGTCTGATGTCGTGGGTGTATTTGAAGAAGCGCCCAATTGTGGCATGTATTGCGGGAGCGAGGCGTCGAGGGAAAATGATTGGCTCTCGTCCAGCGGATATGAAGGAGAACCTGGACGGAGAAGTGGGGAGGTGATGACAGGTGATGTCAACCCGGAGGTGACGACAGGAGAGCCTCCGTCGTTACTAGAGCTTCCGAGGGGACTGTTCATATCGACCGAATTTTTTGTGCGTGAGCGCAAGCGTGGCCCGTTTGGCAACGGAGGCCGAGATGGACGTTCTCGTACAACTGAAGGACGACGGGGAGATTCAATATCTGATGGGACCAGATCCATGTGAGCAGTAGCGCACACGATGATTTGGAGCCAGATGGCTGGTAATTATCTGTATGTGGCAAAGTCAGTAAGTGTTATAATAGTAGGCGTTGAGGCGGTCGAACACAGGCTTAGGCACATGGCGCATGACCAAACGGTCCAAACCCCAATTATAACCGCTGGGCCTTGATGCTGCCGTATGTCGATGGGACCCGAAATAAAATTAAGTGCAAACGGATGGCATGAATCTAATCTTATCAGCGGTTTCATGTCCAACGTTTGAACAGGAAAACTTTGTACTCTCCTGGGAAATCGGATTGTCGTCGTTCCCGTACAGCGTTTTTGCCTGAACCTGTTAGATAAACGTTGACCGCGTCAGTAATGCATCTCTGTGTCGCGAGTTCGTTCATTCCATCAGCAACTATGGCTGTAATGGAACATGAAAGCCAAAAAGGCAATTTCTGATCGAAAATAATTTGATATGTTTTTCGTGTAGATTATTGGTCAAATACAAGGCCGTGAATTTCGCATCTAGAGAAACGTTTGTTCCTTCTTTAATTCGTCCAACACAAGTTCGCGAAGTCAGTAGGCGCCTTAGTCGTTCAGTGACGCAATATTGTATTGCCATTAAGGCTTTACTGCAGGGTCATAACAGACTTCGAACATTATGAATGAACCCACTACGGCATATTCAGATTGTCCGATTTTTTCGCGCTGTCTGTGAGTGAACTAGAAATGTATTGCCCATCCCCCGTTGCGAAGGTATTCACACTTGTCTCTCACGGACGTACTTAGAAAGAGCGAGGCACACGGAACATGGCTCAAGAAAAGAGAGAAAACATCGTGGGTTTCTTTATGATTCGAGAAGTTGACTCTATTCGTTCAACCTACAAACATGCTCTTCATTGTAGCATCGGTGATAACTATCACCACCGACAACAACATCGCTTGTCCAGCGTATAAGTATCACCTTCATGTCTTACATTCCTTGTACGTTTGCCACGTTTATATCTCCCACTAAACCCTTCAGTAGGGCAAAGTCGAGTCTACACGTTGCAACTGGTAGACCCGAACTTCATCTCGTTTCAATTGAAACGCACATCCAGCTGCTTACTCTTACATACATTCCTGCTTTACTTTCAACTAGCCTCAATCACGGCATTGTCCACTTAAATACCCTCATCTGACTCGCCGTAGAGTAACATCTGTCTACTATGGATGAAATCGCTATTGGCTCATGGGATCGCTCGCCATCCCTTCCTATTCCTCTCGACATACTTTTCGATGTAGTTCAGCATCTTCCAATCCAAAGCATCCTGGCGCTGCGGCAGGTTTGCACACCTGTTTCGTTTTATGGGATTTTGCAACCTCATTTTTATTATCAGACTAGTAGAAGTTTTTACGCTATCACGCGTCTGCGCAGTCTCTGGGCTCTCCTCCTGCGGACTCTTGTCCAGGAGCAAAACATCCCTATACCCCACTTTGACGGGAAATCACTTGACTTTTTGTCAGCATTAGAGCTCGAGCAGCTCACGTGCTATGCGCTCGCTCTTCGCAAGAACTGGACTAATCCTGATCCCGATGCGAAGAGGGAGATTGATTTTTACAAGCCCACTGAGCCAGATTCGCGCATTATTTTTATGGAGTTTCTGCCTGGCAGAGGAAATCGCCTGCTTATTTCTGTCACGATGATTGCGCAACCCAGGAAATATGTTATCCAGTGCTGGAACGTCGCTATCCCACAGCCCGTGTGCATCGCAGAACTGGCACACATGGAGGGGCCGTATGGCGGTGTTGTCATCAATGATGATCCCTCTTCTCCAGCCATAATGGCGATGCAATCAGCACTGTGAGTATAAACGGTAGCACCCGGTTTAACGTTCTTGCTGATTGTCTGTCATAGAACGGAGATACTCACCATCGACTTCGAAGAGGAAGACCCCGAGTCAGCATTCGTTCCGCTCAGTTCCATTGATGGAATTAGAGAGATTCACCTACTCAGTGGGAACACGCTCGTTACCCGGCATCCAGGAAACGGCGGAGAAGTGAGCCTATGGGACATCAACGATCAGCCTCGTGAAACAATTCAGTTAGTGAACCCCTCACTATTACAGGTTGGGCCGTTTTCCATGTAATCCCGCACGTCGCTGAGTTCTATGGTTTGGCAGAACGATCGCTGCCAAGCGATGCATCTCCGCGACGATTACATGTTAATCATACGTCAACAGACTGTTGAATTCTACTCGACCATTCCCCGGCCCAACATCATCGCGACACCAGGAGCGCCAATCTCGTACCCACTCGCACAGCACAACTTCCAATGGCGCACAGACTCCGTCAATATGTCAGAGCAAGTCAGCTGGGATGCTGCGCGCTCGCACCGCCCCTCGCCAATCAACGTTGTCGTTCGATTTGGAAGCATCTACCCATGGCCGGTGAACATCTTGCATCATTTCGTGCTCACCCCAAATCCCGCGTACGTCCCAGAGCGGGAGACTTCTCTATACAACCTTCCATATCTGGCGCAGCCCACTCCAGTTCAGACGATAGGATCTCCCGTGCGTTTATTTGCTCCGTCGTCCGTTGCACTTGGACGTTATGGTACTGCCGTTTGGCTTGATAGCCACACCGAAGACTGGATGGGGCCTAGCGACTGTGGACAACGGCTTGCAGGGCGGATACTGATGACTACGGGAGAATCCTCAAATAGCCAACATAGCCCGCAAGCTTCTATGGTGTTTCGCGTACGAGACGACGACCTGTGGAACAAGGTAGCTATCGATGAGGAGTCTGGGAGAATTGCGGTCGGTTATGTGAACGGTTCGATAACACTATTCGAATATTCCTAACATGGTTTCTTCGTTTGGTTTTATTTTGGTTACCGTCTTTTGACGTGGGCAATCTTCTCCGCACTCACGTGGAGATCATTTCACCATTTTTTTTTCTTCTCATTTCTGTCACTTTATATCCTTTGACCATGATATAGAAAGGTAAATTCATTGTGGTGGTGTACAACTGCGTGTTTCATTCCTTCTTGGTCTCCATTCCGAAAATCTCACAGTCATTCCAAGTCACAGCCGATATATCGCCTTAGGATGCAATAAGGACCTAAAAACCATTATGTGCCATGTCATAATCCCATGCTCGGACAAGTACGTACCGCTGACGGCGTCAATCCGAGTTCTCTCAGTGTATTGCTAAACTGATCGCGAGAGAATGTTTTCCTATTGGAAAAATCATAAGTCCTCTGTACTGGATACGACGTTGCAGAAACAAAAGACCGACTGACCTGGGGAAATGTTGGGCGAAGCTGACTGTTTCCACGTCGACAGACAACGTTTGGGCAGCCAAAAATTCAGCGACTTCACGTAACGCTTGAAACACATGTCAGTTCACAAGACAGTCTCGTATGCAGGGAAGTGGTGGGACATACTTGCGTCACTTGGCAGGGTGGTCGTGTAAGGTGTCCCCCCAGTTGCCATACGGATTTGGAGACGAGTGTCTTTGAAGTCCTTGCCACTTGTGCCGCTGGACGAAGACGCTGCCGCTGCCGGAGTCGTTGATGCACCAGCCGGTGTGTCAACGATTGGCTGGCCGTCACGTAAAGCTTTCTCCCTTGCAGCCTTCTCTGCACGGGCTTTCTTATCTGCCTCAATCTGGGCCTTTACCGCGGCTTTGGCTTTGGCATCCTCCAGCTTCTCTACAGCATGCGGTTAGATCGGATTAATATGCATGGAATTCATGCGCATGGCAATTACCTCTACGCTTCTGCTCAGCTTCTTTCACGAGCTCCTTGGCCTTCATCTCATCTTTGAGTTTGCCGATGTCCTTGTTTGAGTTAACCTCTGAAACACAAGTCTCACTTCGCGACTAAACTCACTTTGCCAGACTTGCGACGGATAGCTTCATTCGCACGTGCTTCTGAAGCTTCTTGTTGAGCCTTTACGCCACGCTTTGCAGCTATTTTTTCTCGGAGCTCAGTCAACTTCTGTTGCTTCTCTTCCTCCGTAAGTGGCTTTATCTGAGGGTCACCTGGGGTGAGAGATACGGCACATCAGCACGAGACGCGGTACAAACCTCTTCCGTAGACTCCTCAAATTGATCATGACCACTCTTCTCGGCATGGTAATTAGCCAACGCCGTGTTCTTAAATACCTTGCCGCATTCTGAGCATTTGATACTCTAATAAGTGAGTGTGTTGAAGATGGAGGCTTCAAAGCCGCGATTGGAATGAGCGCACCTTGGCTTCTGCTTCAGCGCTCGATGCAGCACCAGCCTTAGTTCCCATTAAGCGCCGCAGGGCATCTTCATCTTCGTCGTCGACATCGACATCGACGTCCATAGGCTGCCCTGCGCTGCCCGATGCAGTCGTAGCAGCAGCACTCGGATCTGGAATAGGCTTCCCTTCGTTCTCCAGAATATGGTCCATAGCGGGCTGCAAACCGCGATTATTGGTCGCTCTCAATGCCCCTACGTATAACGCGTCCACGGTGGCGCTTCAATCAGCCAGGGAAGGCGGCCGGTGAGACAAGAGAATACGAACAGTCGACACGGGCTGGGTCGAAGCCCATGCTGAGTAGTGTTTCCTTATCGCCAGCCATCAGTAATGTTGAGATGTACGAAGCTTTGAGGAATTCGAGTCGATCGAAAGGAGGTCACGGTTACGCTGCCGTTCTCCGGTTTCTCCTTCTTGACCACGACCCATATTTGGAATCGCGACTTTGAGTGGCGTTCGATCACGGTGGATGGGTTCAAATATCTAGCTAAGTACTAGCTTCTGCTAGCTAGTTTTATTTTTCAGTTCAGACGCAAAGGCTACATATGATATTGATAACGAGGATTGCCCTCCGTGACACCCCGTCTAACTGTAGATGATTCAGATATGAAACGTGTACTATAAGCAAACGGTGAACTGCGCCAGAGGGGATTCACCGGCCGTGGCGTTTCAATCGGACTTCGATCATGTCCTGCCACCATAAGTTGCTGTCTCAAGCCAGGCAGCCGAAAGATCAAACATACTAGAATTACGTGCGACAAGTAAGATATTTATACATATGCAAGACAGGAAGGCCTAAAACAGGATCGACCATCAAGATTCCTCTGCGGATCAAGCCATATAACCACTAGTGCTACACCATCATAACAAAAAAAGCATAGCAAGATACAACATGATCAGCGTAAGTGTTCGAATTTATATTGCATAGACAGAAAACGGAGAAATTTAAGTGACTGTGCACTCTGCCTCCTCCTTTTTGGAGGACTTGAAGAGGCCCATCATATTGAGCCTTGGCGGCTTCTTCGCGAGAGTCTTCTTAGATGGAAGACTTAGCGAGCTGCCGTTGGGGTGCAAGGAGAGGTTGAGGCGCGTGGCGAGTTTGCCACGATTGTCCCTGGACATGGTTGGAGTAACAGGGGTAAAAGGGACAGCGGGCTCGAACGAAGACTCAAGGAAGTCCTTGCGGGTGCGCTCGGTGTCCACAGGAGAGTTCGACGGCCGTTTGAGTGCGGAGACGGGAGGGGCGAGCGTCAATGGCGTAGGGCGTCTGCGAGCTTTGCCCTTGGGCTTAGCAACATCGCTTGCACATGCCGACACTGTAAATGTGGGGCTATTGGGAGATCCGGAGCCTCTGGTAAACGCAACGTTCACAAGGAAGTCAGCTTTGCGAAGGTGCTTGGCAGCGCGCCGGGGGCGGGAGGGGAGTGCTAGGACAGACATCGCTGGCTTTCGAGTAGTGAGGGGAGCAAGAGCGCTTCCGAAGACGGCGAGATCATCCGTGTCAAGATGGTCAGTGGGTTGGACGATGTAGCGTGGATCCAAGTCAGAGTCTTGAGTTGAAACGCTGCCACGACGCTCTTCGTCAACGACGGGGTTAGCGGATGGCGATTTGTCGCCGCCAAAAGTAACCCACTGAAGGTCACCCATGCCGTGAGCGGCACCATCCTCGCCGGCGGCGAGGAGATGGGCGTACTCCCATTCTTCTTCCTGGTCCCACCAGACACCACCTTCGCCATCACGGTAGACATCCCCAACACCAGCAGCACCGGCTTTGGCCTGAGCCTCCATGACACGCTTAATGTGGGATTCCATGCTGCCGCCATCAACAAACTGCATAAGTGCAAGCTCGTTGGCAAGAGGTGCAGGGCGCATGGAAGCGTATTTCGCCTTCTTGCGCTTAACCACAGCAGCGGATGACGCCGCTGCCTTGGCCTTCATCTTGGTAGGAGATGAGGGCGCGGCGGACTTGGATCTGCCGCGGGACTTGAACACGGACAAGGAGCGGAGGCGGGTAAGCCCGCGAGACTTGTGCGTCGGCGATGCAGGTATGGGAGGTATGGGGAATTGATGATGATTCCCGGCCTCAGCAGTGCGAGGCTTGACCACGATGGGAAGCGTCGCAGTGATAGGAGTGTTAGGAAACTGCAAAAATACAGAGGTATAGCCGACAGATGTGAGGTCAGCTTTAAAATTCTGGATCGAGGGAGTTGCAGCGGTGCGATGGGCAGTGGAAGGGGTGTCTAAAACGTTTAAGAAAGAGCCTGATGAGATACGTGTGGACGTAAAGGATGCTCTGCGACCGCGGCCGATCGAGGGACGCCGACGCGGAGTACGGGGGGAGCGCGGAGAAAGAGATGCAGGGGATCCAGGCTGGACGTGGGCCGCCCAAGCTGCGATTGTAGAAAGAGTATTCGAGCGGCGGCGGATGGGTGGAGGGGCTTGAGGTGCAACCACCTTGGCGTAGGAAGGTGGGGAAGGCAGTGGCTGTGTAGGACGCTTTTTAGGAGGCGGGGGATAAGCCAGGAAGGCGTATTTAAGGGGAGGACCTGCTTTAATAGCCATATCCTGTGGCACAGCCTGGAATGGAATAGTAGACATAGAACGAGTGTGCAGTTTTTAATAAATTGATATATGGGCGGAACTTGAAGTACCCGTCTATTCTGCGTATGGCCCACATTAGTTTGTCGTAGTCGAGAATGGAGACATGGGACTTACAGTAGCGTGGAAGGACAGACGGTCAGGGGACGTTAAAGTCTCTTGAATAAACGCAGACAAAAAAAAATTAGGGATACAGTGATCGCAAAGCAGATTGTCTATATATGCCAGATAGGATACAGTCGAGAGTGTTGCAAAGAATTAGTAGAAAGATGAAAGAGTTGGATGTCTAGTGATGATGCTTGGTATACGCGAGACTGGCTCAACGGTACTATGGGGTTTGTAACTGCAGGCGTCTGCTTTTGAGGGATCGCCTGGACAAAAGGCTATGGGCCACGAAGACTGGAACCACCATTTGGACAATAGTCTCGTAGTGGTTTATAAACCACTGTGGCAAATGGTCGTTGGCTTGTATTGTACAAACTCGGACCCACAACAAGGTTTCTCTTCATTGTCTTCCAGGACCCCATAAACTCTGTTCACACCGGCTATTCCCGTCCCTCATTGTCTTCCTCCACTGCATTTGCTCCTCCTGGACGTGGTCAATATAAACGTGCACTCAATTCAGTATACGCTCCACTACTACCGGCGCAACAACATATGATACAGCGAGGCTACTTCATGTTGGTTGACACGAGTGATCGGGGTCCCTGTTAATACAACACTTGCCTTACTAGGCGGGTACAGAACGCCAGCAAGCTGTACTTTCTTTCGGGCAAATCAGTCCCTTGACTAGCAACTGGTTAGAAGGGAGACAATTAGAGAGGCGAGAAATGTACGTCGCTCTGTTATATTTTTTCGTTATTCTGACAAAAACATGCATGGGCCATAGCTACCAATTTTTTCACACCTGCTGGCCTTCGCTGACTCGCTCAGCATATCCAATGACAGAAAATGATTGCCATCAACGGGAGCAGTCCCATCATTCACAACCTTATAGTCCTGCGAATGAAAGTGATGGACGATACAACAAAAGAGGTGATGTACATTGCTTGTATACATGTGCACGTTATTTTCATCAGAAATCTGCCTCATGATATCAGATTGCCCCTATCAGTATTTCACTCCGCTTAACCCCCATTGCTCCCCTCTATGACCCGCGACCACGACCTCTAAAGCCCCTCCCGACATGGATGACGCCCGCTCTTCCGCGAGGTGGCACACCCCTTGATGTAGGCCCTCTCCCAGGCTGTATGTCAACTTCTGCAGAGTGAGGCGCACCGATATGTACGTTATGTGATCCAGCACGGGGGACCACGGTTGCTATCCTCGCTCTGCCTCTACCGCCTCTTGGACCGAAGGTGTGAGGATTAAATTTGCTGACCTGCGGGTTGTGCATCTCTGGGTGAACGAAACCCCCATTTTTTCCACCTCTCCCAAACCGTATGGATGGTGGGACCAACGAGAGAGAGTTCATCGAGTTTGCCAATTTGTCTACGTCATGGCTGGCTGCAGTCTGCACTGCCCCATTTCCTCGTCGTGGTGGCGAGATGGCGGCTCGTGTGGGTATTTCCTCAAGCTCTTGATGGTGACGTATTTTTGGTGTTGCTTCTCCGTTTTGCTCGTCACCGCTGCTTGACTCTTCATCTTCGCCTTCATCGCCGTCTTCTTCATCCTCATCTATGATCATTTCGTCATCTTCCGAGTCCTTCTCCTCGGTTTTATTATCCCTGGGCTTCCAAGTTCCTCTGATCATGCTGGCACCATCTCCCCAGCGTTTAAGTAGACCACCCACACCTTTGTTTGTCACAGCGAAAAAGTACTCTTTGGGGTATGAGTGTGCTTGAATAAGATGTAATCGACGTGCTTTTGGTGTCTGGAATAATTTCGGACATGATACAAGGTGACAAGCAAACTGTGAGACAATTGAGGTGAGAGCATGTAGGACGTGCAGTAAAGTAAAGCGCACAATTTTATCCCCCCTATCTTTGCGAACGGCAGCAAGTGGATCATGGCACTCTGTTTGATGCTATCAATCATCGATAATCGATGTCAGCGCACTCGCACACGACCCCACTCGTGCACAGTCCACTCACGAGCTCCAGCAACCTCGCATCGGGAAACACGAACCCACACCCCTTCTGCTCACAAACTTGTGCATGGTATTTTCCATAATGCGCCTCCAGATCTCTCGAGTTTGCGATCGGTGTCGGGCGGTTATGCGGCGGATTACACGTCGGAGGCAGTGTGCAGAGCAAACGGCGATCCCCCGTTGCCTCCTCTGCGGTGCGACTAGACTTATACATGGGTTCAGTTTCTGGCGACAGAGATGAAGATTGAGATTGAGATGGAAGCGATAATCGCGAACCCGAAAGCGTGCGTTGGCGTTTGTTGGAGGACATTTGCGTCCTTTACGTCTTCCCCACCTCGTTGCAAGCACCAGGAGAATGTCGCCTGATCGGGAAGGAGGCGCCGCGGAGATCTAAATTAATGTGTCACGCGGACGTGACGTGTGTGTTCGGTCACATTTCTTTCCCCTCCACATTCACAGAGCCGCTCAGTGTCTTGCAATGTCGTCAAAACGCAAATGGGACCAGGCTGCCCCTGAAACAACACCTTCTGAATCGGACCATCCTGTAAAGGCGCCAAAAACCGACGAGGGGAAGACTGCTTCTGAGGCTGCGGCTGCTGCTGCTGCCATTGCCGCCAAAATTGCTGCTCAATTTAGTGCTGGTGGAGGCATTGCCGGGAGCATACAAATCGGACAGAAGGACCCACATGATGGAGATTTTACCCATGACATTGATATCAATGACGTCCGGAACCGGTATATGTTGACGAAAGGTTCTACACAACAAGATGTATGTGTTTTGAAGGGTGGTTGTATGTCCAGCTCTTGTCTAATCTTGTAAATAGATTCACGAGGACACGGGCGCGTCGGTTAGTACCAAGGGTGTGTGGTACCCGGATCGATCAAAGGCGACGGAGAAGGACCCTCCACTATACCTTCACCTTTCGGCTTCAAACAAGGAAATGCTGCAAAGGGCGATCGACAAGGTTAACGAGCTAATAGCAATTGACCTTGGTCCATTAGTAGAGGACAAGAAGGATCGATTGCGCGAAAAGGTTGTGCAATAGTTCTGACCATTCACCATTGGCTTATTCTTCTCATAGCGTAAATGGCCGGAAGAGAAATTGCCCGTGGCCCTCGAGACTATTCGCAATTTCAACGTTCGTGCCAAAGTTGTTGGACCTCAGGTATGTCTGAATCTCCATTGTATTGAACGTTCCAGAACTAGCGCTTGTGCCAGGGAATGTTTGTGAAATATATCCAACAAGAAACTAGTACACGTGTGCAGATAAAGGGTCAAGGGTCGGGCTTCGTAGAACAAGAAACTGGACGGGAGTCAGATGAGCCTATGCATATACACATTACGTGAGGTTTCATGCTTTTGACTGCTCGTATGACTGACACTTCAGCAGCGGACCAGATGAAAACCAAGTAGCTCGCGCTAAAGTGCTCACAGAAGACCTGCTTGAAGTTGTACGCTCTGAGCATGCTAAAGCCCAGTCAGCAATGATGCAGCAACAAATGGAACTGCACCAAGCACAAATGCAATTTGCACAGTATCCGATGGTACGTCCAGTCCTACCTCTTACACATAATACTTTGCAGCCGACATCGATCCTTAGGGTGGGTACGGAGCCCCACCTGCACCCGAAAACGCGCCTCCCCCGCCACCGCCTGGAGAGCAACCTCCGCCCCCTCCAGATGGTAGTGCACCCCAACCACCATATCCAGGTGCACTAACCGGCACCCCAGGACCAGGAGAGCCAAGATGCATATGCAGCATACTGGTAATCTTTCTTCGAATATTCTCCCGCCTTTGTACTAACATAATGGTAGGGCACAATACGGCTACGATGTCAACTCAGATCAGTTTAAGGAGTGGGCTGCGAGTCAGCAAGCGCAGTATTACCAAGCATACGCTGGGCAAACAGCCGCGCCCGCACCAAGTGACTCTGCACCTCCTCCACCGCCACCGCCCGCATAGGATGCTCTTATATTTGATGCTTTCAATATGTAGCGATCGTACCTTGCTTTATATCTGTGTATTTTCGGTTGGTGCATATCAGACTCGTCAACGTACTCCTTGCTTTGTTGTAGGTATTGCGAAAACAGGCCAATAGCATACCATCAGCGACGATGGACGGCCGGTCAAGTTATGGGTGTTCGTCAAGGTTACCAATCGGGTTACGGGCGACAAACTCCACCTGCGGGGAATTGCATTGATGTTACATAATTCGGTCTACATTACAAATTAAGGTATGACTATTACACTATCAGGTGCTGAAAAAATTTGGCCGCCTCGCTCTACCCCGATCATTTTTGTCTCCAGAACCAGCATGCCAGAATTACACGACGATGGATTCCATCTCGTGTTGCTCGAACCTCGGTGGAAAAGTCAAACATACACAATCTTGGAACGTCGTACTGACTTCTACGCAGTTATCCTTCGCGTGCGTATCCCAAATACTGATGATAAGACGGGGCGCGAGAATAAATGGCGCGGTATCGTTGAAGAGCTCTGAGAGACTCATCGCCGGGGTCTACGAGCGTACACTTTAGCTTATCTCTGTATGATCCTTTGGAAGTATCATACCGGGATATCGGCCCATAATACCACCAGCAAGATCTGGTTTGTCAAATTCCTAGCGAGAATCGATGGATACTTTCAGAACCCACTAGATGAAGAGGGGCTTACAGGACAAAGTACAGGACATGATACCGGACGATCATCACCATATAGGTATTAGCCCTCACTTGGATTTCCTTCCGCTCCTTAAGGTGCCTCGCGAGGATGGCGACCGCGAAAACAACTAGTAAAATATCATAGCACACGATTGGGATGGAAGTATAGATCGCAGGCATAGGACCTATGTTGAAGGAAAGGGTGCAATACTTGGCGTTGGGAGTTATGATTTCTATCACTATGCAATGAAGCGGGGTCAGCTTGCAGACAACTCCACCAGAGTAAAAATTAACCCGAGAACACGCTGCGTCGACTGTATAGATAGATATCCGTCCCAATCGAGAGGGCGACGATGGGCAAGAACAACCCCACTAGAACATAAAGTAGGAGCTTGGATTGATTGCATATGGCGTAAAGACGCCAGATGAGGATGGCTGCGAATGCAAGATTGGAACGCGGTGAGATGCGATAATGTATAACTTACCTTCCGCAAAACAAAAATACACTGAAAACCCCCATTCGATTAGAACGACAAGACCATAGCCTGTTTCAAACTGAATGATGAACGAAGGCGCTTCAAGTTGAAAACGATGTACTTGCAGCTATATAAGTGGACAACGGCTGTCGAGACTTGGTTCTAAGACGAACTTGGGACGTACGGCTGGAATGTGTGTCAGCCTCAAACTTTTTGAATGGAAAGCAGATGTACTCACTGATTCAGGTATATACAACAGCCCTCCCCCTAGCGCTAGTCAGTTAATAATGGCTCTGGTAGGGACAGGATTACATACAGAAGCCGCACAGCCTAGGCGAGTGTCAACATGCATATGCACCGTGTCAGAGAGCCACGACGACGTACAGTGCAAGGAAAAGACCGAGATATCGAACCTAGCGTAGCAATTAAATAAAACGCATAAGCCCCTTGTCAGGCAAAACTCACAACGAGATACAGGCATGACATTAGTGACCACGGTCTGTTCTGGAGATTCGGTCAGTTTCCGGGTTGTTATCATTGCGGAGATAGCATGGGGTCGAACACTGACCCAGACATATTTAACCTGCGTCGGTAATAATCATAAGTACTTGACCGGCAGCAAGAAAGTCCTGTATTACCTCCTTGTCCAACAGAAGAACTAAATGATCTTATCGTTCAGCGGCAGTACAAGGTTCCCGAAGATTACTAACGGTACTCATAGGATATCAGGGTAATGACTGGAACTGAAACCAATGTTTAACAAGATAGTTCGTTCACACATCGGTTATAGGGAGCTGACGAACCGGACACATAGTTATTCCAGCGGAGACCAGCGACGACTTCTTGTTCCGACATGAGATTCCAGATCGAATAGGGGATTTAAAGAGATTAATGGGCCGCCAATCGTTGATGACTGATGTACGATATTTATAAGGCGTAGGATTTCCTGGCGTCTTGTGGGCTGTGGTCGAATTGAAGTTGTAAAACATGGCACCGGGATTGCCCGAACTTGCTGTCGGCATCACAAGTTCCTGTTCTCAATAGTTAGCTATGAATGAATAGATATCACTCCGAAATTCACGACCAACGAGAATGGCTGTTATATCTTGGCTATGTTTCTCATTACTCGTACGTCATAGCTGTCATTATCAACGTGTTCTCACCTTGTTCCGTGGGTAGTAAGAGTGCCTTTATAGCCTAGGGAACGTGGAATGAGGTCTCAATAAGTCGAATCAGGATTGCTGTGCGGGCGTCCGAGATGTACAAGCGCTCAGACCAGGGTTCGACTCTCTTGTATGATAGAACATGGCCAATACCCTTTGAGGGAGTAGAACTTATCAGGCTGAGGGCGGTGGAATGATCAGCAAAGCCCTCTATCTAACATTAATGACGGAAACATACCAAACTTAGTCTTTGAACAAGGGTAATGGTCAGAACTACTATCTATCTAAAAATCCAATCAAGGTCCCAATTTACCGCTGAAAGCGCCACGACAGGGTCATCGATAGACTGATAATGACAGATAATAGCCATGACGCTTATCTAGTCGGACGTACCTCATTCAAAGAACGTTGTTGGCGGTGAATCATGATCACCTGTGCTGCATCTATCCGAGTGAGAAATATTTCGTGACCTCGCGACTTTGTGTTCAGGATTAAGGCCGGCAGCCCTTAACTTAGACCCTGCACGGAAAGTGCCGTTGCATTGGCAGGATAGCTTGAAGCCGCCGGAGGCGCAAGCTGCAAGTTTAAACTTTAGTCACTACATAGAACGCACAAGTAGTACGGGAGAATCCGGTGAAATAAAACCTCAAAACCTCTCAAAACTCAAGTACAATGGCGGAACGCCAGGAGACAAAAACTGAACAAGACCGAGCGTGAATACGTTTGTGGAGACAACTGTAGGTACTCTGTCAAAGGGAGGGTTTGAAGGGATCAAAGATGGGATTGTAATTAGGTAGCGGAAGTAGAGCTATGATTATAAATACAAGGGTTAAGTCCGAAGAGAAAAATGTGGAGGAACCGACGAGAGACACGTACGTATGAACTACAAGACATGGAAATCAAGAAAGAATGGACCCGGATGGATCACGCCCATCATGTGTGGACGGGCCACTAAAAACAACGCATGCAACAAAGTAGGATTTTTGCGCACATAGACGCGCAAGGCATCCGACGACCACCGGTCGAAAGCCTCAACTCCGCAGCCAGAACTCCCGCAGCAGCAAATGAAGTTGCCCCCGTAGTACTTCGTCGAGGAGTCGCCCATAATGCCCGTGTAAGGTTTCAGAGCCACTTGTTCAACTACCATACATGATGTTACATTCCCGGTGTTCGAGTTTCATTTCACCCATCCTATTTTCTCAACTTTCCCCGCGGTGTATGTGCTCGCAAGACGCCCCAGCGCGCCAAGTTAACGGGACGTCAGAGTCCATCTCGTGCTGCTCGAACCTCAGCGGCGAAGTCCAACATACACAATCTGCGAACGTCGTACTGACATACACGCAATCGTCCTGGGCATGCGTGTCCCAAATGCTGATGATAAGACGGGGCGCGAGAATAAATGGCATTGTATCACTGAAAAGCTCTGAGAGGTCCATCGCCGGGGTCTACGAGTGTGCATGTTAGCTGATCTCTGCGTAATTTTGGGAGTATCATACTGGAATGTGAGCCCATAATATCACCATTAAGACTTGGTTTGTCAAATTCCTAAGCGAGAGCCGATCGATTACTTTTAGAACCCACTAGACGAAGAGGAACCTACAGGATGAAGTACATGGTATGATATCGGACGATCATTACCATATAGGCATTAGGCCTCATTCTGTATCCCCTCCGTTCTCTGAAGTGTCTCACAAGAGTGACAACCGCAAGAACGACTAGGAAGACATCATAGCACACAATGGGGATGGATGTGTAGATCGCGGGCATAGGCCCAATGTTGAAGGAAAATGTGCAGTACTTGGCATTCGGAGTTATCAATTCTTTGACTGTGCAACGGGACGGTGTCAGCTTGCAGCCAATCCGGTCTGAACGAAAATTCACCTGAGAACGCGTGAGGTCGACTATACAAATAGATATCTGTCCCTATCAAGAGGGCGACGATAGGCAAGAACGACCCCACTAGAACATAAAGTAGGAGCTTGGATTGGTTGCATAGTGCGTAAAGACGCCAGATGAGAATGGCTACGCATGAAAAATAGGTATGCATGATGAGTTGCCGACTACATGACTTACCTTCCGCAAAGCAAAAATAAACAGATGTACCCCATTCTAATACAACAAGAATGTCGTAGCCTATTGCATGATGAGAGAATTGCAGTTAGGTTGAAGGACATGAATTATACGTGCAGCTAGATGAGAGTCAACAATGGTTGGGGCTTGGCTGTGAAACAAACTTAGTGTGACGTACGGCTTAAACACGGATCATCTTAGAACTTTCTAAAGACGGAGAGCATCAATGCACTCACTGATTCAGGTATATAAAACATTCCTCCCCCTAGCGCTAGTCAGCGAAGGACGGCTCAATCGAAATAGCGTTACATACAGCAACCCCAAATTCTGGCGTCAGCGTTAACGCGCAATGTGAAGGACACAGGTCACCACGACGTACATTGCAAGAGAAAGACCAAGATACCGAACCTAGCATAACAAGAAATAACATGTAGACCATAAAGCAGCTGTGGCAGGGCAAACTCACAACAAGGTACAGGCACGACATCAGTGACCACGGTCTATTCTGGAGATTCGGTCAGTCTCCGGGTTGTTATCATTGCGGAGATAGCATGGGGTCGAACACTGACCCAGACATACTTAATCTGCGCCGATCATAATCATAAGTACTCGATCGACGGCAAGTAAGTCCTTTATTACCTCCTTGTCCAAAAGAAGAACTGGATAATCTTTCGCTCAGCAGCAATGCAAGGTTTATGAAGGCTACGAACGGTACTCATAGGACATCACGGTAAAGAGCGCTACTGGAACCGACATTTAGCACGATGGTTCATTCACAAACCAGTTAAAAGGGGCTGACGAACCAGATATACTATCGTTCCAGCGGAGACCAACGATGGATTCTTGTTCTGACATCACATGGAATGGGGAATTTGAAATGAACAAAGGATGTTGTGATGAATGATAGAGACTGGAATGACTTATAAGTTGAAGGCACGGAATTTTCGTTGCGTCGTGATTGCCCCGTATACGTATGGGCTGTGGTTTTCATCCTAGTCCAGTCTTGGGATTCCTATCACCAGATATCATCGAGTCGCTATTCTCGTTAGCGATCAAGTTAGCTATCAACGAATAGTTATCACACCCAAATTTAGGACTGATAAGAGTGGCTGTGAGGTCTTGGCTACATAGAGCCTTCATTACTTGCAAAGTAGCACAGTATGTACATCTGCGCTGCATTTGACAAGAAATCCTTATGACTTACAACCTATCAAGTTTTTCCTGCCAGTGAGAATCGACGAAGCGTGCGGGTATGTGACACGGTGGCAGTGATCAACCACTAAAAGACAGTGCTTGGCATCTGGCGTCTAGCATAGACGTGGCACTGCAGGGCGTAGCGCTCTGATCCCTGTGGGTACCGCCACATTCTGATGCTCGCCGGACGATGAGTCCATATTGAGGTCAGATGAATGCACAGATGAGGAAACGAGTGTGGCAGGCGGTCGTTAGGTATCATGTACTATCAAGGGTGCCGGATAGGCATCACAGAGCACCACAGGTATCGCAGCGAAGACGGGGCTAGACTAGATGTAGCACGAGGGTGCCGATGAGTCCGAGTCATGAGACTGCTTGAGGTTGATTGACTTCCAACTCCGCGACGGCCCGGGTGCCGGGTTGTTTGCCGCCGCACAAAGTACGAGCGCCGTACTTACGAATATTCGAAACAAGAGTTTGCTCACGACCTTCATCTATCGGATGATGTTCCATTAGCATTGGGGATGCATATGGCCCGCTGTGCTAGGTGTGGGGTAGCCTGAAGCGGGGCTGGGTGTGAATATAGGTATTTATGAGTTAGAACTGAGTGAGAGACGAGGTTTGTGTCAAGAAAGCGAGCGCTTGCTGTGGCCAAATGTAAATCATGGACTCAGGCTTCTCCGGCTCATTGTGCGAGAATATCGAGGTTCAACTTCACCGAGCAAAACTCACGAAATTTTGAGAGGACAGACATCGAGTGGGATTTTCTTGATCGCTTTGCATGTCTCGCTACATATTGAAATGTATATCGCTCATATATCTCTCAGCTGCAGAACCTACTTCTGTAGTATTGTCTACGTTCGATGCTCTATGGTCACTTCTATTACCCGTCAACAGAATACTCAATACTGCACAGCACTCGCCTAATGTGGTCGTAACGTCGTAGTGGTGCTTGTCGGAGGTTAATTCCACCATTACTACACTCACGCCGGACAGACCCCAGTATGCCAAGTTAATGGAACGTCAGAGTCCATCTCGTGCTGCTCGAATCTCGGCGGCGAAGTCACTGTCCAACATACACAATCTGCGAACGTCGTACTGACATATACGCAGTCGTCCTGGGCATGGGTGTCCCAAATGCTGATGATAAGACGGGGTGCGAGAATATATGGTATTGTACTGCTGAAA
Source organism: Suillus lakei (assembly GCA_016628065.1). Taxonomy (NCBI): domain Eukaryota; kingdom Fungi; phylum Basidiomycota; class Agaricomycetes; order Boletales; family Suillaceae; genus Suillus; species Suillus lakei. Next base: position 97,407 of record JABBWA010000042.1, read on the forward strand.
AATGTCGCGAAAGTCATTGCTGTCGTCTGTGAAAGTGTGCATAAGCTGACGAGTCTGGAATATTGGGAGCATCATACTGGAATGTGAGCCCATAATATCACCATTAAGACTTGGTTTGTCAAATTCCTAAGCGAAAGTCGATAAATACTTTTAGAACCCACTAGACGAAGAGGAACCTACAAGACGAAGTACATGATATGATATCGGACGATCATCATCATATAGGTATTAGGCCTCATTTTGTATTCCCTCCGATCTTTGAAGTGTCTCACGAGGATGACAACCGCGAGAACGACTAGGAAGACATCATAGCACACAATGGGGATGGATGTGTAGATCGCGGGCATAGGCCCAATGTTGAAGGAAAATGTGCAGTACTTGGTGTTCGGAGTTATCAATTCTTTGACTGCAACGAGACGGAGTCAGCTTGCAGCCAATCCGGTCTGAACGAAAATTCACCTGAGAACGCGTGAGGTTGACTATACAAATAGATATCTGTCCCTATCAAGAGGGCGATGATAGGCAAGAATGACCCCACTAGAACATAAAGTAGGAGCTTGGATTGGTTGCATAGTGCGTGAAGACGCCAGATGAGAATGGCTGCAGATGAAAATCGATGCACACGGTGATTTGTTGAATGCATTGCTTACCTTCCGCAAAGCAAAAATACACAGAAGTGCCCCATTCTAATACAACAAGAATGTCGTAGCCTATTGCATGATGAGAGAATTGCTGTTTAGGGTGAAGACATGAATTATACTTGCAGCTGAATGAGACTCGGATGTCAACAGCTGTTGAGACTTGACTGTGAAACAAACTTGTGACGTACGGCTTAAACACGAATCAGCTTAGAACTCTCGAAAGATGGAGAGTATCAATACACTCACTGATTCAGGTATATAAAACATTCCTCCCCCTAGCGCTACTGTCAGCAAAGGAGGGCTCAACCGATATAGCGTTACATACAGCAGCCCCAGAGTCTGGCGTCAGCGTTAATATGCAATATGAAGGATACAAGTCACCACGACGTACATTGCAAGGGAAAGACCAAGATATCGAACCTAGCATAGAAAGGGATAATACATAGACCATACAGCAGTGTGGCACGGCGAACTCACGACAAGGTACAGGCACGACATCAGTGACCACGGTCTATTCTGGAGATTCGGTCAGTCTCCAGGCTGGTATCATTGCCCAAATAGTATGGGGATGAACACTGACCCAGACATACTTGACCTATGGTTGATCAAAACAATAAGTACCTCGACCGACAGAAAAGTCTTTTTTACCTCCTTGTCCAAAAGAAGAACTAGATAATCTTTCACTCAACAGCAGTGCAAGGTTCACGAAGGCTACTAACGGTACTCATAGGACATCAAGGTAAAGAGCTGCTACTGAAACCGATATTCAGCACAGTAGTTCATTTCCATACCAGTTAAAAGAAACTGACGCACCAGATACATTGTCATTGAAGCGGAGACCAACGATAGCTTCTTGTTCCGACATGACGATGTGCAGATGGAATGGGTGATTTGGACAAAAATGACTGATGTTGGAATGTACTTATAAAGCACGGAATTTGCTTGCCTCGTGATGGCGGCGGCGTTCCTGTGGAACTAGATTGCACGAGATGGCGAGTTCAATACTGCGCATTTCCTGTCGATATCACGAGTCGGTGTCATCAATAGTTAGCTATCAATGAAGTCATCCCACCTGGACGTAGTACTGACGAGACGCACGATGTCGACGTGGTGAACGTTCATAATAGCCAAGAGAACGTGAGGTCTTATCATCTGCCTTCGGTCTAAGCGATTGTTGTTAGCACCCGTACAGCAATCTTGATCTCTTGATAAGTGGCCGTGATTCCACCTTCAAGGGAGTAGAAATCAGGCTGAGGACAACTAGGAGATCAGAAAAGTACCAAACTTAAGCTTTGAAACACCTAAACAGGGGTAATTTGAGGGTAATGGCTGGAACTGTGTCCTGAAATCCAGTCAATGTCTCAATTGACCGCTGAAGGCAGTGTGACAGGGCTTATCGATGGACTACCAAATTCTATCAGCCAGCGCTTAATCTTAATTTGTGTTACAACAAAACTTCATCGTGAGGTACATCTGACTAGACAAGCGTCCCTGCAGGTCGACTAACGTTGATGAAACCCGTTGTCGGCAGTGAACGATATGCGCCGCGTCTGTTGAGAAATATACGACTTACAACCTATCCGAGTCAAGCTTTTTTGGGCCAGCGAGAATCGACAAAGCGTGTGGCACGGGCGGTGGCAGTGAACAATCACCAAACAACAGCCATGTGGTCGTCAGGATAGTGCAAGCATAGCAGTAACCAACCTTCTCCCTGTACCGGGAGGTGCCGCTGTCTTCCTTTTGTTAGTCGTAACCTGAAGGGAGATCAAGTACATAATTACCTGCGGACTTTGGTGGAGGTAACCTCAAGGCACCAGTGGGTGATCGTGCCCCCAGGTTCGGGAGTCTGGTCTACTCAGAAGCGGACCGGCTTGAAAAGAAGCCCATTACCAGCGATGGAGCAGATTAGACGAATATAAGGCGTGTGTCAATAAAGTCGGCCATATGGGCGACATACCTGTATTCCTCCTGGATAACCACCTGCCAGTGAACTCAGGCAATGAAGTCACACTATTCACACTTGGAGGATAAGAAGCTACGACTGGTCACTGTAATATATATATGGTGAATTATCATAATATCGTTCGCGGATAGATGAATCAGCGGATGTCATTGTTTCGTTCTGAGTCAATCGGTGACCGTTGTTCTTCACGGAGTCTTCATGGCTGAACGCCACGTATACGTAGTCTCCCATAGGCAGATCAATAGAAGGAAAACAGGGTACTCCGACTCGTTCCTGGTCTTCTGTAGTAGGGGCGGCCCCGCCCTAGTCGTTCCTTTTTGATGGATGACGCCCAGTGAAAACTGGACCTTACTGGATATTGTTGTGGTGTGAATTACCTTATTTGGATTGTGCCGGGGTGTGCTCCTTTCTTACCTCTTCGATGTAACCTTCGCGAAGTTCGCATTGCATCACACCTTCATATCGAACTATATATATGTATTACAGAGCGGGTCAGTTTGAGCGAATTTGGTGTCATTTACGTGCACAGGCCCTGGCAGAGGGTCGTGGTAATTTGCCAGTCAACTATGATGGGATCCCTAATTAAGTCAGTCACGTGGCCTTTTCTTTTTAGCAAAACATCGCTAGCTAATTTCACCATCATTCTCCATGATCTCCTGATTCTCCTGAGCCTTACCCTAAGTTACCCTTGTTCTTCCCTGCATTGTCAGGAGCCGAGTCAGCCAACACTGCAAGGAACCCATCAGAGTTCAAGTCTATTTCGGGTTCCACATAGAATTCGTCGTTGGGTGTCGTGGAACTCTCCCGCATGTAATTCAACTGAGTACCGGCCTCGTCTTCTTCAATTCTTCAAGATCTCCGTCATGGCTGTCGGTCGACAGTAAGCTGTTCATTGTAACGTGTTCTCGTCTTCCCACTTTTATATTTGCTTCCACAATGCAATTAGCCAGAAGGGGTATAAGTTGAATCGGTGTCCGTAATGATTGGCTCAGTTGGGATTAGCAGTGAAGATAGGAGTGCGTGATCAATTGGGCTGGAGTGCAGGGGTTCCTAGCAGAAGTTTGCTGAATATTAGGCAGAGCAGCCTGAGGGGTGGAAGTCACAAAGTGGACGAATGCCAAGATGGGAAGGTCTGAGGCATGAAAAAGAGTGGTGCTCAGGTATTCAAGAATGGGGTACTAATTTGCACGAATGCAACATTACTGTGATATTCACCCACCTCGATGATGTGATCCCTCGCGTGGAGTGGGTTGGTTGAAATGACTTGCAACGCACGGGCCCGTATCAAGTACTGGAAATTTTCAAACATTACATAGTGATATACTATGGTAACTAGTCGACCATATGCCAGTCGACTCGCGATACTATTCCTGATCATCCGTGTTTGCAAGTCGTTGATGAAATCACTACAGTTAGCTGCTCAAGCTTAAGCGCAATAAAAATTCCCCTTCGAGATTGGGAATTTTCATTTTCACTACGCAATTATTTGTTTAATTTTGTCCCGTGCAACTTAAGTATGTAAGCTTCAGTATGGTTCTTTTTCATTGCGATTCGCGCGTTCGTAAAATGCTTCATTATAATTAGCTTCTGGACTACTAGCCTTGGTGGACCGGTGTCTCCGCGGGGGGTGAAAATAACGGAGAAACGATGGAGGGTGCAACCAATTGTCCAGAATTCCAGGTACAGCATGTCGAAGAAGTAGGACTGACTGCCCACTTCAGCTCCTTCAAATTTCTCTACCGCCGTGTACGGCGTAGTAGTTGGCCAAAATCAAACCAAGTCGGTACGATAGCTGTCCAGTCCGCATAGCTCAATGGCGGCGTTGCCCCCGATATATCTGCCTAGCCTTGATGATGCGATTTGGGGGTCTCTCGCTAGTGCCGAAGGCGTGGTCGATCTCTGGCTTCCATCTCCGAAGGCAAGTGAGTTATCACGAGGGAAACTACCAAAAAGCTGGAGGCGATCCGCAAGAGTTTAGTCAAGTCTCCACGCGGTCGCCTTGTGTTCATCTCACATTGACGACATCTATGCCCCGCTCCGACACGAACGGCCCGGCCCGGTCGATCGTGGATTTTGGGGGCAAGAAGTGGACGTCCCTCTTGCCACTCACGGACCTCAAAATATTGATGTCCAAACAAGTCGCGTCTTCGCCTCCTCCTTCCGAATCCCAGCCGAGCTGGCACTCGAGCGGTTGCCTTGTAATAGCGAGTCAAGACCAGTATTGCCATGCCACCAAGGGGGCGGGACCAACAGGCTTGGGAGCTGATATACATTGATATATTATCTGTTGGTAGAGAAGGAGCTAACATTTGTTCTACGCTCTGCGAACTGTGATTGGTTCTATTTGAGGCCTACGTGCACGTGGACTTGGTGTCGGTTCGCAAGCCTTTCATGATGGAAGCATACTTGACGCGTCTGAATACATAATGCTCACTGGAATTCGAAGAGCTTAGTAAGTTCAATACTACGTTTTGTCCCTTACTATGTACCTGATAGCACAATATTTATTGTAATAGGTGGCCAAAAGGTGGCCTCTATTTTGGAATTGCCACCATGTTAAGTCCGTAGCGGAACGCCAACAGGTACGTCCAGCCTATGTCACCCGAGATTGGCACGCTTCTCACCACCAACACTAGTCAGCCGTTGAGTAGCATATGGTCGGTAAAATTGTGTGCTATAAAAGACTGTCAATCATGTGGGTAACCTTTGCGCTTCTCTAAGTTGTTGCTGTTGCTCATAATACCGTTGAACAGGGCCGAGAGGAGCGAAGGCTTGCAACTTTAAAGGTGAATACTTGAATGATGATTAATCGATGTTGGCTACACTCGAATAGCTCTAGCAGTTGCTGACTAAGCTGCTGAAACCTCCAACCATCCTCCTCTCTTTCTGCTCGCTAAGCTTAGGGCCCCTAGTCCACATTATGGCTCTCCTTCAAAGAAGACAATTTGTTTTTATGGATAGACTGGTTGATTCCTCAGCCAGCCAAGTTGCTACTCCAGTCCGCATCCTGCCTCGGGACCTGGATTCGGAAGCATCTTCGCCCTCACTCCTTAAGAAATCGTCAGATGTATCCATCGCCGTAAAAAGTGAGCAAGCCTCTAATTTTGAGCAAGTACTCAGAGACCGCACGAAACGGCAAGTGTTTTGTGGTGATTTGCATAAACTGTCTAATTCGAAATATTATTATCTCTCCCTCAGCCGTCAACTTGAAGGAATCAAGGATCGCCAACTAGGTGTCATGTTTAAGGACTTGCGTGTCATTGGTTCAGGTTCTCGTACTTCGCTCCAGCCCACCGTGGGCTCACCTTTCCATCCCTCGACGTTTCTACGCAAGATCAGGGGAATTCTCCATCCCACAATTAGAGACATTTTGTCCGGATTTGAGGGTGTGGTCACTCCTGGCGAAATGTTGTGTAGGCACACATCCTTCCCCAACCTCCAGTATTGACACTCCGTATAGTGGTCCTTGGCCGACCCGGCTCCGGGTGTTCCACTTTCCTCAAGACACTCACTAACCAACGTGAGGAGTATCATGCTGTGGAAGGTCAAGTTTTCTATGATTCATTCACCCCAAAGGAGATTCATGATTCCTTCCGTGGCGATGTCACTTATTGTCCGGAGGATGATATCCACTTCCCGACCCTGACCGTCAACCAAACGCTCTCTTTCGCTATTAGAAACCGTACTCCCGCAACGCGTCTTCTCGGTCAGACTCGCGAAGACTATGTCGAGGATACCGCCACGATGCTAATGAAAGTCCTTGGTCTCCACCGTTCGAAAAACACCTTGGTTGGTAATGCTCAGATTCAGGGTGTTTCCGGTGGCGAGAGAAAGCGAGTTTCTATTGCAGAAACTTTAGGCTCTGCAGGCCCACTTGGTGCATGGGATAAGTAAGGTGTTGTCATTTACGATGGTATTCTTCTGACTTGTTTCTCCTCCAGTTCCACTCGTGGATTAGACTCCTCGACTGCCCTTGAGTTTGTCCGCACATTGCGTTTCATCACGGATATCAAACGCACAACGACGATCGTCTCTCTCTATCAAGCGGGCGAGCAGTTATATGATTTGTTTGACAAGGTCTGTGTTATTGCGGAAGGCAAGATGGCCTATTTTGGTTCGGCAAAGTCGGCCAAAGGTTATTTCATCGATATGGGCTTCGAACCCCAATACAAACAGACAACCCCCGATTTTTTGGTTGCAGGTGGGGCATTCGGGTTCTCTTAGATTGCCTCATAATCATTGTTATCAGTTACGGACGCGAAGGGGAGGAAAATCCGCCCTGAATATGAGAGCTTTGTCCCGCGGACGTCGGAGGACCTTGCTAGTCGTTTCAAAGCTTCCGACCTCGGTCGTCAAAATCAGAAAATGATCGAACAGTACCGGGAGCAACGTGTTAGAAATCACGAACACAAACAGGCGTATCTGTCCAGCGTGGCCGCTGAATATGCTACCACATCTACTGTGTACATGACTTCCATCTCCCAGCAAGCCACGGCGGCCATAAAGCGCCGAATGCAAGTTATTGTCGGTCATAAGTTAGAGCTCTTTGTACAACTGGCGTAGGTGACATTCATTTTTTATCCAACCCTCAGTGACACTAGGTGATAGTTCCCAAATCTTCCAAGCGATAATTCTGGGCACCGTCTTTTTGAACGTGTCAAATGACACCTCGGCCTATTTCTCTCGTGGTGGTCTTCTGTTCTTGTAAGTTTCTTCCCTTGTCGTCATCCAAATTGTGCCTCACGGCTCTTTCAGCTCCCTATTCTTCAATGCTATTACATCTGTTGCAGAAGTCCCTGCGCTTTTCCTCCAGCGTCCAATCGTGCTTCGCCACCAGAAAGCCGCATTACACTACCCTTTTATTCAAAGCCTCGCGCATACTCTCGTCGATATTCCAATCACTTTAGTCGTCCAACTAGTTTTCGCTGCGATTCTTTACTTCATGGTTGGGTTGCAGCGTTCTGCCGCACAGTTTTTGTAAGTTCCCTGTTGTTTGTTTTTGGTTTTAACACTTACCCTGATGCACAACAGCATATTTTACCTTTTTATCTTCTTGATGTCGCAAATCATGAAGTCACTCTTCAGAGCTATCGCTGCTAGCTTCAAATCTCGTCCTAACGCAATGACTGTTTGTGGTATCTTCATTCTTTTGATATCGTTCAATGGTGGGTACACAATTCCTTGGCCGACTGCTCCAACGGGCTTGCGGTGGATCATGTGGTTGAACGTGCGTCATCTCATCCCTCGTAGGATACTTCCTTCGCTGAATATCTAACATCAAAATTGATGTCTTAGCCTTTGTGGTGGGGGTTTGGTGCACTTGTCGTGAACGAGTTCCATACACTCGATGGAGTTTGCTCCACTCTCGTTCCTCAGGGGCCTGGCTATGAGAATGTTTCGCTTACAAACCAGGTTTGTATAACAGTCGGATCGCAGCCCGGGCAACTTCTCGTTGATGGCAATATTTATGCCAGATTGACATATGATTTTTGGTACAGTCAACTTTGGAGGGTAGGCCGGTCACACTATACTTTGCGAATAGCTCATGACATCACCGCAGAACTTTGGTGTCCTTAGTGCCTTCTACCTTGGGTTGTTGGTCGTTCTCTTAGTTGCCACAGAATTCAATACTTCGTCTGCTTTCGACAGCACTGTCGTTCTCTTCAGGCAGGGTTCTGGTGCCGATGAGAATACTAAGGCCCATGACGAGGAAAAGGCAGATGCAGAGTTTTGTTCTAGATCCCACTCCGATGTAGTTGATCCATCCGCTTTCGACAATCTCGAGAAGAACAACATGGTTACGGACCTCTTCACGTGGCAGCGCCTGCAGTATGAAGTCCCCATTGAGGGAGGGATGAAACGCCTTCTCGATGATGTCTCAGGCTTTGTTGCCCCTGGGAAGCTCACCGCGTTGATGGGTGAATCTGGCGCTGGAAAGGTATATCTTCCCATGATACCAGTCACGCATGCCATTTACTTGTATGCTTGTAGACAACGCTCTTGAATGTTCTTGCACAACGCGTCGGTGCCGGTGTAGTAAGTGGTGACCGATTCGTCAACGGCCAACCGCTCCCCGTAGACTTCCAGGCTCAGACGTAAGTATCGTCTTAATTTCGCCGATCTTACCTGACTGTCATATTCAGTGGTTTCTGCCAACAACTCGACACTCATCTTCCCGAAGCGACTGTTCGTGAAGCACTCCTTTTCTCTGCTAATCTTCGCCAGCCACAGTCAGTTCCCCTCGTCGAAAAGGAAGCATAGTGGGTGTGATTTGTGCCCATGACCGATCCCAACTTAACTTTCCAATGCAGCGTTGACAAGTGCCTTCAAATGTGTGGCCTAGAGGAGTACGCCGACGCTATTGTTGGCTCTCTGGGAGTTGAGCACCGTAAACGTACCACCATCGCAGTGGAGCTCTCTGCCAAGGTAGCCCGTTGACCCTCCAAGTTGAAGTTTTGCTAAGTGCCTAACAGCCCCAACTTCTACTTTTCTTGGATGAGCCCACGTCTGGTCTTGACTCGCAATCTGCCTGGGCTATTGTGCAGTTTCTTCGTGAGCTTGCTGACCATGGTCAGGCCATTCTCTGCACGTGAGTGTTGTTTCTACTTGAGGGTTTTCCACCGCTTATGAGTTGTACCAGGATTCATCAACCTTCAGCGGAGCTTTTCCAGGTCTTTGATAAATTGCTGCTCCTTTGCAAGGGTGGACAGACCGTCTACTTTGGCGACATTGGCGAGAACTCGTCGATTATGCTGAATTACTTTGAGTGTAATGGTGCTCCCCGCTGCGGTTCCGACGTCAACCCGTAAGTAAGGGTAGTCAAACCAGGTCTGGTGCTTACCAGTGTGTTTAAGGGCGGAATACATGCTTGACGTAATCGGTGCTGGAGCAACTGCAGTCTCCACCACTGATTGGTACGATGTATGGAGGCATTCCTCAGAAGCAATGCAGCTCCAAGTTCAGATCGAAAAGATGCATGAACATGGTCGTACTCGCCCACAACAGCTTAGCGCCCGGTATCCTGTCTTTGCCACCTCATGGTTGCACCAGTTCGCTGCGCTCACCCAACGAAACTTTCAAGCATACTGGCGCAACCCTACGTATATCCGCGCCAAGTTTGTGCTCAACATTGTTGGCGGTCTCCTTGTGGGCTTTACATTCTTCCAGGCAGATGACTCTTTGCAGGGCACCCAGAACAAGCTGTTTGTAAGTACATTTATCAGGGTTCCTCGCTTAATCCCATTTTCACGCTCTTTAGTCAATTTTTCTCGGCCTCGTGCTCAGTATTTCCCTTGTCCATCAGCTCATGGCCGTCTACATTGACATCCGCACAGTATACGAAATCCGTGAACGTCATAGTAGAATGTATCACTGGACCGCTCTCATCATGTCACAGCTTGTTGCTGAGCTCCCTTGGAACATGACAAGTTCGGCGATGTTCTTTTTCTGTTGTTACTGGACCGTCGGATACCCCACTGACCGAGCAGGCTACACGTTCCTCATGCTCTCTGTCGCCTTCCCGTTGTACTATACTACGTTTGGACATGGCATCGCGTCCATGGCACCAACCATTCCAGTTGCATCCATGTACTTCACAACTCTGGTTATCTTTGTCATGATCTTGTGAGATGCATCCTTTGAACCACGCTACGTCAGCTGATGGTCCATCAGTGATGGCGTGGTCCAGCCATTCAACGAGCTCAATTGGTGGAAATGGATGTACAGGGTCTCTCCTTTCACATACATCATCGAGGGACTCCTTGGCCAAGGTTTGTGTGAATGATTTTTTGCTGGATAGCCATATTCATCTTAGTCCTCGTAGCTATTGGCGGGGAATCGATCAGCTGCTCTTCCACTGAACTCGTCTCCGTCAACCCACCGAAGGGTTTGACGTGCGGCAAATATATGGGTCCCTTCATAGAATTCGCCGGCGGTTACCTCACGAACCCCGAAGCTGCAGAGGGCTGCCAATATTGTCCCGCCAAGACCGCTGACCAGTTCATATACTCGAGGTTCAACATTAAATACAGTAATCACTGGCGCAACCTGGGCATCGTCTTTGGATTCGTCGCGTTTAATGTGAGTCACTGCCGGATGTTGTTTGGATTTTGTGCTCACATACAATCTGTAGATTGTCGCTGTTTTCTGGTTCACATATTTCATGCGCATTCGCACTGTCAGCGTATTTACTTCTCTCAGGCAGAAGTTAACTCGTCGCAAGTAGATTGCGATTCATGCATACCTCTCGAATGTACTCACACACGCAAGTATTGGCAGACGTCATGATTATTTGTCACCTACAGTATTTAGTATGTCTGACCCTTTCGGCTACGGGGGTCGCAATACTGTACTCGAACCAAACAAAAGAATACCTCCAGGACGATATGTGAAACTTAACGTATGTCTGCCTGGCATCAATTCAAATAAGTACTCGAACCATATCCGAAATGATAGGAAATGATAATCACGCCATCCTCCGGAGCTACAAAGAGTGTCAGGAGTAATTTGACTTTTTTCACCGGTCTTGTCTGACTTGTCTAGCGCTGAACATACACGTGGCATTTGCACACATATGGAAAGTCTATCTACAGCATCCACTTTCACCCAGAACGCAGTGAATGTTCCCCAGCAGAACTCCGCTTCATCTCCCAAACAATGACCCTCATGCTCAAACGCGATGTCGCAGAACTCGCACTCCACATCCTAGCGTACGTCGACGACCCCCGCACTCTCGCACGCGCAGGCCAGGTCTGCAGACGCTGACACGACCTCGTCGCAGATGACTGGCTCTGGAAGGTCTTGTGCGATACATACAGCTTCAGAGCAGATACGGAAGACAAGACGAACTTCGAAGACGACGAACCTTGGGACGAGATGGATAAATTCGCTTTGAACCCCAATAGATCCGTGGCTCATAGCAGGAGATCGGCTCAAACGGCAAGAACATACCTCCGGGGGCCCATACTCCTCCGATGAACTTTTACATCCAAGAACTCAGTTTTCTCATCAGGAATATTTTAGGCGTGCTTATGGTACAAGTACGTCGCTTCTTACCCCGCGTGTCGTCATCACTAATAAACTACAGTGCTCAATCTGAGAAAGGGCGGCAACCTCCTCCGCGCACACCGCATGCTAAACCCCACACCCGACAGCGGCGTCATCACCTCCGTCGCCCTCGACACAGAATGGGTAGTAGTCGGCCTCGCAAACTCCAAGATCCACATCTTCAGCGCAATCACAGGCGTACTCAGCCGAACACTCATGGGACACGAACTGGGCGTCTGGGCAGTCCATCTCGTCTGCCGCGGCGGCTACTGGGGTCGCGGAGAGCTAGATGAAGACGGCTACCCAGACGATCCAGTCGATCCAGTCGTACCCGCAGCCCTCAAAACCGCACTCGGCATCGACAGACCCAGGCGAATGCGACGCCCAGCGAGCGTCGGAAGCGACTCCTCAAAGCCCAGCGATATTTGCTGTACAAGCGAAGGGTGGGGCCAACCAAGCTCTATCACCGTCAGTGCTAGTTGCGACAAGACGCTACGTGTTTGGGACGCTAGATCTGGGTATGTTTCCGTGCTCGTCTTTTTGGGCTCTGGGGCTTATGGGCGCTTAGGCATTGCATTTACGTACTTCGCGGGCATACTGGCACTGTCAGATGCCCTCGGGTACTGCACAACCGTCCGATCGCAGTGACAGGCTCTCGAGACTCTACTCTTCGGGTGTGGAACATACAGAAGGGAGTCATGCTCTGCGTACTTCATGGCCACACTGCGAGCGTAAGATGTCTCGACGTATGTGGAAACAAGGTCGTCGGTGGTAGTTACGACACCACATATCGAGTCAGTGTTATTTCCAGAACGAGGACATGATTTCGACGTCTTCGAGATATGGGACGTCGATACCGGTGAATGCCTACGAGTCCTGCTAGGCCACAAATCTACTCCATCGCAATCGACGGCAACCTCGTCGCTTCCGGAGGAATGGACACCATCGTCAGAGTATGGGACGCAATCACAGGTGTAAGGCTGGATCGAGCTCGAAGGGGATTGTAGGCTTGAGACGAGGACAAAGAGAGCACGTTTGCTAGTAAAGGATCTGTCCTTATAAACGAGAGGTTAGGTTATAACGGTCGGCTGCGTGAATCAAAAATGGGGGATAACGGATTCTTATTCGACGCAATGTACATGGGGCGTATTAAAAGGGTGAGGCGCTAAGGGTCCTCGGGTATGTCTAGACCGAACGATTAGGTGAGAATGCAGACGGAAAGTGAGTGGCGGCGATCCTGACAGGGTAGAGCTAGCGAACGTGAAAGAAAGTACGAGAGTATTGAATGAATGGTGCTTGTAAGCAAAATGATTTGAACAGGGGTGACGAGAGTTTCATAGCGCGTTTGACCGTTCTTGGTATGGCGAGGTGAGAATAGGAAATAGTAACGAGAGAAAAGGGTCCAAGAATTGGTGATGGCAAGGGTGTCGTGTAACGATGACTGAAGAGCCGTGCTGAATGTTGACGACAATGAGATAATGATGGTAAGAAAAAGAGATTGTATCCGCGTGACTCTGATGCGAAGCGTGATGCTTCTTCGCATCAGTGAGTCACGTGGCTGACGAGACCTGAGTCCGTATGTCTTTCTGTGAAGCTATGGTCGGGGCGTAGAGGATATGGGACGCAACCACAGGGTGTGTACCCATCCCCCCCTCACCCTCTCACACTCACACACTTATCACATAGAAACTGCATTGCCCAACTCACAGGCCACACTGCCCTAGTCTGCCAACTCCAACTCAGCACGAGCACCAGCCTCCTCGCCACAGGCGGTTCCGACGGCCGCGCCATCACCTTCTCCCTCCGTTCCTTCAGCGCCCTCCAACGTCTCGCCGCACACGACAGCAGCATCACCTCTCTCCAATTCGACAACTTCCTCATAACAGGCGGGAACGACGGCCGGGTACGGGTGTTTGTGACGCAGAGCGGGGCGTGGGTACGGGATCTGAGTGAGCGGTGCAAGAGCGTTTGGAAGGTGCTTTATAAGAAGGGGGTGTGTGCAGTCATGTGTAAGAGGGCGGGGAAGACTGTTAGGGAGATTTGGACTTTTAAGCCGAAGGAACGATGAGATGTTTGATGATTTTTGGGATTTGTAAGATTGTTAGAGAGTAAGTATAAATGTATGTCGGACGGGGATCATCATGGTAGGATTTGGTTCGTGGATTCAAGTTTAGTGAAGGTGAGCAAAAGTCATGGCCAACGTGAGGATCGAGTCCTTCGCATTATTAGCACGACGCTCTAATCAACTGAGCTAGTCGACAAAATCATATGTCGTCAGAAAGTATTTCAGTCAGCCATAATCACGCCTTATAGTGGTGGCACTCGCGCTCTCCCGTGCTGAGTCACCTGTACCATTGTAGGTCTTTAATTTGCTCGTTGTATCAGGCTCTTGTGCGAGATGGCCAGCAAATGATAAAAGAGCTCATCGTTGGTTTACGACGTCACTGTGTAGCATTGACTGAAACTCAAATAACCAAGGCGGATGGAGTCGGTACATTTTGCAAGGTTATATTCTAGGACAAAAGCAAGCATGAACTCCTTATAACCATAGGTGATCGTTGTAAGTAATTCATTCATAAATACATATATTAGTGTGATCTCACGCTACGGAGTCCCTACCTCGACCTCTTCTTTCTCGATGCTGATTGTGGAGTCAGGATGCCCGACGCAAAGATCCATCTCGTGCTGCTCGAAGTCCGGTGGCGAAGTCCAACATATACAATCGGCAAATGTCGTGCTGACATGTACGCACTCGTCATTGGCATGCGTATCCCAAATGCTGATGATGAGACGGGGCGCGAGAATAAATGGCGCTGTACCGTTGAAGAGCTCTGAGAGACTCATCGCCGGTGTCTGCGAATGCATACATTAACTGATATCTGCATAACTCACAAGCATCATACCGGCATGCCAACCCATAATACTACCAATAAGATTTGGTTTGTCAGATTCCTAGCAAGATCTGATTAATGCTTTCAGAACACAACAGACGAAGCGAAACTTACAGGGCAAAGTACATGATATGATAACGGACAATCATCACCATGTAGGTATTAGGCCTCATTTTGATCTTCCTCTGTTCTCTAAGGTGTTTCACGAGGGTGGCAACCGCCATAATGACCAGTAAGATATCGTAGCACACGATGGGGATAGAAGTATAGATCGCAGGCATGGGCCCAATTTTAAAACGCATCGTGCAGTAGGTGGCGTTAGGAGTTATTATCTCTTGCACTACGGAATGAAGTGGGGTCAGCTTGCAACCAATTCGATCAGGGTAAAACATCACCAGAGAACACATCGCGCCGACTATACAAAAAGATGTCTATTCCTATCGAGAGGGCGACGATAGGTATGAATAATCCCACTAGAACATAAAGTACGAGCTTGGATTGGTTGCATATGGCGTAAAGACGCCAAATGAGAATGACTGTGGATACGAGATTGGTACGTGTAGCGAGATGCAAGGATGTATACCTTACCTTCCGCAAAGCAAAAATACACTGAAAACCCCCATTCAATCAGAACGATAATATCGTAACCTGTTCCAATTGCATGATGAGCGAATGGACTTCAGGTTGAAATGGTATACGTACAGCTAGATAAGAGAACAGCCGTCGAGACTTGGTTAGCTGTAAAATGAACTGGGGACGTACGGCTAAAAATGTTTTAAGCTAAAGCTCTTGAATGATGAAAGACTGATATACTTACTGATTCAGGCATATACAACAGACCTCCCCCTAGCGCAAGTCAGTTAATGATGGCTCGAGGTGATATGGGCTAGTGTCACATACAGCAGGCGCACACCCTAGCGTGAGTACTTGTCAACATGATGTATGCAGAGTGAAGGGACGACCACAGCGACGTACATTGCAAGGAAAAGTCCCAAATATCGAACCTAGCAAAAAAACATCATACATTTGATAAAACAATTTGGTAGGGCGAAACTCACAGCAAGGTACAGGCATGACATCAACGACCACGGCCTTCTCTGGAGATTCAGTCGGTCTTTGGGTTAGGCTTATCGTTCAGATAAGGGATTGGACACTGACCCAGACATACTCAACCTACGCCGATAATCATAACCATCAGCACTCGACCGACAGAAGAGAAGCCCTTTCTTACCTCCCTGTCCAACAGAATAACTAGATGATCTTTCGCTTAGCGAGACTACAAGGTTCACCAAGGCTACTAACGGTACTCATAGGATATCAAGGCAATGGCTGCTACTGCAATCGATGTTCAGCACGATGATTCGACAAATCAGGTAAAGGAGCTGACGAACCAGATACATTGTTGTTCCAGCGGAGACCAGCGGCAGCTTCTTCCGACATGACACTGTGCAGATGGAATGGAGAATTCGAAAAGGACGAGGGATGTTGGAGTGGCTTATGATAAGGCACGGAATTTCCTCAAGCTGCCTTGCGATTGCCTCCGAATCGTGGGGACTGTGTTCATCCCTCGTCCGGTGCACCAAGATTCGGAACTAGATTGTACGAGATGGTACCGAGTCTGCCTACGTTTTCTGTTGATTTCACAAATCGATGTTCTCAATAGTTAGTTGTCAACGAATAGCCATCACACCCGAATTCAAGACTGATGACTCAAAGTGTAGCTGTTACATTTTGGCTAGATTATTCACTGCCGTCGCACGGTATGTCGTCGTGGTGAACGTTTATAATAGCCTAGAGAATGTGAAGCCTTATCAGCTGCGCACTATCCAACCTCAGTCTAAGTGCTTACTATTGTTATCTCTTGATAGACATAGCCACGCCGCCTTTCAGTCTGAGGGAGCATAAATCAGGCTGAGGACGACGACAAGATGTCTATCTTACATTCATGGGAACATACCAAACTTAGTCTTTGAACAGATGTGATTGGGCATCACACCCGGGGAGTGATGGCCCTATGGGTGAGTAAGTTATTCATGCTGTCTTAGGCGGTCGTTGATTCGTGTGCATGGTAGTAGTAATACTAGCAGTAGCTGAACGTAAGTTCACAGAGCGTCACGGTTGTAAGTTGTAACATACATAAGACGCTCGACTAGTACTTACTAAATCAGTTGAGTTAGCGCCATCAAGTAGCTTGGCAGTGGCAACACTGCCAGCAGCTTCTCATGCTAAAAGTATTTTATATTCCAGCATTAGACCTTCATTCCACACGCCTGCCAGAACAACAAGGATAAAACAACTCGACAGTTCAGTTATAACTTATATCGCATATGAAACTTCAAGTTGTATACCAGCGTTGATGTTCACTATTCCCATTTACAATAACATCAGTGCGAATTGGCAAGATGCACATGATACCTGTTCGTATACGCGTAAGCCCTCGTCTAGCTATTCATGCTTGCGTTTTGATCCAATCTCAGTGGCATGGTAGCATTTAAAACGGTGCTGCTTTGAGGAGCTAGTAGTTTCGAACATGTGTGTGTGTGAACGATATGTTCTGTTGGAATCCGGGCCAATCCCCCCCAGTCAGACCATTAGAAGGAACTTCGACAGTCGTTCCAATGATTCTATCATATAACGAGACTCTGATTACTACTCTTACTTAGATCTATTCGGAATTCGGCTGGAGCAAGCACCCACGGAGGAGTCCACTGACAGAACAATGTCATACGTAGGCTTTTCGTTATCCTGTTTCGTTATCTTCTGACTTTACATTGTTCATCTATATAATTGTGACTGCTGAATCTTTTGTTGCCTTGGGTCCACAGCCACATCTTCGTTCCACTACGGTCTCAGTTACAAGTGCTTTCTCGTCTATTTAAGTCCCTTCTACAGACGTCACTCTAACCTCTGCAGATGTTTGCGTCATCGCGCGTTACGACTGAGAATATCTATTTGATATGGATCCGTTATACCAGAATCCTCGCTCAAATCCGTAGCAAACACTGATTTGTGAAACCTGCATCTCAAACCACGAAAGGTAATACTTGCAGCCGACTGAGGTTTCGTCTGCACTCAATTGACGACTCCGCCCTACAGGTCCTCCGTTGGAACACTTTCATATTCTATGACCGATATTACGTCTAGAAGCGCAATGCAACCACTGACACCGACGAAGAACTTGCTGCGTTTGAGGCCAAGCGCGTCCTTCGCTCTCGCAGGAATGATCAAGTCCCCATAGTTCGCCTTCTGATCGAGATTCTCCAATTATCTTCACATACTTCGAAGAAAAGCATCCCCATAACGAACCTTATATCCAACATCATATTTCAAGGACAAGCACCTCGACTTTGGAGTGTTGAACCCATGAGTTTCAACATGAGCTGGACCGCGCATATTTTCAGCCGGCTTCGAACTCTATCTGTCAGAGAAACAGAAAAAGAATCCTTTCCTACCCTGTCGCAGCTCCTGTCTGAGACGTATGCATACCTTAGATCACTTTGCGTTTGAGCGGCTGCTCATTAAACCCGAGGAAACGAGGCTCCTCGAGAAAGTGCCACTTGCTCGGTTGAAAATCATAGCGCTAGGTAACCCCTCGATCCGAGATGTGGTGTCTCTCTTCGCGCAAGTAGTCCTTCCCGTCGACACCAAGATCTCTTCAAGTCTCAGAGATACTGAAGGCCGTCAAGACATTTCTCATATGTTTTCGGTCATGGACATGCATGTTGATGGATCTAGATCTGTCAATCGGTCCATGCGTGCCATCTGCTATCCGCAGAATTTTTTCTGTGTCCAGTTCAGCATGTTGACAGCGATGAATCCTGCAGATTCGTGGGATCCTCGCGACGGCGACATACGACTACCGATTCAATTTTACGACGATGAAATACTCGAAGGACCCCACCCGAGCATCATATTCGATATATGTCGGATGGTCACGCATGACAGGATTCAAACACTCTTTTTGTCCGGGTTTGAACTTCCAGAGAGAGATTTCTGGTACGTTGGGTCCGCCTGCCTCTCGTACGTGGAAGCCACTCATATGAAGGGCATCCGGCTTGGAGGCTGAATCGCTGCACTGAAGATTATCGAAGAGACGCTTCAGGATATTATGAAAATGCGAGCCAAACATGGTGTCGGCATACACACCCTCCGACTCGCAGAGTGCAGATATCTACAGGCTGATCGGGTACAAGGCTTTAGGGAAGTGATTACGACTGTGGATTGGGATGACTATCAAGAGCCCGATGACGACAGCAGTGGTGATGGTGCAAGATCATGGGACTTGGAATCGATTATCTATGCACTACAGAATATGCCCATCATGTGGTATAATGACGCAGAGGATGATCGGAGGGAGTACTAGTGTTCTTATCGTCGGTATCTAATGGTCTCCCCTAGGCAGACCTGATCTATATCATGATTATGCCTTATGCTTAGCGATGATTACGCCCCGTCAACTTTGCTCCAAACATGAGTATACTGAGTGCTCGTCAGGCAGGTACCTATTATACAACCGCAGCATCCATCGAGGTTGATTTCACCAGGATTAAAGTTTCAAGAGGACTGGCACTTTTCTTGATCACTTTTTCATCAACATGTTCCACTACATATATATATTAGAGCGCTCATACATATAATCTCGATTATGAACCCACTACTGTAGTATCTTTGTTCGATGCTCTGAAGTCGCTAGTCTAGTACTTCATTAAAATACAGTCGTGGTGCTCGTCCGAAGTCGATTCTGCCACCACTCTTCCGCAAGCAGTACGCCAAAATCATACGATGCAAGAATCCACCTCAGATTCTATCTCAGAACCCATATCACGCTCCTCGAACACCATAGGCGAAGTCCAACACCCACGATCTTCAAACGTCCTACTGACATATACGCATTCGCTATGGGCATGCGTATCCCAAATGCTGATGATAAGACGCGGCGCGAGAATATATGGCACGGTATCGTTGAAGAGCTCTGAGATACTCATCATTGGGGTCTGTGAAAGGTGGCATGAACTGAGATTTCTGTGGAACGTCAGAAATGCGTATCGTACAGAAATGCCAGCCCATAATATCACCAAAAATATTTGGTTCATAAAATTCCTATCAGTGTTCGATTAATACCTTCGGAATACACTAGATCAAGGGAAGTGGAGCTTGCAGCACAAAGTACACAATATGATGTCGAACGATAATTAATATGGATGTATTAGGCCTCGAGTTGATCTTCCTCCGTTCTTTGAGGTGTTTCACAAGTTTGGCAGCCGCGAGAATAAGTAGGAGGATATCATAGCACACCATGGGGATGGACGTATAGGTCGCAGGCATAGGCCCCATCTTGAATAAGAACGTGCAGTATTTGACTTCCGCAGTTATTATTTCTTGCACTGCGACAAGACAGGAATCAGCTCGTAGCTCATACCACTCGATTAAATGCGTACCTGAGAACACGTTGGGTCGACTGTATAGAAAGACATCTGTTCCTATTGAGAGGGCGACGATGGGTAAGAATAACCCCAGTAGAATCCAAAGTAGGAGCTTTGATCGGTTGTATAGTGCATAAAGACGCCAGATGAGAATGCCTGGATGCAAATTCGGTACGCGCAATGTGTTGCGAAAATGCATCACTTACCTTCTGCAATACAACCATATGCAGAATAGCCCCATTCCATTAAAACGACAAGAGTGTAGCCTATTTCATTTGCATGATGAGCGAAGACAGTTCAGGTCGAAGATGACATACTTGCAGCTATATAAAAGAGAGATCAACAATTGTTAGGACTGGAGTTTCAATCGAAGTAGAGACGTACGGCTGAAACATGGGTCAACTCGAAACTCTCTCAAGACAGGAAGCATCGATATGCTCACTGATTCAGGTATATACAACAGTCCTCCCCCTAAAGCTAGTCAGCGAATGATGATTCAGTTGGGCATTACATACAGCAACCCCAAAGCCTAGGGCCAACGTCAACATACAACGCACCATTTGAAGGATACAATCAAAACGACTTACAGCGCAAGGAAAAGTCCAAGATATCGAACCTAGCATAGAAGAAAATGGAAAATCATGAAGCACCCTGGCAGCGCGAAACTCACAACGAGGTAAAGACATGACATCAACGACCACGGTCGTTTCTGAAGATTCAGTCAGCCTGGAGGCTGGCGTCATTGTGGAGATTTGGACACTGACCCAGACATACTTGACCTACACCGATCATAGCCATCAGTACTTGACTGCCATAGAAGCCCTTTATCACCTCCTTGTCCAAGAGAAGAACTAGATAATCTTTCACTTAGCAAAAGTACGGGGATCTCAGAGGCTACTGACAGTATTCATAGCATATTAGGGTAATGGTCACCACTGGACTCAATGTTCAGATAGTTCCTTACAGATCATCATTGAAAGGGAGCTGACGAACCGGATATATTGTTATTCCAGCGGAGACCAGCGACAACTTCTTGTTCCGACATGACACTGTATATCAGATGGATAATGCCACTGATCGCTAACCACTGACGTACACTACTTATAAGGCGCAGAATTGTCTTGCCTCATGAACCCGTGGTAGGCAGTGCTCCACATGGATATGAAAATTGCACGAGACAGTACCGAGTTTGCCTACATTTCATATCGGCATTACGATTCACTGTTATCTGATCAATAGTCAGCTATCGGCGAATAGCCATCGCGCCCGGAAGACGACAAAGGGGCTGTTACGTCTTGGCTAGATGCTTCATTATCCGTTTATATGCTGCCGTGGGGAACGTTTTTCATCTTGTTCGGCGTATTCATGCCTAGAAAATTTGGAACAGAGTCTTATCGGCTGGCGTCAATCCCGGACTAGGCGCTTGTTGTTAACGCCCGTACAGCAATATTACATCAGGCTTAAGGGAGTAGAAATGATGCTGAGGACGGTAGCAAGTTCAGCGAAGACCTCTATACATGCTAAGTTTACGGAACGTACCAAACTTAATTTACCACTAGGCATGAGAAGGTCCGAGGATTATGCACTAATTTTGTCAGTCAGCCCTTATGCCCACAAAAGTATGAGGTGTGTCGGGCTAGACACGTGTCATTGCAGATGGGCTCACGTTGAACGTCGATACGTTGACAGCGGTGGCTTTGTTGGTGTAAAAAATTTACACAACCTATCAAAGTTCTCCATGCGGATTCATCAAGCGCGTATGGTACGCATGGTGGCATTGATAGATCACTAAATGAGACGTTTGGTCGAGTTGGAGTCTTATTCCTGTACCAGCAGGAAGCACTATCTTCCCTCTATCAGACCGAATAAGGGGAGATCAAGTACCGGCGGACTTCGTTGGCCAATCGGAGTGCATCATACCCTCAGCATATAAAAGTACATATTGCAACGATAGCAAGGTAAAAACGCACGAAGAAGAGCGCAACAGAATGGTGGGCTTATGAATGGGTTCCAATCGAAGGACAGGTGTTTGACTCGTTTTCATAACTTAGCGCCCGTTCGCTGTGGTTTCAGGAGGAATATCCCGGTAATCACGATCACGATCACGCTCCGAAGTTGTGATGTCATGTGGCTGTCAAGACAGAGATCAGAGATGATGACGAGGGATAACTTGTGTGCATACATCTACTGGGCGATACCTCCCATTAGCATGGGGAACACTATGCCCGTTCATGTGGTGAGGTGGAGGCGGTGCCGCTGGAGGTGCAACTGGATGTGAATATAGTGTCGGAGAGGGACGCGTGAGATGCATGAGGGAAGGTGTTGCTGGAACTGTAAGATTGATAGCGTCAAGAAGCAAGCTTGAAACAAGCAAGCATGTCAGTAATGCAGTTCAAACAGCAAGGGTGGGCGCACTCGTTCTCAGCTTGAAGCTTGCGCATGCGTGCATTTGCAAGCTCGAGATCTCTCTCATACTCCTCGTGTAACTAGCGGGGTTGAACGTGCTGTCAAGGGTGCTTCGGCTAAGATACGTACCCCTACGACCCGATCATAGCGTTCCCTCAAACCTTGAAATCTGGCAAAGAGTAAGTCTACGGGAGAATGCGCGCAGTCAAAACGCACTTTTCTTTGTATCGTCCACGAGGTACACCTGGTGGCTGGACAGCAGTAAGTTCAATGTGTGGCGCATCATCAGATAAATTACTCTGTTTTTATTGGTGTCATCACCTGGTACTTTGTCTCCTACGCGCTGCCCTTTCTGCAGTTTCGATGAGTCTATGTGTATCGGTCGTGGTGGAAGAGGTGAGTTGTCCATGCTGTCGTATAATAGGCTGTCGTTGGTTCAGGTTCAGTTGTGCATGACATACAAAGCGCTAACGTTCATACGATTGGCTGAACCACGTCGGTTCTGTTCTTGTTTGAAAATGAGAGTCCTTCGTCGAGGCCGTCCCAATTCCGAATCTGAAGATCTGAATCCCGGAGAGGTCCTATAATGCGGAACCTCCGCCGCAAACGCACGCAGCACAGGCTTACTTAAGCGAGTAAATATTGGGGCGCCGAGCAGAGCCCTGGGTTCAGTGATCTTATGATTCTTCAAGTTATATCATAGAAATCTTGCAGAACAAAAGGAAGATTGCCTTCAGAACAGCCACTGGTCTCCCCTAGTCAGACCATAACAAAAGGAAGACAGTCGTTACTTGAACTTCCTTCTATAATTATTATGGAAGGCCATGACATTTTGTGAGACCTCATGTTCGTAGAACAGGCCGCCTCAACAGGAAGCTTTATGGTGTCGGTTGCCAGGACACATGTTAACAAAGGGACCCATTATTGAATCAAAGCAACATGGGGTAACGTCTACATAATGTAGTCCTTGGAGAAAATTAACGAGATTTTTAAATAAGTTATACATTTGGATAGTCCAGACAAATCGTCCTGCTCCTTGCAGAGTCCCGACAAGTGCTAACCACTTGCATCATGTACTGTGTTACACACCGTTGCCAGTTGACACGTGGATACGCTCCTGGAAAGCAATTGTAGCCAGGCTCGTTCCCGCATCGGAATCGGATACGAGCTTAGCGTGATACTCTCGAACGCTAAGGATGAGGCGTGGTCCCAGCACAAACAACTGCACGACCGATTCAATTCCAGGAATGCCACGACGCATCTGACTTTCCATGGCGATTGAGTGCTATAGAAAGAAATTATAAACAGCGGTTTCATAGAGATGCTATGAGAGACCAGCATACCGAGATGTTTGGAGAGAGAACGCTGAGGCTAAGGCAAGCAGCAGCAGCAAAGCTAGTGAGTGCGGAGTTTCAGCCGAAAAAGACAACCACATTGAAACTACGAGCTCACCTTGTAAAGTATAACACGTGCGTTTGTAGCAACACCGCGAAACAGTTCCCGACAGTCAGTCCTGTCGATGGTCCCAACCGTCGTAGTTCACAGAAATGTTTCATAGTAATATGCAAAGCGAGACACAGTGCGAGGACCTGCCACACAATGCTGAGTATCCAACATATAGCACTTAAGGATCTATCATTTCCCCCATAAGTGCACTGATAGGTGCCAGAAAGGACCAGCTCTTCTGATATCTCCCAATGAGCCTGATGCACCTAAGTCTTTCGTCCATAGTTAAAACTTACCTCCTGAAACATAGTGCATGTTTATTCCGATCATCACTGTGCATGGAATGCTGATGGCCAGGAAGATGATAACGAGAAATATCAATATCTTTCTGGATCGCAGATACATGGCATGCAACCGAGCGATCATGATAACTCGTGAAGTTTCAGTCAAATCAATATCACCGATGTATTGCAGCTGGTAACTCACTGCCCAGCATGGTAGATGTGACCACAGCCGTTGAACCTGTTATGTAGAATAAAATATTGCCTGAAAAATTAGTTGATGATGAGCTCAGAAGATCAAACACTCCAAACAAACTCACAGCTGTTGCGGTTATTACATCGAACCAACAGACTGGTGGAGAAGCTGACCCCTACATAGGGGTGAAGTCAGTCGGACGGGAACGACAAGCATCCGTACAAAATACCCACTATATCTGTTAGTGAGAATAGAGGCAGACCGTCTGTGTGCCGCCAGTCAGACAAAATAAATGTAGCGAATGTGATCAACATACTCAGCATGTTGATGCTGATTGCGACAGATAATCATTAGCACAGTGCCAATTGATTGGCCTCGCAAACGTACCCAGCGTATAATATTCCCAGGTAGCGCACCTAGAACATTTTAAGTCAGCACAAGTTGCTAACTGGACTTAAAATACAAGCTACGCACACTAAGATATAACGCAGTCATGACGGACCAGCGTTGCGTCTGTCCCGAGTTAGTTGTATTATTATGTTGTTGTTCTGTTCTGCTCACCCAGACGAGCTCGACCTATAGCACCATTCTTAGCGAGATAAATGCTCCGGTATTGATATCGACCTACCTCTTGTCCAAATGCTAGTGCTAGAAATATCATAAGGGTAAGTATCAGTAACTCTTTAATAACATCGTGCTCACCCCAGTCAAACATCACCACGGCGGCGGAGGCAGCTGCGAACCCGCAGTCATGGTCAATAGACAAAAACATCACCAACATCATCCGACTAGTAAACCTCCACGAACCTATGGAATAGCTGTAAAACATATTTGAATTAATCGTCGGCCACCAAATGGGATCATTTGAGACTAGGGTCATATTCGAGAGATGGGTGCGAGTGAGTGGCGAACTTGGTGGGTGTAAAAGGATTGTGTTCGTGCTAGATATACCATCCGTAGAACTGTGAAGCCTCGGCATACTTACATGCTGAACGTTGTAACACCGCAAAAGTCTGAAATACAAGTTGTCGTTTCGGGGACTTAAGCAAGCTTATACCCACCACAGCATCGGAGAGGTTCGAGGGCGGTCACGTTGGCAGGCTCAGCGGCTGGTCTCATCTTGGACAGACTCGTGACCCAGTATTGGCACGTGTTGAAATTGTATACAGGTGCGAGAAGAACATGGTACCAGGCAACGTCAAATATTCGAAAGTCTGAAGGGTCGATTCAAGTTGATCATCGATCAAGCTTTGCAAGAGAGTGTGAAGAGTACTTTGGCAGACTTGACTCGGTTATGCAGTTTTGCCGGTGCTCAATGGGCGCTAGCGGATCTTCTGGCAAATCCTCCACAGCCCACCCATGATGCGGCATCGATGATTAGCAGAAGGGCACGACACGTCCATTCCCCGTACTATCGGCAATTTTCACTCAAGTTTTGCCAAAAATACTACATAGTTGCAATTTGCACCTTGCATACCAACTTGTGAAGTGCCGCCTTGCCGCGTCGGGAGAAGCCTTGCTTGCCGCTCTCTCCTAGAAAAACATGCAAGCCTACCCACCGGTAGTGCTGTTGCAATCCAGTTCTGTTCAAACTTGAACTTTTGCGAACCGAACCTCTTTGGAGGTTCGGGTTTCGGGTTCGGGGTTCGGGCTATTCTTGATTACCCAGAATCAGTTCAGACGGGTCCGACTCGGAACTCGCTGTTCTTGCGTGTCCTGCATCAAATGGTGGAGTTCGAGAGGGACCAATAAAAGAAGCTTAAATGTGTAGTGTGTTTAAGCTCAGAATTAGATCAATTGAAGACAGGTGATCACAAACGCTGACCTCAAATGCTGAAAATAAACAAGTTTTTAGAGATTGCGGGTCATGTGGACTGACATATATCAGATCCACTTGTAGCAACTGTATGGTGATTTAAATATATATAAAACACGATTTCGACTAAAAGCGACATTGAATCGCACTGAGCAATGCATTCCGAATGTGATGACTGACGCAACTACACGTGAGCTGGCTATACGACAGACAAGGAACACGAGGATAAGGAAGGATCTAGTAACATCGATGCGAACGTCCAGGTTGCAAAATTAAGCCAAGTGCATGCATAATATGTAGATGCGCGTTATAGTTACTTGAAGCGTGATCCTGAATATATAACCTATACATTTTGGATAGTCCAGACAAATTCGCCCGCTCCCTGCAGAGTTCCGACAAGTGTTGAGCACTTGGAGCATTTCCTGTGCTACACACCACTGCTAGTTGACACATGGATGCACTCCTGGAAAGCAATTGTGGTCAGGCCGATTCCTGCATCGGAGTCGTATACGAGCTTAGCATGATACTCTCGAACGCCAAGGATAAGGCGTGGTCCCAGCACAAACAAATACACGACCATGACAATTTCAAGAATGCCACGATAAATCTCACTCTCCACGATAGTTAAACTCTATAGAAAGAAATGATGAACAATGGTTTCATACAGACGTCATGACAGACCGACGTACCGAGATATTTGGAGAGAGGATACCGAGGTTGAAGCAAGAAGCAACAAAAAAGCTAGCAAGTGCGGAGCCTCAGTGGAAAAAACAACCGCATTAAATTACAAGCTCACCTTGCAAAGTATAACACGTGCGTTTGTATCAAAACCGTAAAACAGTTCCCAACGGTCCATCCTGTCGATGGTCCGAATCGTCGCAGCTCACGGAAGTGTTTCGCAGCAATCCGCACAGCAAGATACAGTGCGAGGACCTCCCACATAGTGTTGAGTACCCAACCTATGACACTAAAAGATCTGATATTTCCCTCATAGAGGCACTGATAGGTGCCAGAGAGGACTAATTCTTCTGGTATCTTTCAATGAGCATGATGCACCTAAGTATTTCATCTGTAGTTAAAACTTACCTCCTGAATCATAGTCCGTCATGTATATTCCTGTCATTACTACGCAGGGAATGTTGACAGCCAGGAAGATGACAATGAGAAAGATCAGCATCTTTCTGGATTGCTGATGCATGGCATATAACCGAGCGATCACGATAACTTGCGTCACGTTTCAATCAAGTCAATATCACCGATGTACTGCAACTGGTAGCTCACCGCCCAGCATGAGAGATGTAACCATTTGCATCGATGTTATAATGTAGAATATATCATTGCCTAGAAAACCAGTCAGTGATGAGCCTCAGGGGATCAAATTCTAAACAGACTTACAGCTGTTGCGGTCATCACATTGAACCAACAAGATAGCGGAGAATCTGACTCACCCCTACACAGGGTGCGGTTAATTGGACTTGAATGACAGGCAGCTATGCAGAATACGTACTATATCTGTCACCGAGAGTGATGGAAGACTGTCTGTATGCCGCCGGTCAGAAGGAATAAACGCAGTGTGTAAGGAAACTTACTCAGCACGTTGATGCTGGTTGTGAGAGATGGTTATTAGCACAGCGTCAATTTGTTGGCCTTGCAAACATACCCAACGTGTAGTATTCCAATGTAACGTACCTAGAATATTTTGAAGTCAGCGCGAGTCGCTGACTGCAAGTTACGCACACTGAGATATAACACAGTCATGAGGGACCAGCGTCGCCTCTGCCCGGGATCAGTGGCATCACCATATCGTGCTTCTATTCCACTCACCCAGATGAGTTCAACCTATAATACCATTGTTAACGAGATGGCTACTCCGGTGACGGCATCGACCTACCTCTTGTCCAAACGCCAGTGCTAAAAATATTATAAAGATATCAGTAATTATTTTATACTGCCTTTGCTCACCCCAATCGTATATGACCCCGGCAGAGCAAGCAACTGCGAAGCTATGGTTAGACAGAGACATCACCAACATCATCCGACTGAATCTCTACGAACCTATAAAATAGCTGTAAAACATATTCGAATTTATCGTCGGCCACCAACTGGGATCATTTGAGACTAGGGTCATATTCGAGGATGGGTGCGAGTTAATGGGGAACTTGATGGATGTATAATGGTTGGGTTCGGTTGGACGGAACCATATCACATCAAATGTGCTAGATATACAATTATGGCATCCAGCATAGTTGCCGTGGCATATGATAGTGTTCGAGCAACCGCAAAAGCTTAAGCTTAAAGAGCTAGTCGTTATCTTGGCTCCCACAGCTGGAGAGGTTAGAGGGCATTCCGAGACTCTCAGCCGGTCTGCGAGAGCAAGTTGCCTGGACGCAAGGCCATAGCTCCAATACTCGCAATCGGAAGTCCGAGGGGGTCGATCGAATTGATCGGATTGATCAAGTGCAAGCCTCGACTCAGAAGTACCAAGTCAGTTCCTTCCAATCAGTCCGCAGAACCAGTTGTTTTGAGTTGTTTTGGCCTCCATATCTGCGCGTTGTCTCCGCGATCAATCTCGCCATCGTAATCGACAATATTTTTAGGCCTCATCGACGATTCGACATCTACGTCATCAAGTTGATATCAACCGATACAACGGTGTTGACCGAATACGAGTATCCGACTCGGAGGAGTTTCGAAATAGCTCATGGGATTTCCGGCGATACGGCTGGAACTAGTACATCCCGCGGTAGACTCTTCTGAAACATACCGTGACGATCCATGTCTTTCAATTTTTCGTACAGCAACAAAATTTTTGGCCTAGTGCCCATTTGTCCTGTCATGTTCTCTCATGCAAGACATCAGAGAGACATGTTCTTTGTGAGGTCTAGTTGTACTACCAGCAATTTTTACAGTGCATACCACCGGTGCGTACCGGTACATTCACAATCATGTTAAAATTCGGTACATCCGTTTTATCTAGGCTACATATCCGCGCGTCTCGGAGGCTACGGAGTTCCACTAGCAACTTGCACGCCCCTCTATTTGTCCGAGAGCATACGGACTGCCGCTTTTCACGGTCAGTGCGCCTGTAGTAGCCAATCGCTGGTCTCCGAGTCTGAGGCGCAGCGCATGAGAGGATGGCTTGAGTAATCTTGGGCGCTACCACGGCCGCAGCAGAATCATCGCCACACTAGAAGCCGGTTCAGATGAATTACACACCGTCCTCAAACGCCGGAAATCGTATATGGTGAGTGAATTCCGACTGCCGACTGCAGACAACAGACAGCCGCGGGTCATCTCCCTACCGCAGATATGATCGGTGGTTAATGTTAGATCTGTGGAGACAAGGATGGTCAATTGAAAGTTATCACTTGTGACCTGTTCGATCCTCTCTGGATTCACCTCATAATGCGTGGCGCATTCGTCTGTACTCGCCAACCATTTATAAATTTTGTGTCAGAACTGATGTTCGTGGTACACGAGCATGTATACCGCCGACACGGCTACATGTGTGCCGTCACTAGCTGCAATTCGCGTGACTCCATGTGTGAACTCCACCTGAGCCCCACCTCGGATAATGCCATCGCGACTTGTACATATGAAATGGAGCGCAGATAGTGAGAACATTTACGAGGTCGGTCATATCCAATTGTTGTACACGAGATACTCACATCCGTAGCTCGAATTCGGGGATCAGCGCTCCACTCAGATCTAGGTTGGAAACACATGACGCATAAGATATCGCTTTTCTTGGAATTGATGTCAGCTAATATCTACAAATTGTAAGGACGTGCTGAACCCCCTCCAGATCCGCTGCCCCACTTCAGCCTTTCCCGTCGTACTTGTCGAACGCGTTTGCCCCGGATATATACTTCACATTACATATTTGTAGGTATCCAAGTCACCACACAATATCCAGGGTCCGTCATTTATTTGCGCTGGTACTACCCCCTCAGGATCTCATTCACATTATTCCATCCATCCTCAAGATGTTCAAATGGCGGCAGCACGGGGATGTCATAATCAAGCCAGTCGAGGAAGTGCACTTTAGTCAACTTGGGCAGCAATCTACGCAGTTGATAGGCTATGCTCATGGGATCAAGGATTGGAGACATCCCCACAGAAAGTCTGGTGATCTTCTCGTTGGGAACGGTTTCAAAAAAGAACGGATCGGTATCGTAGAACACCGGAAATGCGCCAAAGGACATTTCAACGGTGCACAAACGCGGGCAATGTTGTATGAGGTGGACAAGTCCTATGAAAGTGAGAGATGGCGGGACCAGCCAACGAGCACCACATCCAAAGCAGAAATCCTCGAGTTGAGGCCAGGATTGCGCAAGTGTTTTGAGTGAGACATCATTAATGGCCGAGGTGCACATCCAATCGAGCCGTAAGTCCGTCAAGCGACTGAATGGCAGTAACGGGGCAACCGTGTTAAAACCAAGCGCATAGTCGCGATTGGCAATTATGTCTTCTCCAATATAGGTGGTGAAGTCGAACGCAAACTCGACATGAAGTTTCTCAAGAGCAGGAGAGAAGCACTCTGAGAGGGAGACGATGAGGTCTGAAATATCCAGTGGATCATACGGGAACTCTGGATTCCAGTCCAACTCATCGTAATCGACGAATACGCTCGCTGATCGACAGGATGGAAGACGGACACATCTGAGAAAGTGATTAACGACGGACTCTGACGATGCATTGAGGTGCACTTGATCGAGATGGGAGAAAATTGTTGGAGCGGAATTGGATTGCGTATCGTGAATGTTGTACGTCTTCAGGCGGAAGTCCAGAGACTTCAGCGACGGTAAAGAAGCCAAGCGGAGAAACTCTCGTGGACTCAGGGCCCCTGTGTCAAGATGGGAAAGCTCCCGCAAGTCACATAGGGCTTCGCAAATTGCATCTGAACTCTCTATGGAATCACCGACACATATGCCCACAAGTTCCCGAATGGATGGACATCGACCTCCGAGGGAAACCAACAAAGTAGATTGGGCAAATGAGGGGAATGTTGATGTAAAGCCCAGCTGCAGCGATGTGATAGTCGTCCCAAGGAGGGTGCGCAACAGCGGAAAGAAGCGTTCTCGGTCGTCACACCAACGCAAACTATCAAGGTTCGGCAAGAGCGATGTGGGCGATGGCGCAGACATGAGCACTTGCATGACCTGATTTTCTATCCTGTCTAGCTCAATGGAGTTGACCTCAAAGGAGCGGATACGTCGTGCATATCGATCAATGACCCTCCACTCTCCATTTAAGATAGGCCTTTTGAGCATCTATTTGAAGTTCTCAGTATTCATTATCGTGTAGATCTTCACATATTTTCCTCACATATTTTGCTTGCATGTCTGTGTTACTGACGCCTTCAGGCAGGCATGAGATGAGTGGCCCGAACCCACTTATGTCTTTCCACAAAATATCAAGGGCAGGCTCCTTAAAATTTCTACAGGTTCTTGCAAGAGCAGCAAGTGGAACACGAGATCTCCAACGGTAGCCTTCGTCGACGATAGTGAATATGTGCAGTAGAATTTCTGTGGGTAAGAGACAGACATGCATGGTTGCAAGAGAAACGAGATCCAGACCCAGTTGGCTTGGATTTACGCTGTGCTTATGAGCAACAAGAGACCGTTGTAGTTCAGGTATCTCGTCGGCAAGCTGAAGGACGAGAGCGTGCAATTGCTCGGGAGATGCTGTAAGAGTGATGACTCAGGTCGTGATAATCTTGTAATTACATAATACAAAAAATAAGATCTGAAATTTCTGAAGTTGCGGCTGATAGCTAAGTTACGTGTCCTTATGATAAATAAAATAGTGAAGGGATGAGCATGAACTTGATAGCATCCATAGGTGCAACTTTCACTGACGTGTTACATTGGCCGCGTCAAGGCTCGTCAAGTACTGCTGCGTCAGGGCCGCGTCAAGGCTCGTCACCGCCGCGTCCCGCGTCAAAATATTCGAAATTAATACTTACATTCATAATTATGTCTCGGGATATGTATTGCGTCTACCCGTAGAACTTTTTTGACCGTGTCTCAGGTGTAACTGTAAGTGATCTTAGAGTACCGGAAACTCCCGACTCAGTCTTCCAACATGCGCCAGAGTGTGGTTGGTCTAGATTCTAAAGGTGACCATGCGTCTACTAGCCCCAGCTATACTATATTGTCAGTTCAGTTCTAAGTGAGTCCGTATGCGATTTTCGTAATGAGGGTCACGTCTCTAATCTAATGTGACGCCAGATGGCTAGCCGATGGTCTTTCGATATAAACTTACCCTGTCCATTTTTGCGCAGTCTCCCCCACGATCACCTGGTAAGTGTTTTGTCGTGCCTCCCTTTGCAACATGAATAAACGAATAGACACAATTCCGTTTGGTTTGAGGAAACGTGGCCCATTGGGGTTATGTCAAGTCTCTTAGACTACTCAATTTCTAATCCGCCTCCCCAACACCGTCATCAAAACTGAGCGGGTGGAGCTAGAGAAGGACTCTCGCTCGGCTCTTTATCCATAGTCACTTACTTGATGCTGGACATCACGGGACGTACTTGTTCAGCATTTACGCATGCCCTGTGGTCCCTGTTTGGTATTTGTAGGCTGTCTGTCAGTGTGGCTGGTCTATTAATCAGTTCTGACAGCTCTTTTTCCAATACTTCGGGACCGCTGGTCAGTAATACGTATTGGCATTCAAATCAGGTGTTGTGATATTTGAGTAACCAGCGAGATTTGACATCATGGGCTGCTTTGTCCCCAGATGTAGATAACATCTGGCAGGGTTTCCGTTTCAGTCCATGTCATCTGGTATGCTTGGTAGGGCCCGAAGCATTTGCACGACTGTTATTGTACGTATCAGTACAAGCTCATAAATTGCACAATTAACAACCTTCGATAAACCAACGCACTTCGCCGCCCTCCAATGGCTCAAATTCGTCGAACCTCACAAACTTCCGAAGAAAAACATTCAGGCGAGAGGGAGCTCGTTGAAGAAGCACCTCTGCCGACACCTCTCCCAAAAATACTGCTGGCAATCCTTCTTTTTGTCCAGATGCTCGAACAGCTGACAGCCTGTGTGGTATATCCCTTTGTGAACCAGCTAGTCAGGTCAAAAGGTATTACAAGTGGAGATGAGCGCAAGACTGGCTACTATGCAGGCTTAATCGTCTGTTGTTTCTCAATGGACTCTAACCCTCGCTGATGATACTATGTTAGGAATGTTTGTATTATGCAGTCGAGGCTGTCACGATTCTGCAGTAGGGTCGCGTGTCTGATCACATCGGAAGGGAGCCAGTGATCCTCATCGGGCTTTTCGGGGCTACTTTGTCTATTGTCTCCTTTGGATTTTCGGGGGAATTATGGATGATCATCCTCAGCCGTTGTGCACAAGGTGCTCTCAATGGTAATGTGGGCGTGGTCAAATCCATTATGACCGAGATCACTGACGCCTCCAATATGGCGCGAGCATTCGCATGGCTACCATTGGCATGGGCTACTGGCTATACGCTAGGGTTTGTCTAGCTGTCGACCACCATGTACTTCATAAATTGATCAAGTATTCAAGATTCCTCATTGGAGGGGTCCTCTCAGATCCAGCAGCTAAATGGCCAAACTCCGTCGGACGCTACCCCTTATTCCATCAGTATCCTTATTGTTTGCCGTGCATTGTCGCCGCTAGCGCATCGATAGCCTCCTGGCTCATCGTCTTACTGTTTCTTAAAGAGGTACAGTGATTCAGCTATCGTATCATGTACAGTGCTCACAGAAAGATTCTAAGTCGACACGTGGCACTGCCTCCAAAAAGAAATCCGTGGGCCATAGTGATGACACCAAGAATTCGGCGATACAGACTACAACGATCCACGACAAGCCTGCAGACACCCAGGTCGACATCCTACATCGCATGCTAGATGAAGCAGAGACCGCTAGCCCAGCTTCCAGTTCCCTCGAATCTTCAAGGACTGATTTTCGCTCCATTCTCATCCCACGCGTCATAATACCAGTCTTGCACTATGGTTTTCTGGCTTTCGTTGACCAGTGCATGATGGTACTGATGCCGCTCATGTATTCAACATCACGGCCACTCGGAGGGCTTGGATTTAGTAGCAACACCATTAGGTTGGTGATGTCATCCTGGAGTGCGTTGAATGGCACGATACAGATTTATGTGTTTCCGCGATTGTTGCGAAAATTTGGACCAAAAAGGTTTTATATCACAAGTTTCTCCTGCTTCCTCGTAACATTTTCCACCTACCAGTTAATGGGTTACATGGCTAAGCGCCAGATGGAAGCGGGAATGTGGTTGATTATTTGCATTCAACTCGTTGCATATATTGGTGCGTACAGCACCTATAGTAAGTTGCATTTCCCCCTCATGCCTGCATTCTCGATAATAACTATTGTTAGGCTGTATTATCTTATATATCAACAATGGGGCACCGAGCAGGGACTTACTGGGTGCGACAAATGGCCTAGCGCAGACGCTAGGTTCCATGATGCGTACTGTCGGACCAACGGAAGTATCTTCACTGTTCGCTCTGTCGTTGGAGAAGAACCTCGCAGGCGGAACAGCCGTATCCTGGATAATGTGCATGATCATCATATTGGTGCTCGCTTTCTCAACATATCTGCCAAAAAGCCTTACTTAGACATCGTCGTGGCACTCTGGAGACGAGTGAGAATTACAATTCGATAGCGCATAGAGTCATTAGAAATTACTTCTCGGCTTTCTCGGCAGTCTGTAAATCTTATGTACAGAATGGAAAAGATTGCACAAGGTCTACATGCCAAAACACCATCCGAATCTGCGTGCATGGTACGTTGCGGATGCCAAAGAACTGTATTGAAACAAAATATAGTTCGCTCGGCAGCATGTTGTAAGAGATATATGGAGCAAGATGGAGCAGAGCTATTCCAAAAGCAAAATATAGTAATCGGCCTCCAACAGGCGCAACGGAGCGGTGGACTTGAAGTTCGCGCCCTGGCACACGAGAACCACGCGAGACGCACGCGGGTGGACGCCGCTCCAAGGTCATCATAAGATTATATGTTGTAGAATTATGTATAGTCACTTCGGCGTTGCCGATCGTTAAACACATTACCCAGCTCCGAGTCCACTTGGAGTTCAATCTGACTTTCAGTCATCTGATTGGAAGGTTGTGTGTGGCTTTGATCAAAGAGTCAAGCGATGAGGTAGCTCATAAGTGTCAGTTCGTGTCAGATTGGCTCCCGCCTAAGTACATAGTACTGCCTCGTTATCAACCTCACTTCGGAATTCCGAGTCAATGCCGGAGAGAGCAGTCTTCCCTGGACAGACTTGAAAGTTGCGCACGAAATTCTCGCGAGTCTCAGCGCTCTCACTAACTTGAAATCAGCATAGACAGATGATGAGAACTGTACAAGTGTATCATGAATAGCAGTAGAAATCCGGAGAAACTTGAGATAATGGAATGCCTATGAATGGGGTGCGCATGTAGTGTTCCGCTGGTCGCACGACCTACAAGTGGTCATGTATTATAGGCAGCAGCCATGTTGCACTAACACTAACAGGGGAACAGATCAGGCGTTCCAAATATCCACAGAACGATCCTCATACCTCGCGCATCAATCAGACTCGTTTCCTGGGACGGGATGACCGGAAGGCAGGCCAATCTGCGTCATCAGCATGGAAGTCGCCATTGTCGACCCCCGTTCGGGTAAAGTGTGTCACCTGATATTATTGTGTTACGGCTCTTTGCTTGAACATGACGTTTCTGCTTATCTTGCTGTCGCAGTTCCAAGCACTACCGTTGTTGGAAACAGCGACAGCAAAACGAGTGTGCGTGCAGGCTGCTTGCACGATATGGGCGGCATGTTTCAGTGCGGAGTTAGGGATGGGTTGGAGTCGCCGGCACAAACGCCGTTCCGGGACATGTAAGAGTCCTCAGGTTTTATAATATTAGTCGACAGAGACATCACCAACATCATCCGACTGAAGCTCTACGAACCTATAAAATAGCTGTGAAATTGATCGTTGGCCACCAAGCGGGATCATTTGAGATCAGGGTCATATTCAAGGGATGGGTGTGAGTGAATAGCGAACTTAGTGGGTGTGAGATGGTTGGGCTCGGTTGAACGGAACCATATATTCGAGCACCGCAAAAGGTTAAGCTTTGAAAGCTAGTTGTTACTTTGGGGACTTTCTCCCACAGCTGGAGAGGTTTGAGGGCGGTCTGAGCCAGTCTTCGAGGGCAGGACCCGTAGCTGTGAGTGCCTGTGGCCACCCAAAAACCAGGCAGGCATCGGGTACGATGAACAACATGTGACATGTCGAATACTGCTATACAGCTTGTAACAGTGTCGATCGTACACTTTAAACTGTGCTCGGGGCCCCTGTGTGAAGACGGGAAAGCTCCCGCAAGCTACATAGAGTTTCGCAAATTGCATCTGAACTTTCTGCGGAATCACCGACACATATGCCCACGAATTCCCGAATGGACGGACATCGCCCTCCAAGGGAAGCCGACAACGCAGATTGGGCAAACGAGGGGAATGTTAATGTGAAGCCTAGCTGCAGCGATGTGATAGTCGTCCCAAGGAGGGTGCGCAACAGCGGAAAGAAGTGTTCTCGGCCGTCACACCAACGCAAACTATGAAGGTTCGGCAAGAGCGGTGCGGGCGATGGCGCAGACATGAGCACTTGCACGACCTGATTGTCTATCCTGTCCAGCACAGTGGAGTTGACCAGAAAGGAGCAGATACGTCGTGCATATCGATCAATTGCCCTCCACTTCCCATTTAAGATAGGGCTTTTGAATGTCTATTTGAAGTTTTCAGTATTCAATATCATGTAGATCTTTACCTATTTTCCCCACAAATTTTCTTTGCGTGTCTGCGTTACTGACGCTTTCAGGCAGGCATGAGATGAGTGGCTTGAACCCAATTATGCTTTTCCACAAAATATCAAGCGCAGGCTCCTTGAAATTCCTACAGGTTCTTGCAAGAGCAACAAGTGGAACGCGAGATCTCCAACTGTAGCCTTTGTCGACGATAGTGAATATGTGCAGTAGAATTTCTGTGGGTAAGAGACAGACATGCATGGTTGCAAGAGAAACGAGGTCCAAACTCAGTTGGTTTGAGGCGGATCTTGTGTTTCCCGTGGTCCGAAGTATCTTCCACAATCAGGTCGTCGCGAGCTAAAATAAGTGCACGCTCGGCCTGCAAATGAAAGTTAGCAAGTTTTGTAAAGGTGCTGCAAAACTCACGGCTGCAGTGGTCAGTGCAAGGGCCATTTGATATCCAGGTAAGCCGAAGTCGAGCGAGTCAATTATCTGGCGTCCTTGGGTGGCATTGAGTTGAACAGTGAAGATGCGCAAGATGAATTCCGATAGGAAAGCTCCAGGTGAGTCTTCGTTATCCAGATCTTCATATACAAAGCGCGAATCTTCAAGTTGATATTCGGCATAGTCTTTGCGTGCCTCCTTGGTCTTGAATTCGTCCGTGGAGGCGAAAAACGCCATGAGAATCGTGATAGCGGTGGAGCCGAAGTTGCCTCTCCATTCAGAGATCCTTTGGCATACCTGCCAACATAGTTGTCAG
The DNA here is from genome assembly GCA_016628065.1 of Suillus lakei. Taxonomy (NCBI): domain Eukaryota; kingdom Fungi; phylum Basidiomycota; class Agaricomycetes; order Boletales; family Suillaceae; genus Suillus; species Suillus lakei. The sequence continues at coordinate 135,076 of JABBWA010000042.1, forward strand.
CTAGAAGTACTGGAATACAATTTACTTACGACGTTGAAGGCAAGATTACAGCCATCATCATTCCTAAAGTCTCCAGGCTGCTTACACACCGCCATGAATATATCCTCGAGAACGTCTGAGAGTTTCTCATCGGGGATGGTCCATGGATAGCTGTTGTTGCCGACCCAGTGCATGACCGTTGGAATAAATATGGAACGAAAGCTGAGATTCTGAACAGCGCTGGGCAAGTGAGAATTCTTCGGCTTTTCTTTCTTCAGATTGAGTATCGTACGTGGCGCACGTCCATTTTCGGTTTTGACGAACTTGGATGTTGGACCGTCCATCGTGGTATCCATGACGCTAACTGACATCTGCATAGGAATTTGTCAGCGTTGTCAGGCGACCTGAGCAAATTCTCCATACAGAGCTTGTGAGTCGACTGCTTGAGACCTATAAATCCATGATAGTGGTGAGCGATTCATCTATCTCACAGGACCCACCAGTACTTACCTCAATAATGTCACCCTGCTGATCCGTCATCTCAACATCCTCATCCTCATCCTCAGCCGCACCCTCATCCTTGTCTGGAATATATTCGTCGGCATCGTCTTCTTCCATTTCACGCGGCTCTTTGGGCTCGAGGTCATCCAATGAGGTCGTGGACAAGGTACGCTTCCATCCCCTCGTGGCATCATCAACAGTCTCAATCATACGCACGACACCCTGCATTGATTTTAGCATTCCCCATTCACAATCATGAAGTCACTCACCTGACTACCCCGACTCACAGTTACGCTCTCATCATGATCTTCAGGTAGGTTTTCGTCTTCGGATATGTCCGCATCCCTGCTTGCAATCACTAAAAACTGTTAGCGATGTGTGCAGACATGAAACTCAACCTACCACTGGCACGTGCACTTGGTGGCACAGATGGCTTCCGTTGGGACTTCGATGCCACGCTTTTAGCCCACTTCCCCACTTCCACCTCCTCTGTTGATATGGCGTGTTCAGATCCCCTACATTGCAGTGAGTGAAATATGTCGAAGTAATAAAGAGTCAGCTCTGATAAGAGTAACATCGCAGTTAAGACGAACTTACAACGACCTTCGATTTTTCCCACTGTCACTGCCCCTGCCCGCGCTTAGTACAACGCACGTTGTAGATGATGTACCATTGTTGGACACCTTTCGATTGGCGTTGACACCATCCTTGAAGGTGAGTTTCAAGCCTGGATATTTCTTCTTCGGGGCGTCAGTGCTTTTGGACACTGGTTTTGCCCCAACAGCTGTATAAATGTCAAAGAACTGGTAAGTCTTGCAACAGCATTGTATTGCGTAAGGCTTACGCGTCTTGTCGGGGTTTGCAGTTGGCGCTGCCTTGGTCACTGGGCGCGGCTTAGGCTTTGGTCTGACAAGGCGTCCTGGGCCAGCACGTTGAGCCGTCTGCTCAACAGCCATAGCATCTTCCGTTGCAGCGACCTTCTTTTGAGCATCTTCTAAGGCGATTGCCTTGGCTGATTTCTCTGCTGACGCCTTTTTTCTTTCAGCTGCAATTACATCCTTTGGACGTGCTACGCGACTCGCTTCAAGAACTATCTGTCCAGGATGTTTGTTAGCATTCCCTGGGCGCGTTGCAGGTCGAGGCATGGTGAGATCTAGGACAAGCTGTTGGAGGAATGCTGGTAGCAAGGTGTTGAAAGAATATGGACGCTAGCAAAAGGTGGCAACGAACGGGTGAAGTTATATTTTTTTCGATTGAGCATGTCATAATTTCTGATTCACACACTTAGTATTAGTCTAGTCTGCATTCTACGTATTCTGCTCCCTGGTATCCATCTCACTGCGACTACCCACTGTCCAACATGGCCCCAGCTGTCACCAGGCTCGTTTGTCGGTTTCCAAACTGCAATCGGGTCTTCAAAAACAAGTCTGGCCTCACTCAGCACACACATGCGAAGCACGGTACCCCACAAATACAAAACCTCAATCGCACAGCTCCGCTCGCAGGTCCCGGATTTATACCTCCACGGAGTCGTTCTCCCACTCCAGCAGGTGTTATTGATGAGAATATTTATGATGACCCGGCTGGCGACCAGGGTTTTGTACCTGAGGAAGGTACTTGGGCGGATATGGGGCGCTTATTGCGTACTTTCCATCCGCACCTCACAGGTGGGCGTTTTTTAAGGAGTTCATCTTACTGTTACTCATTTTTTGTCTTAGGGCTCAAATGCGATGCTAATGGGGCATTTATTGACCAGGATGCACCCCCGCCACCTCACACGGATGCCCCCCCAACCGATTGGACGCCTTATGACAATCGTGTTGAATTTGAGACGGCGGAATTCTTATTCACATCTCGTTTGCTCTCGCCTCTGCTTCTTCTGCTCTCGCCTCCGCTTCTTCTGCCCTCGCCTCAGCTCTGATTGCAGCCTCCGCCCGGACAGCCACATCTCCCCACTTGCACGTCTTCCGTTGCAGTTGCACGCGAGATCTTGGAGCCATCTGATTCACCAGCACCCGGTAAGCAATGTTTGACGCGACGATTATCGATTAAAACTTACTATGATGTTTTTTTCTTAGATTTTGTAGATTTCCGCGATTGATGTGTAGATGACAAGCGAGTTGTTGTTGTCGGCGTGTCGCGCGTCTATCAGTGCTTATTGAAGTAAACGCTAACATAATACATAACATGTTTTTTTTTGGCGCTCAGCAGGCGCCTTATTTTACTTATTTTACTTTCAAAAATACAACTGCCTTTGATGCCTTAACCGCCTTGAAACGACTTCGCTCCTTAGAATACATTTCGCTAAGGAACACACTAGTTCCTTATTCTCCTTAGCAGCCTTAAAATTAATTTTAAGGAACTTTAAGTAAGCTAAGGACCGAAAAGGAACTCGATGTTTTCCTGATGTAATCAGTATTACTAAATAGCCGACTTGCCCAGCTCCGAGTTCACTTGGAGTTCAGTCTGGCTTTCAGTCGTCCAATTGGAGGGTTGTGTGTGGCTTTGATCAGAGAGTCAAGCGATGAAATAGCTTATAGGTGTCGGGTCGTGTCAGGTTGGTTCCCGCCTAAGTACATAGTACTGCCTCGTTATCATCAACCTCACTTCGGAAGTTAATGCCAGAGAAAGCAGTCTTCCCTAGACAAGTAGTACACGAAATTATAGCGAGTCTCAGCGCTCTCGCTAACTTGAAATAAGCATAGACAGATGGCGAGAACTGCACAGGTGCATCATGAGCAGCAGTAGAATCCAGAGAACATGAGATAATGGAATGCCTATGGATGGGTTCTACCATTGGTCTTCGTCGCGGCGCCCGATTGTTCTTGCTAGCTATACTAGGATGAGGCTTCTTCAAGGCTTGGCAGATGCCAAAGTTTCTGCTGATGCTCGTACCATCTTGAAGTTGGCATGAATATCATCAAATATGGACGCCTTGACACTCTTGGGACAGAAGAATGTCACAACTGTGGTCAACTTGGCATCAACATCAACTAATATGACTGTAGTATGACACAAAAAATTACCATCGGGATCGTGACAAAGATACAGAGAACTCCAAGCTGAGTGGGGTATGATGTCACCTAACCTCCAAAGACAATAGACAAGGAAGTTGAACTTTAGAATGACCTAGCTCACCACACTTGGACGGAGACGTCAGCCCTTGCATTCAGTGGCGTTGGCATGATGATAGGAAGGAAATGCTCGAAGGAAATAAGTATGTAGTGAGGAACGTGTATAAAGGCAGAGACAGATTGCTGGCCTACGAATACTGTCTGCCTAAATGGGCGCATGGGGTCGGGAGGCTGCTTAGCGGCAACACTGCGATATAAAGCAAGGGCAATAGCCCGAGAGCAGGTGTGCTGCTGCTGATGGCGGTCAGTGCGCATGTAGTACTCCGCTGGTCGCATGACCTACCAGTGGTCATGTATTATAGGCAGCAGCCATGTTGCACTAGCACTAACAGGGGAACAGATCAGGCGTTCCGAATATTCATAGTATGATCCCCATACCTCGCGCATTAATCAGATTCGTTTCCTGGGACTGGATGACTGGAAGGCAGGCCAATCTGCGTCATCAGCATGGAAGCCGCCATCGTCGACCCCGGTTCGGGTTAAGTGTCTCATCTGAAATTATTGTGTTACAGCTCTTTGCTTGAACACAACGTTTTTGCTTATCTTGCTGTCGCAGTTCCAAGCACTGCCGTTGTTGGGAACAGCGACAGCAAAACGAGCATGCATGCGGGTTGCTTGCATGATATGGGCGGCATGTTTCAGTGCGAAGTTAGGGATGGGTTGGAGTCGCCGGCACAAACGCCATTCCGGGATGATGTGAGACTCCTATTTTATAATATCAGTCGACAGAGACATCACTGTAAAGTAGTCAGCTGCCGCGCCTCATAACCGTTACACCAAAAGGTAGAAATACTGAAGACTTAGTCTTCAGTACCCGCGACAGTATATGTATTGATTATGAGAACTCAAGTAAGCCAGCGTGCTTACACCCTCCCACGTTATCAGATCTTTTTCTCCCCCCACCAGTCCTGCTCCCAATCGCTAAGGCACTGTGGTTTGTGTGGGAATTTTTATCCGAAACGGGAGGGTACATATGGCCACCCCAAGGGCGAACCTTGGAATTTGACCCGGAGCGGGTTGGAACGCCCGACCTCCTGCAAACCCTAAGTCTTCAGTATATGTAAAGTAGTCAGCTGCCGCGCCTCATAACCGTTACACCAAAAGGTAGAAATACTGAAGACTTAGTCTTCAGTACCCGCAACAGTATATGTATTGATTATGAGAACTCAAGTAAGCCAGCGTGCTTACACCCTCCCACGTTTGAGAACGACCCTTCTCCCAAACGTCAAGTGCCTCGCAGTCTTCCAAGTCCCTTCTCGATAGCCACTCGTCGTCCTCTTCACCAAAACCGACCCAACGCACAAGGTACTTCTTCCCCCTACCAATCTTTCGTTCGTCCAAGATTTTGTCGATGAAATTTTCTAGTTGTCCGTCTTCAGTAACGACAGGCCCAGGTCGCGGATGTTCACGCGCAGGAAACAGAGCAGGGTCGTTCGCGTGATATGGGCGTAGTTGGCTGATGTGGAAGGTTGGGAATATGTTAGGAGAATTTGGCAGGTCGAGAGTGTATGTGGAACTCTCTGGGTGTGCGTCCACGACAGCGTATGGACCATCGTAACGGGGCATGAACTTAGCGACTCTCTTGTCTCCTTTCTGCATGTACTCTCTCCGGCGGTGTTTTGTGGCCAACATGACGCGATCGCCTACTTGCAGCGTGAATGGTGGCACGCGACTGTTGTTGACAGTCGTTGCTTGAGCGGCTTTAGCGGCAAGCAGATTATCTTGTGCTTCCATGACATCATGCTTGAGTTTAGATAACAAGTCTTGCGCACGAGTTTCTTCCGGAGCGCCAGGGACCTCTGGTGGGGGAAGCAAGGCAGGTAACATACGTGGGGAGCAACCGAGATGTAACTGGAAAGGTGAGAAGCCAGTACTCGCATTCACGGTATTCATGATGTAGAAATGCACGCGTGGCAGTGCACGAACCCAACCCTTGTGGTTCCTGTCAACGTAGTAACGAAGACTTTGAGTCACCGTCTTGTTGGTCCGTTCGCTTGCACCATCCGTCTCGGGATGATAGGCCGAAGACATTCTAAGTTTAATACCCGTTAGTTTGTGTAAGGTGCGCCAAAATTTGGACAAGAAAATCTTATCGCGGTCCGAAACAATTTCTTGTGGCAGCCCGTTTTCGCAGAACCAATGGTCGAAGAAGAGGCCCGCGAATTGTTCAGCTGATATGGTGTCCCTGCAAGGTACGAGTCGTACGTCGGAGTTTAGCCTATCTGTCATGGAGATCAGCATATTGAAACCACAATCTTCAGGCAGCGGGCCAATGAAGTCGATTGCGACGGAGTCACCACGGGAATCTGGGATTGGTAAGGGATGTAGTGGTCCGTTGGTTGCAGTCGTTTTTGACTTGTTGCGCATACATTCTGTGCATGAGGGGATATACGAGTCAATAAGATCGCGACGCATGTTCGGCCAGTAGTATGAAGCTCGCAACAACGCATAAGATTTGTCCGCACCAAAATGACCCGCTGTGTCGTGAGCTGCGTGAAAGAGATGTTCTCTAAGATCATCTACTCGTGGAATGATCAGGCGTTGCGCAACATAATATAGCCCTCGATCGTCACGGGTCAAGCCCGGTAGTGAATCTAACAAACCCTTCAGTTTCATGCACCAGGGATCAACGGTGTACCCTTTGAGAATGCGCTCTACGAGACCCGAATCAGCCTGTATGGTGAACAGTGCGGCGCACAGGTCAGTTGTGGAAGCCGTGTCAGTTCGTCGTGAGAGTGCATCAGCTGCGAGGTTGTCTTCTCCCTTGATGTAATGAATTTGCATATCATATTGGGCCATGTACTCAGACCATCGTGCTTGACGACGAGAGAGGTCACGTTGAGTCACGAAATTCTGTAACGTGCGATGATCAGTATACACGTTTACATGCGCACCCAAGAGGTCCGAGCACCATTTCTTCAATGCTCGAATAATGGCTAGAAGCTCCTTTTCATGCACCGGATAGTTCAATTCCGCGCTCCGTAATTGCATTGAATCAAACGCTACTGGCCGGGCAGATTCTCGAGTCGGACCCCAAGACAGAACAGCACCTGTGGCGTAGTCAGACGCATCACAAGTAAGGAAAAGCTTATTATTCCCGGGATCGTCGTGATCTATTGTCGTGAGGCATTGTGGGCTGACGACTAAGTCCTTGATAGCTTGAAAAGCTTTTGCATGTGCGTCATTCCAACCAGGAAAGTTTAGTTCTGCATCTTTGGTAGTTAGTGCAGTTAAAATTCGCGTGTGTTCAGCAACGTTAGGCAAATGGGCTGATAGATAGCGAACGATACCCAAAAAGGCCCGTACATCTGTTGCGTTGCGTGGTTGAGGCCAGTCCAGGATGCGAACGACCTTAGAACTATCGACGTCGATACCACGTGCCGAGATGTGATGACCCAAGAAGTCGATCTCGGTATTGAACAAGGAAGTTTTCTTTGGCGAGCAGTATAGGTGTGCGTCGCGTAAGGCCGATAGTACGAGTCGCACGTTTGCTTCATGCTCCTCGAGTGATTGCGACCATATAATTATGTCGTCGAGGTATACATGGCATATCTTACCAATCAAATGGCGCAAGGCTGTCGTCATCCGTCGTTGATGAACTGCTGGAGCGTTACGTACTCCCATGGGCATTACTGTCCATTCGTATTTCCCGAACGGAGTGTGTATCGCTAAATATTTCATGTCGTCTGGGTGTACTCGTGTCTGAAAGAAGGCGTTAGTCATATCAATCTTGCCAAAGAACTTTCCCTTCGCGCAATCCTTGAGTATTTCGTCAATTCGTGGTAACGGATGATTGTCTGGTACGGTGTTATCGTTCAATAGACGGAAATCATTTACCCATCGAGGTAGCACAGTTGGATCGGCCTTTGGAATGATGAAGGACGGCGAGGACCATTCGCTTTCTGATGGCTGCAGGCATCCACTCTCAAGGTGAGATTCTAGGAGTGTCTTCCAGGCTGCACAGTACTTCTTCGGACAATCATAAGAGCGCTGTTGTACAATCTTGTTAGCTTCTTTGAGATGAATGCGAAATAACACATCTGCGGGCATTGTGTCGTTGTGCGGAATATCTGCTGGAAACCGGTCCTTGAAGTCAGACTTAACCTTGGCGTCTAGGGCATGCAATACATCTTGATATTCCAGTCCATCGATCCGCGATTTGATGGCTGCGACAACATCAATCCCTCTTATGGGTTCGCATTCATTCTCGACGATGGTCTTAAGCTCTGGGAGTACACTCTTGAGCTCGTTTACCACGTCTTGTTTCATCCAGAACAGTTGAGGTCCGAACGGTGAGACACGTGACGGCAGAGATCCACTAGCTGCAGGAGGATGGAGCAAATTGTAGTTAGTATCTTTTACAATGCATGTACGCAGCTCGTGGTCAATGACAATGCGATTATGTTCGAGGAACGGGCCTCCAAGTAAGAGAGAAGTACAAAGATTAGGAGCGATGATTGCTCGTATGGTTCGAGACGTGTATTGGCGATCAAGAGAGGAACAAGCGAGCTTGACATATTGTGAGAGAAGGAAAGATTGTTTATCTTGCGACAATGCGAGTGAGACAGGTAGTGCTTTAGAGAGTTGACGGCGGCATAATCCGAGCTTAACAACGAGAGCTTCGTCAATCAGAATCATCATCAGAGTCAGTACCGTCGCCCAAAACTGCGGACGGCATCACGACAGTGACTGTATGCTTCCCATTGGTATCCACCGCTGCGACAATGTCCTGTTTTTTGGTCTTTTTGGAAGTAATAGCAGATGCGGTAAGGGTTTTATAAGACGCGCCATCTGGAAATCCCGTGGGGCAAGAGGCGGAAGTGTGACCCGCGAATGGCTCGCGGCACTTGAAGCAACCGTCATTGTCTCGCAGCAGTTGGCGCTCGGCATCAGTGAGAGACGGGAGGCAGACGAAGGTCTTAGTCGAAGCATTACCCTGCGTGTTAGCAGCCTGTCCTGCCTTGGCATTGAAACGTGTGCTGGACGTGAGTTTTTTATCACCTCCTGTGCGTGCACGCTCCGTACGTAGGGCAGCATCCACTGCATCTTTCTGCCGGGCGAGGTAGCGCATTCGTCTTTCGTCAAGTAAACGGACTTTTTCGATCCATTTCCGCAAGTCGGCTTCTGTGATGTTCTCGGCGTGATAATCTGCAGCGAGTTCGGGATTCATGTGGGACTCAAGATGGTACAGGATGTTTTCTTCCGTGAGGTGAGATTTCGTTCCGCGCAGCAGTGTATTCTGGCTCTGGACATCAACGGCCCATTCGTTAAACGCACATTGTCCTTGAGTAGATGCCAGCATTTTGCGACGGACAATATCCGACCAACCAGAAGGGAGCCAATACGCACGTACTTCGTCCATATACTCCGCGAAGGTGAGCTTGTCGATCCGCTCGCAGTCGTTAATGTACCAGTCCTGTATAACAGCTTCCTGCATACCCTATGCAACTTTCTTTACCATTTCGTTCTCTTTCACCTCCTTATGAAGGAAGAATTGGGTACATCCCATTTCCCAGGATCGTAGCGCTTCCGGAGTTAACTCGCCCGCTGTTAGGAAGGGCGGCTTGCTCGCCGAAGATTGCTCCACCCGTGCGGTTTTTGAGACAGTTGACATGGTAGAAAGACTGGAGTGAGTATCGGTTGAATCAGAGTCTGTGGATATATGCGTCTTGTTTCTCGAGTGAGAGCGTGTTGTGTTCTGAGAGGTCAAGGCGGAGGGTGGGGAGAACGTGGTTGGAGAGGTAGGTGGTGTCAAGGCACATGTTGGAGGCGTGTTCGCTGGGGGGATATCAGCGACGAGTGTGTTCGTTGGGGGGATATCAGCGACGAGTGCTCGACTACGTGTCGTGATAGACAGAGGTATAGACGTTGGTTTACGGCGGGGAGGCAGTTTGTCGTCTAGAGCGATGGGTTGACCAGTGGTCAATACCCAACTATAACGGTGAAGGAGACAGTGACAGAAAAGGGGTGTAAGGGACGTAACAGTTTCAAACAGTCAACGTTCAGCTGAACGTTAAAAAAAAGTGGAAGGCCGTCACAGTAGACGGTCAACACTAACAGACAATCGGACAGAGATAACGTGGATGAACGTGTGGGATTCGGCGGTACGGTAAGAGATAAGATGTTGCTACATCAGTAGTGCGATATATATAGGGAACAGACATTAGTAGCCAAACACGGGCAATTATGACGCGGTGTCCAATCAACGTCGACGCGTCAATCACATGCAAGTAAGCGCCTGCTTACAATCACCAACATTATCCGACTGAATCTCTACGAACCTATAAAATAGCCGTAAAACATATTTGAATCCACCGTCGGCCACCAAGCGGGATCATTTGAGACCAGGGTCATATTCAAGGAATGGGTGTGAATGAATAGCGAACTTAGTGGGTGTGGGATGGTTGGGCTCGGTTGAACGGAACCATATATTCGAGCACCGCAAAAGGTTAAGCTTAGAAAGCTAATAGTTATTTTTGGGACTTGCCCCCACAGCCGGAGGGGTTTGGGGGCAGCCAGTCTTCGAGGGTGCCAGGACCCGCAGCTGTGAGTGCCTGTAGCCACCCGAAAATCAGGCAGGCATCGGGTACTCTGGTTGATGAACAACATGTGACATGCCGAATACTGCTATACAGCTTGTAACAGGGTCGATCGTACACTTTCAACTGCGTGCGCACTGTGCAGATCTTCATAGACGAATATGCCCTGAGTATGAAACATAGATGAGCGAGAAGCAGATCATGATGAGATTACTTATACATGCAGTAAGATGAGAGAGGGTGACTGAGCGAGTAACAAACAGCACAGCACAACAAGTCGACGACACAAATAAGCGATCTAAACTGAGAGGAGCCAAGATGTCACTGCTCGTTGCAGCTTCTGGATAAATAAGACATCCTGATTCCGCATGAAGAGAAAGAAACAAGGGGTCAGCGCAAAAAAAAAACCATGTACACGTGTGAATCGAGGTACGAATGTTCGAAAAGTAAGAGGGATGAAAAAACAAACACAACCCCGAAAAAATCATATCTCCCATCCACCGTTCACCTGAGATCCACACCAGTAGAATCGAACCATTCACGGAAGTCTTGCTCAAAGTCTGTCCGAAACATGGATGGGTCCAGGTCCTCCAATGCTGACATAGACTGAATGAAGTTTGACGACATGAAATTGGGTGGCAGATTGGATAGATTGGGTTGTGATTGGCTCGCGAAATTCCAAATCGGAGGTAGTACTGAGGGTACCCCGTTCTGAGCGGGGAACTGCGTAGTGCCTGAAATGATGGTATTTGGAGTCGGGGGTGCAGTGCCGTGTGCGCTCCCCGTAGGGTAGGATACAGGCCGTAGAATCTCATTCACAGTATCCCATCCATCGTCAAACTGTTCAAATGGCGGCGGCGCGGGGATGTCATCGTCAAGCCAGTCGAGGAAGGTCACTTCATGTAACTTGGGCAGCAATTTAAGCAGTATACCGACCACGGCGTGGGGATCGCTGATTGGAGACATCCCCACACCAAGTATGGTGATCTTCTCGTTGGGAACGGTTTCAAAAAAGAACGGATCAGTGTCGTAGACGACTGGCATTGCGCAGAACGACATCTGTATGAAGTGCAAGCGCGGACAATGTTGGATGAGATGGACGAGTCCTACGAACGTGAGAGATGGCGGGATTAGCCAACGAGCTGCACCTCCAAAGCGGAAACTCTCGAGCTGAGGTAAGGACTGCGCGATTGTCTTGAGTGAGGCATCACTGATGGCCGAAGTGCACATCCAATCGAGCTGTAAGTCTGTCAAGCGACTAAACGGCAGCAATGGGGCAACCGCGTCAAAGCCAAGTGCAAAGCTGGGGTTGGAAAGTGTGTCCATGTCTCCATCGATGAAGGGGCTGAAGTCGAATGCAAACTGGATCTGAAGTTTCTCAAGAGCAGGAGATAAGCATTTGGAAAGGGAGATAATGAGCCGTGAAATATCCAGTGGATCATACGGGACCTCCGGTTCATCGTACAAATCACTGTAATTGACGTCCACCTTCACTGATCGACAGGATGGAAGACGGACACATCTGAGAAAGTGATTAACGACGGACTCTGACGATGCATTGAGGTGCAATTCATCGAGTCGGGACAGAATTGTTGGAGTGGGACCGGGTTGCATCTCGTGAATGTCGTGCGTCACCAGGGTGAAGTCCAGAGACCTCAGCGAGGGTAAAGAAGCCAAGCGGAGAAACTGTCGTGGACGCAGGGCCCCTGTGTCAAGACGAGAAAGCTGTCGCAAGCCACATAGAGCTTCGCAAATTGCATCTGAACTTTCTACAGAATCACCGACACATATGCCCACTAGTTCCCGAATGGATGGACATCGGCCTCCAATGGAAACCAACAAAGCAGATTGGGCAAACGAAGGGAATGCCGATGTGCAGCCCAGCTGCAGCGATGTGATAGTCGTCCCAAGGAGGGTGCTCAACAGCGGAAAGAAGCGTTCTCGGTCGTCACACCAACGCAAACTATGAAGGTTCGGCAAGAGCGGTGCGGGCGACGGCGCAGACATGAGCACTTGCACGACCTGATTGTCTATCATGTCTAGCTCGGGGGAGTTGACCCTGAAAGAGCGGATACGTCGTGCATATCGATTAATGACCTTCCACTCTCCAATTAAGATAGGCCTTTTGAGCGTCTATTTGATCTTTTCAGTATTCAATGTCATGTATATCTTCACATATTTTCCTCACCAATTTTCTTTGCACGTCTGTGTGACTGACGCCTTCAGGCAGGCATGAGATGAGTGGCTTGAACCCAATTATGTCTTTCCATAAAATATCAAGCGCAGGCTCCTTGAAATGCCTACAGGTTCTTGCAAGAGCAGCAAGTGTAGCGCGAGGGCTCGAGCCTAGCTTGCAATCTTGAATGTTGATGGTGAATATGTGCAGTAGAATCTCTGTGGGTAAGAGACAGACATGCATGATTGCAAGATAAACGGGGTCCGAGTCGAAACCCAGTTGACTGATTGCAGCCACGGACGCGGCTTGGACGGTGCTTAGTCACTATGATCGGCGTTCTGTTAAGTTTGATTATTTGACAAAATTTACACTTGGCAGGTAAAAACTGTAAATGGGAATCTGTCGCGCCCGCCCTCGCTGTTCTATCAGGCTGATTATGTGCTAGTACGAAAGACCACTGCTTCGTTATCAATCTTACTTCAAAATTAGTGCAGTAATCCTAAGCATCACCTGCACCCCTAGCCAGCCAAGAAGAGTCGATGGTCTCCCACTGCTTGAGCACGCAAAGTCAGCGTCAGTAAACTCCGGCGTGTCGGGGGATGGCTCACCTATCCGCGGTGACTCATGAGCTATAGATTGGAGAAAAAACACATGGCTAGTCCGCAGTCGTCATTGATGGCGCAGTAAGTGTGAGAGACACAATTCCCCCCGTACGAAATCAGCGTCGGCCTTTGCCCGACAACAAGCTGACGGAGTACGCTCATAACACGCAGATTACAAACCACTACGATAGACAAACGGGAGTAAGCCCCTCGCATATATGCCTATGTCCAACATAGGGTCTCCGACCTCAAAGGACAACAGGTATGAATTTTAAAAAAGTGTGAGAGAGAACCGGTGCACGATGTATTACCGACGTGAGTTGTAAAGTTGCTAGCGGGATAGTAGGAGAATGAAAGCTTACTTGTCTCTCCTCATCTACCACAAAGTCCAACGTGCAGCAAACTCGCCCACTGTACGCATCAGAAATCTGTTAATGTGGTGGACAACTTCTGAAATTAAATCAAATTTTGTCTTCGAGTTTGAATGTAGTTGATACATGTCATAATAACATAAAAGAGCCGTGGAGCTGACTTCAAAAAATTTCATGGTGAGCGTACAAACAAGAATGGGGATAAGAGCGAAATAATGATGAGGTACCATCCATGGGTCTTACCATTGGTCGCGCCCGATGTGTCATTTTTCTTGTCGCCTGTACTGGGGGGCCGGGCGGGCCTTCTTCGAGGCTTGGCAGATGTCGAAGCTTCTGCTTCTGCTGTACCACCTTGGCGTAAATATAATCCAATTGGACGCCTTGACGTTCTTGGCTTGGGCCAGAAAAGCGCCTCAAACCTGTGGTCAATGTCACTTAACATAGACTGTAGTATGGCACAAAAGTTACCGCTGTGGTCCTGATGAACTCCACAAGCTCTGAGTGAGATATGGCACAAACTGGCCTCTAAGAACCTTGTCTGCAGAACCTTACGCCGCGTGAGAGTAGCCTCTGCAGGATTGGTGTTGACCATCGTAATACACCCAAGCAAATTCGAAGATGATGCCCCATAGCGTGGGCCGCTCGTACATGGTCATGTGTGGGAAGATAACTTTGAATTTGGTGCTTGACCCGAGGATGGTGTATGCCTAGAAAACATCATCAGCCATTACAGATAGGATTCTGCCTACGCGACTATCTGGATCAATGCCAAGGGAAGCTCCCAGAAGTAAACGTCCGTTTGTCCGGCGAAACCTTGATATTAAGCGTGCCCCTCATCGGGAGATATCACAAACGCAGAACCAATCGATTAACTAGCGCACGCACGCGCAAGACAACCTACTGTACTTCGGCGAGGCTTCTTGACAGATTTCGAAGAAGTTTCTGCCATTCAAGCGAGTAAGATATAGATATGGCGCAAACAGGCCTCCAAGGTCCTTGTTTGCAGAACCTTACGCCCCGTGAGAGCAGCCTCCCCAGGATTGGCGTTGACCGTCGTAATACACCCAACCCGCAAATTCGAGGATGATGCCCCATAGCGTGAGCCGCTCGTACACGGTCATGTGTGGGAAGATAACTTTGGATTTGGTGCTTGATTCGAGGATGGTGTATGTCTAGAAAACATCATCAGCCATTAGAGATAGGAGTCTGCCTACGTGACTATCTGGACCAATGCCGAGGGAAGCTCCCGGAAGCAAACGTCCGTTTGTTCGGCGACGCAAAAATTACCGCTGTGATCCTGTTGAACTCCAAGCTCAAGGCGCAAAGCGGCCTCCAAAATCCTTGTCTGCAGAACCTTGCGCCCCCTACACAGGTTTAGCCACCACCGTTGACCATCGTAATACATCCAAGCAAATTCGAAGATGATGCCCCATAGTGTGGGCCGCTAGTACATGGTCATGTGCGGGAAGATTTGGTGCTTGACCCGAGGATGGTGTATGCCTAGACAATATCATCAGCCATTACAGATAGGATTCTACCTGCGTGACTATCTGGATCAATGCCAAGTGAAGCTCCAAGAAGCAAACGTCCGTTTGTCCGGCAAAACCTTGAGGTTAAGCGTGCCCCTCATCAGGAGGTACTACAAACACAGAGCCAATCAACTAACTAGCGCACGCACACAAGACAACCTACTGTAGTTGGGCGAGGCTTCTTGACAGATTTCGAAGAAGCTTTTGCCGTCTTGGTGTGAATATTATCCAATTTGGATGTTCTTGGCTTGGGCCAGAAAAGCGTCATAGGCCTTCGATCAACGTCAGCTAATATGACCGTAGTATGGCACAGTAATTACCGTCGCGTTGTCGTGAACCCGACGAAGATACAGAGAACTCCAAGATCAGAGTGAGATATGGTGCGACCCAGTTCGAGGGTGCCGAACGTGAGAACGGCCGAGCTCCTTATACTTTGATGATCAGCTTGTGCATTCGCAACATTCAGTAATGGGTAGGATTACAGGAAGAGAAAGCTTGGATGAAATATGTGTGTAGTGGGGAGCGACACGAAACTACGATAAAAAGGGGCAGTCGCCCAAGAGCAGGCGTTATTCAAGATCAGTGCTCCGCTGGTCACACGACCTACCTGTGGACATGTTTCACTGACACTAATGGGGGGAACAGATCAAAATATTCATAGCACGATTCCCATACCTCGCGGATTAATCAGCCTTAGGCGAACTTTGATGACTGAAAGGCAATGATCTGTGTCATCAGCATGGAAGCTGTCGACTCCGGTTCGGGTGAAACGGGTGGCCTGAAATGATAGTCTCACGGCACTTTGCTGTCGCCTCGAGAGGAAAAAAGGATTAGTTGGGGGTAAGGATCCAGGCTGCTTGCACGATATTTTAAATGGGCGGCATGATTCAGCGCGGAGTTAAGGAACTACTATAATTGCCGGCGCAAACGCCGACGCGACAGGGAGCATGCAGATAGTTGAACATGAGGTTGTGGAGTGCTAGAACGTATAGGACACGTTGTTGTAAGGCAGTGTCATATAGATGCAAGAAGAGGTGCGGAAGCGATTAAGATAGCGAGGCGGGATGACATAAACAGTGTAAGGAGGACAGGTGTAGTTGGAGGCAGTGCTGAGCAAAGTCAAAAAGCAGTGAATTGGTTCTGTTTATTGACTTTCAGTAGTTTTCTACTATGGACTACGATTATTCGAACCAGTCACCCAGACAATGGTCACAACCAACGAATTCTGGTTTTTCATCCCCTGTTTCACCCTCACCAGGCTACTACTACACACCGAATCAACAGTCTCCTGCAACAGAATCAAGACCGACTAGCAGTAATCTGACGCTGAACCTCAGTTCACTTTCAGTCACTTCACCGATCAATCTGCATCATCCTCATAGCGGTATATCCCCAATCACTCCTGTGTCTCCTCCAAATTTCAGTCCAGCTCATCTCAGTCCACAACCGCCCTTTCAGTTCAACTTTGAATCAACAGAAGACTCTTCTCTTCTACTAGCACAGCGCAGACCAAGCACAGGCTCTCACAGCACGTCGTCAAGCGAACTGGGAGTAGAAAAGAGCGTACCACGCAAGCGCAGTCTCACAAACACGGCACCCCCACCAACTCATCACACTCACGCACACTCTCATTCTTACGGAGGACACGCTCACGCACTCCCACACCCAATCATAACCACAACCGCGTCATCCCCGCCTCCAATCAGCGAGCCGTCTTCCCAAGGTCCGCTTACCCCGGCTAGTTCACAGCCTCCGAATCAGATCGATATCAACGCCACATATGATGATCCTGACGGTGTAGCTGGTTATTCTATGGCAGACCAAGGTGACAGCGACGACGAAGGCGGAAAAGCTAGCGCCACAGGTCCTAGTTTAGGCGTCATCGGAAAACCAATGGGCACGAATAATTTTGTTACAAAGCTTTATCAGTGCGTTTGCGCTCTAGTGTTTGAGATCCATTGTTGAACATCTTTAGGATGATCAACGATCCAAAGAGTCAGCTTTTTATCGCGTGGACTGAACTTGGAACCAGGTGCGTGTTTTCACTAGTCTGATGTCCGTGGTCACTCACCCTTTGTTTCAGTTTCGTCGTTTCAAACGTAGGCGAGTTCAGCAGGAGCATCCTCGGCTCGCATTTCAAGCACAACAACGTCAGTCCTCCCTTTTACCTTTCACACCCTCACTAACTCGCCACAGTTCTCAAGTTTCGTCCGCCAACTCAACATGTATGGTTTTCACAAAATCAACAGAGTTCGTGTCTCACTTGACTTACCTCACAATCTGATCTAACATCTGATCAGACCCCGCGCGCACAACGCACATCAACCACTTCCCAAACTTGGGAATTCAGTCACCCCAAATTCCTACGCGCCCGTCCAGATCTCTTAGACGCCATCAAACGCAAAGCCCTCGAGCCCGATCCTCGCGAACGTGGGCGGTGAGTCCACTCAAATGATCGAATTGAACCTGAAACTGATGACGTTATGATACTCAGCGTCGAACTCCCCGGCGAAGTCGCTCGTCTCCTAAATGACATGCGAGATGAGAACAAGGCGCTCTGGCGCGAGATTTCGCGTCTAGGCGGACGCGTGCCTTCTCACGTCGCAGGCACCCTCTCACAATCTACTAGTACTTCGTGTGGGACTTCGACCACGGGCCCGAAATTACATATTGGTGGGGATGAGGAGGATGAGGATGGGAGTGATGAAGGCTTTTCGTTTAATGTGATGGGACCTGGTATCATGGGAGGAATGGGGGGTATGGGTATGGGAGGGGGGATGGGAGGAGGAGGAGACGCGTGGATGAATTGGGCGAGTGCTGAGATGCGTCGTGAACGACGGAAAGTGGAGAAATTGACCGGGATCGTGAGGACTTTGTGTGATGCGATTGGGTCTGGTGCGTCTCTCTTCCCTCCCTTTCCTCTATTTTATTCTAACTATTACTAATCAATATTGCGTATGCACACAGTATCACCGACGCTAATCCAAGAATTAAACGCATTAAACGCACCAAGCCCCTCCCCCTCCCCCGTCCCTCCAAGCCCAATCCCAAGCGAACACAGCCCAAACATCTACATCACGTCACCCCCCTCTCCATCCCCCTCGCTCTCACATTCTCACTCCCCCTCACATTCGCACTCGTCCCATAACCACAGCCACAGCCAAGGGCACAATCAACCTCATCAAACCCACCAAGGTCAAACCCACCACGGGCACAGCCAAAGCCACGGCCATCATCCTTCCGTACCCATGCTCAGTATTCCCCAGTATGCGCTACATACATCAACCCCATCCCCCACCTCCAGCGAGTTCTCCGCGTTCGGTCGTCACGGGCGCCAGCCGAGCATAACGCTGACGCCTACTCCTGACGTGGATGCG
The DNA here is from genome assembly GCA_016628065.1 of Suillus lakei. NCBI lineage: Eukaryota > Fungi > Basidiomycota > Agaricomycetes > Boletales > Suillaceae > Suillus > Suillus lakei. Next base: position 153,284 of record JABBWA010000042.1, read on the forward strand.
ATGCGGGAAGGAGGGGGAAGGGAGAAGAGGCAGAGGAGGACGGGGAGCGTCGTCAGTGTTGGGAGTGTTGGGTCTCCGATGGTTTCTCCAATGGGAGGCGGGTCCGTCTCTGGGATCGGATCTTCAATGGGAGGGTCTGCGATGGGTGAAGAAGACGGTGAAGGAGATATGAATTTGAGTTTGGATCTGGATTTGGATATGGATGGGAGCGGTGGTGAGAAGAAGCAGCAGCAGCAAAGGGCGAGAAGCGATTCAGCGCCTACATGGGTTACGGGCCAGAACGCTGGTGCTGCTGGTGTGGGTGGGGGCGGGGTTGGCGGGCTTACTGCGAATTGGGGACGGCCGAGGAGCGGGAGTGGGTTTGGGAGGTGATTTTTATGATGTCGATGATTTCATTCCTGGTGTTTGAATGCTACGCTTTGCTCTGCTCTTACATTTTTTTTACCCCTGCGTTTTGCTTTTTACTTCTATTTCTACTGTTACTTGTCAGTTTTCACGCTTGCGTGTTTTTTTCTCTCTTGTCTTTTTGGTTTTTGGTTTTCACTTTATCCTTGCTATCTTTCTTTTCTTTAATTCCCCCTTCCTGTCCTTTCTTTCCAAAATTGTATGCCTTTGTGATCGCAGAGAACCTAGTTATTATCGATATCGCTCGCGATCGTGCTTATCTGTGTATATTTCTATCGTGCTGTCCCCCCATCCCCCCTCCTCCTCCCCTCCCCTCTCCCTGGCATATGCGACACGCCTACTTCCCTTGCCACGCCACGCCACTACTCTGCCATTCATAATACGCCACACCACGCCTCCTACTCGCTATGAAACCACGCACGCCCAATTCGTACTAGCACCACACGACCCCACACTCGTACTAGTACGTACTGTATACTGCGCTCCGACTCCTCCCAGTTGCTTTAAACACGAGTCACCCAGCTAGACACGAGCACGAGTACATACATCCTCAGTCCATCGATCGATCGCAACTCGCTTCCTTGTTTTTGTAGACGTAGATCCTGTTACGGTTACGGTTACTGTAACTTTACCATTGCCATTACCACTGCCACAGCCATTGCCCCGCCTCGTTCCCTTTTTATTCGAAATTCAAATCCCTTCTTTCGCCGGGTTCAAATTCCTTTTTTCGAATTCGAGCTCAGTCTGATTGATTGGTTCCTTGTTTTTCTTTTTGGAATTTCTTGGTGCTTTTTAATCATTGGGATTTGTCTTCGAGTTCGATGTTATGGGAACTTGGGGGAGGCGTACTATACGTGTCCCATATGAATATATCTGATTTACCTTGGATCCCCTACCTGACTCCTGAGAACGCGTTTGGTGTGATTGTGCGAGGATCGTGGACTACGGTGGGAGGGCTATGAACTGCTACTAGTAGTGCCAAGAGCCAGGCTAGTACTGATTTTGAGTATTTGAACTGCGGAGGTGCTTCGGATATTAAAACTCGGGCTTCATCTTCGTGCGATGACCGGAATTCACGGAATGCGTGAGGTGAGGTCTTCCATGCATGTTTACGAAGAATGCGACGTTGTGTGCTGGTCAGGAATCTACGTATGTACGTATACGAGGGGCTCTTGAACCGGCTGTTTCCGATTTAGAGCTGAGGTATGGATGTATGTAGCTAGTCCAAGTCTATTAATTCCTACGTCAGTTAAACATGTACTTGCAATCACGGCTGCCCTGCATGCAAGCGTATTAATGGTTGACGGTGGGCTTTAGAGACGGATATTAAACATTTGTATGACCCTTGCCATGACGAACTTTGGCATGCCGAAGGAGACACAGCTCCGATGCGACAGGAAACGAGTTACGAATAGAACCGGCGAGGCAAAAGAATGGCTGTAATTGCAAAAGTATTACAAACAGGCTTCATGTCCCTTTAGATCTACGATAAATTTGCGTGAGGGGACCGTGTGGTCAGGTTAATACGAAAATAAACAAGGATGCCTGCTAGTTGTCCATCATGATAAGTAAGGATGCATCATCGCCGTCGTCACCTGGTAGTGATAGATGTCATTATTATAGTCTGATACCTAAGTGATTATCGTCAAGTGTGGCCTTTTTGATGGGCCAGGACTGCTTGCAGGGTGTGCAACGGTGGAACTGGGTGCATCGTGGCCACCTACAGGGAATGTGAGTAATTTAATTCTGAGCTGTCGAATGAATTCGAGGGCGGTGCCAGCTGTGGGTCGTGAGGCTGGTGATAACGACCAGCACTCACGGATAAACGGCCATAGTTCGCCGACGAGGGGAGAGTGTGACGGATAACGCGGGGTGTTTCCTTGGTGAATCTCCTGTATGATTATGACTTCCCGCTTGATCTCGTGCCATGGTACTTTGCCTGATAGGACCTGCGAATAACATCGTGAACTTTGTTGAACGCTGGAACTGATTTGAATACGCACTTGAAGCATGATACTGCCGAGAGAGTAGATATCACTGAGCGTCGTCGGCTGTACGTCATCTGACAGGAGAAGCTCGGGAGCTGTCCATCGCACTGCACCTGGATACATAGCGCTGGCTGCGAGGTAAGTTGAACCAGATTGCAGCTCGCCGAGCATGCTCGATAGTCCAAAATCGGCAATGCATGCGGTCATGTTCTCGAGGATAAGAACATTAGACTTTTAACGAATGAGTTTATGATGTGATGCGAAAGTAGGGGAAGGTGTTACGTACCCCAGTGAGATCTCCGTGAGTCACGGGGTTATTAGGATAAGAGTGTACTGTAGAATTATACTCAGAATGAATTAAAGAAGAGTCAAAAGAGACGGACAGTAAGTGAGACCAGAGACAATATCGTCCAACTGAACAAATGATCCCGTTAGAGGGAGGACAAATAGAAGTGACGCGATCGTACCCAACTGAGTTGATCAGCAATTGTGATGATCGACCAACTTTTCTCCAGGCAATCGGTCAAAGTTCCATTTGCAGCCCAAGGGGCAACAAGGGCCATTGAAACACCAAAGCCAAAAGCATAGCCCATGAATTCCATGACGTTGGGGTGATTGAGCCGTTTCCAAATGCCCATTTCTCTCCTCAGTCTCTGTAACGCACAACCATTAGTCCGTATGTATGGGTAATTAGTGCTCCAACAAACCTTTGAAGTATTCTTGTTGACTTTGAATCTGAAACCCTTCACAGCAACCTGAAACAGACACATTATTAGCATATCGTCGTCGTCGATTCGCATCTGTACGAACCGCGATACACCTGGTACCATCATTGTAAGTACATTTCCAAACGTTGCCAAAAGCGCCCCCAGCTACTGGGTCGAGGCCGTAACTCCGAGTGATCCATTCTGTCAACTCGACAGGGGTTATTGGACTGCAGGTATCTTGGTAAGGGCTCTGAAAAGTTTAAACAAACAGATCGTCACCTTCCGCCATTTGATCTGGTATTGGGGGATGTGGGTGTAGGAAGCATCCCAGAGAGATCACTGGCAAATCCGTAATTACGATTAGCATGCCCTTCGACAAGAACCGTGCCGTTTGGACCAGGAGTGCTTGGGGATAGGTATCCATGCATCACCTGATCCTGAACGTACGCGGCCCTCTGCTCGAAGTCGGAGGGACGTAGAGGGGAATCAGGCGTGATGGGAGGTTGGCCAAACGTGCTCTGGAGGTACTTCATATCCAGCCGCGGCAACTCGACACGGGAAGTGGGCGGCTGCGAGTTGCGAGTACTGGGGGATGGAAAATAAGGGCCTGAGTTGGGGGAAACCGGTGTCTGTGGAAACGTGGGAGTGATTTCGTTTGGTGATATCAAGACCCCTTGTGTAGATGGGCTGCGCAAGTCAGATGCGCCTGCGCAAGATGTACTGATACCATCTGAAACATAGCGAGAGGTTGGCGCAGAGGAGACGAGATGAACGGAAAGGCGAGGTACAGATTCTTGGTACTGGGTGCTCGATGGAAAGACCATTGGATTGATAAGCCTTCAAATCCTGTACCTGCGAGTCCGAATATGTGAACGCGATAACTAGTGGATTGGCATGCAACCCAAGTTCAGTTCACCAGGCTTGTTGAAGTAACAGCCAGATAAGTGAAAGGGGGATGGTGAGAGAACTGGGAGGGAGAAAAGTGTCCGCAGGACATGTCAGCTGTCAATTTTGTACGTTGCTCGAGCGCTTGTGACGCGCGACGCCGATGAAGACAGATACACACTGTTCTTTGGAAGGGCTGTTATCGCCGGTACCTTGAAATCATGAGACCTGGGCATTACGAGCACTTTGGTAAACCTGCCTGGCTATCGTCGTGGATACTCACAGCATTCGAGAGTATGTACTAACTGGTGGAGCAAGTGAGATGATCCAACACTATAAGTAGCTCAGGTACTCTGGTTGATGAACATGACACAAATATTGCTATACAGCTTGTAACAGGGTCGATCATACATTTTTAACTGCGTCCGCACTGTGCAGATCTTCAATAGACGACGGATGCTCTGAGTATGAAACACGGATGAGCGAAGAGTAGATCATGGTGAGATTAGTTATACATGCAGCAAGATGAGAGGGTGACCGAGCGAGTAACAAACAGCAAGTGAAACTATCGCAACAAGTCGACGACAAAAATAAGCTATCTAAACCGGGAGGAGTCAAGATGTCACTGCTCGCTGCAGCTTTTGCGATAAATAAGACATCCTGATTCCGTGTGAAGAGGGAGGGAGAAACAAGGGGTCAGCGCAAAAAAAACACATGTACACGTATGGATTGAGGTAAAATGTTCGAAAAGCAAGAGGGATGAAAAAACAAGCACATAAACCCGAAATCAAAAGCAAATCTTCCATCCACCATTTACTTGAGATCCACACCGGTCGGATCGAACCATTCACGGAAGTCTTGCTCAAAGTCTGTCCGAAACATGGATGGGTCTAGGTCCTCCAATGCTGACATAGATTGAATGAAGTCTGAAGACATGAAATTGGGTGGTAGATCGGATAGATTGGCTTGTGGTTGGCTTGCGGGATTCGAAGCCGGAGGTACTGAAGGTGTTCCGTTCGGAGCAGGGGACTGCGTGATGCTTGAGTTGATGGTATTTGGAGTCGGGGGTGCAGTGCCGTGTGCGCTCCCCGTAGGGTTGGACGAAGGCCCTCCCTGGCCTGGAGCAGCGGGAGCATTGTGAGGCGACCCTTCTGGTATTCCTGAAGGGTTATTGATCATGGGTTTAACATCCTTCTGATCTTTCATGGGACCGCCCATGGCTGGTGACGCAGGTGGCGCCATGCCTCCCATAGGTTTGGCCTGAGCCAAGTTCTGGCCGATTCGATTGTTCTGAGGACCAACGAATTGTTGACCTTGCACAGTATGGAAACCTTGCTCAGAAGCACCAGGGGCGGCCGCTGCTAATAGGGTCTTTGTCGTCGCGGTCATACTCTGTCGGTACTGCAAGTGCTTCAGAACAGTTGAGGGGTAGCGAAGGGCCGCAGCAAGAATCGACGACTTACTGCATTGGCATTGGCCGCTGCGATCATCATGTTATGACCGGGAACCATGCCCGGGCTCATGGCGTTACCAGGAGCACCCATAGGCAGTCCCATACCAGGATTGCCCATGTTAACACCGTGTGGTGGGAAGTTATTCATGGGCGCGCCTTGCATCGACCCTGGACGCATCATGTTACCATTGGGCATTTGTTGTGGCCCGCCTGGCATACCCTGCTGTTGCGGGTGCGGATATCCTGGTCCGGGACCCATGGATGATGTTTGTTCCATGGGGGGTGTGCGGCGCTGCCGCTTCCTGTCCGGAGGCGAGTTCTCGCTATTCGGAAGCGCGCCGTGCTGTCAAATTTCGCAAATTAATGCGCTGTGGATATTAAGCCAAGAAAAAAACGGTACTTCTTCTCCAGGGGACGTGCTGTTACGTTTTATGGTGCGCTGTTGATGTTGTTGCTGCTGTTGCTGCTGCTGCTGCTGCTGTTGCTGTTGCTGTTGCTGCTGCTGTTGCTGCTGCTGCTGCTGCTGTTGCTGTTGCTGCTGCTGCTGCTGCTGCTGCTGTTGTTGTGGAGGCTGCTGCATTGTTGGGTGTTGAACAGGTCGGCGTTGCTGCCCAGGCGGAGCCATCCCTTGCAAGTTCGATGAACCTACAGGGCCGAGTTGTGATGCCTTCACGTTCCGCAGCCGCACTTCATTCGCGATTCGTTGCTGTAATCCAGGAAATTCACGTTAATAAATTTTATATAAGAGTGAGGACGACGAAAGTACCTTATCTTGGAAGCTAAGCGAATGCAACTCCTTATCGCCAAAACCCATCGCCGCTTTGACCACTGTAATGGCTTCGGTAGGCAAACGGCTGAGTTCTTGGTTGAGCATGGCTAGACCTGGATCGTTCGATGGTGTCTGGCGGGCTACCAATGATGGACTGCGCTGCATCATGCCACCTTGACCGGGGGTACCAGGACGACTGGGCGACCGTCCCATCGGAAATGGCGGCGTCTGCGTCTGGGGAGCTGAGCCAATGGATGGATTTGAAGGGTGCATTGGACGATTGAGGTTGGCAAGGTGTCCGGCCGGACCTCCCAGCTGATTCATCGGGGGCTGTGGATGTTGAGGTCCGGCGCCAGGGTTGCCCCCAGTGATATGGGGAGAATGAGCCATGGTTGGGGATTGGAATGGAGGCGCGGCACCATTCGGTCTTGGAGGGCCACCGGGCCTCTGCTGCCCTGGTAGTAGTTGCGAGAAGTTCCCTGGTTGACCTGGAGGGCCGCCCGATGACATCGGGATACCGTTGGTTTGAGGACCATTCATGGGGAATGGCATGGGACCCTGGGCACCATTTTGGATTGGGACTGGATTACCTGGCAAAGAAGCAAGCCCAACACCGTTAAGCATCTGGCCGTTTGGTGGCATCGATACTTGGGGTCTTTGCGTACCATTCATGAAACGATTCATTGACGGTGGCGCTTGCCGCATTTGGGGTGCGTTGTGCTGTCTGAGGTGCTGTTGCTGCATTTGATGCTGTTCAAAAGGTCACGGTCGGTACCATGCTAAGAACGTTGCGGTTCTACACACCTGTGTATAGACAATTGCATCATCCGTTCCTGTTCCGTTGCTTTTGGCTGTGAAAAGTACCCAAAAAACACTCCACCATCTGGAGTACCGCACATTGGGTTAGTCGAGCGCTTAGGGAAGAAAAGAAGGAGGACGGACTCGAAAAGTAGACCTTGACGTGCGTTGATGGGGGGAGCAGAGTCTGGTGGTATGTCAGCCTCTACCAGCAGCTCGCGAGCTGTTTTACGGAATCCGCGCTTATTGCAATAGTCATAAATGTAAATGTTGAACCTGGGTAAGCAGCCAACAAGTTAAGTTGGGGCAATTGAATGAGATATGCGGCGACAAACATCCTGTCCCCTTCCCAAGATGGATCCGACGACGGGGGAGAGGGTTCGCCTGCAGGAGGTTGCGCAGGCATTGATCCGGGAGGGCCAGAGGCCATGAAGAGCTCCGATACAGGTTGAGGGATGAAAGTAAAAGCACAAGAAGGTCTTTAAAAGATCAGCGAAAGGGAGCGCACGTATCGCGTTTGACGGGTGGAAAATAGAGTCGATGGCAGAGAATTTAGAGCTGTGTATAGGCTGCAAAGATATATAAAGGCAGCTCAAGCTGGACACCGACAGCGCACAGGTTCTCCGGCCAACGAGTGAGTGAAAAAGGAAAGATATTACAGGACGACGACAACAGCGTCAAGATATGCCTGATCGTCGTCGACGGCGACGGTGACGAAGTTAGCTGGCGGAGGAAGGAGTAGGCAAATGGGAAGATTGAATTCGTGCCAAACGAGAGGCGCAAGGTCATACTAGATGGGAAATTTCCAATTGTCGCCGACTTTGCCACCAAAAAACTACACGCCGTTTGCCGCATGCTCGTCATGGCTGGCTACGTTCTACTTCCTTCCATTACTCTACAATACGTTAGAACATATCATACACGCGAGTTCTAGTGTAACAAATCCCAGATCTTAATCAATGTCGCCGAACAACTGCAATCTGAAAGTCCCATCCACCAACAATATACTTCACCTCCAATAACCGTCTGATCTCCCGCCACCCCGCGCTCCCCTCCTCGGCATCCTGAAGATCTGTCACAACGTAAATGAAGTCTGCAGGTGAGAGAAGCGATCGCAACAACGATCCAATTAAGAAAGCAATTAGTGCTATGATTAGAACAGTCGACAGCGGGTATGTCGTCGGCATCCGAACAACGTGTGTTGTCATCGTGGGGCTCAAGCTCTCTGTATCCGTCCTCGAAAGTCCACCAGGCAGCTTCAGAACGCTTTGAGAGGATCGACGAGAACATGAAACAGATGGCATCGGTGAAACAGCCTCCTTGACAGGTGATGTGGTCCAGCGAGATAGCGGATTAGGATAACCGTTTAGGAATCCAAACAATCCACTATTTGATAATGGCTGCGGCAGAACCTGCGTAACAGTACCGTTCTCGGGGGTATCCTATAACATCATGGCTTAGGGAAGCCATCATTTCCTTAGTAAGAAACTTACCAAGGACGGCCCGTTCTCGATCACTTCCGCCTTTGGTCGACTCTCCTCAGGTACTTCCGGATCTTCATTGATATCGATAGCAGCGATGATAGCGCCATTATCGAGGAGATCATCCGCACGGGACAGGGGCTCTTTGAGCTCGTCGGGGAACGAGTCTGCGTCGTCTGCGGATCTGATAACGTGCGTCAGTAATGGCTCGAGCATGAACCACGATTTACGACCAACCTTTGTAATACAGGCATACGAGAGACCCGATCATCCTGGAGCTCATCGCGTCCAAGTGCCGTTAACGACTCCTTCTCACTAGCAACCCCAACACTCGCTCCGCCCACCTTCACAACCACGCCACCGTCACCCTTCTTGGTGCCCAAAGCAGGAATTATGGCAGGCTTAATCTCCACTTGCACAACGAACCCTTTTTCATGCAGATCATTAAACCAAAGAGGCTTGGGAGGCGCGGTCCTGATCTCGCCTGTAAGCGGGTCTTTTACCGTAGATACCTGGTACTGGGCCGTAGGCAAAGTCAACCTTAAGAGATGTCGCGGTGGTCGATCAGCGTTCAACCCCGATGAGTGTAGTGGCGAAGCAGGAATGGTATACACGCTCGAACTGATGGGCAAGTCGGCTGTACCTGCACTTGAAACCAATTCCATGTCGTTCTCGCGTGAGGTTTCGAGAGAGATAAACTTCGCATTGTCTCGTGCACGAGATGTAATGAGTACTTCGTAGCCCAACGGATAGAGTTTGGAGTCGACGACGATCTCAGCAACAAGGAGATCCGTGGAATGTCTGATTTCGCCCTTCAACGTAAATGCAGAAGAGGAGGGCTTCAAGGGCTCCGCGGAAGCAGAGCCGACAGAGGCTGAGGAGGTCCTGCGAGGATATGGCACGGGTGAAGGAATCGAAGGAGAAGTAGGAATTTCTACAGGATTATTCGCCCGAGCCTCGGGAGTTGGAATAAGAGTTGGGAGACCCGCTCTGCTCGGCCTAGGTGTGAGATCATCAGGTTTACCTGACATAGTACCGGCCATCGTGAGCAACACAACACTGCGATGATTTTGATTGAGAGGGTTGAAAGTCGAAACGATCAACTTCCGATTGTCGTCCTTCTTCCTTAATCTCCAAGATGGCGCATTAACTCCAGTGCCGCCCTTCTGTTCCGCCAGGACAACACCTGCTGCTGGAAGCCTCGTATATGGCATGGGTGAATTGCCCTTGAGATAGGTCTCCACCGCGAGGATTGACCTGGGGAGGGCGCTATTGATCATGGAGTTCACTGCTACTGGTATGGATCCCGCGTAGTCCACCGCAACAACTCTTGTGCACCGCGTTGATGGAATGGCGTAATTCTCCTTGGTATATGGGTCGAGAGTCTCAAACATCCAACCATCGATATACGTCCGCCCAATGGGCAGTGCGTACGAGTTGTACTTGGACGGAGAAAACGATGCAGCTGAATCTGGGCTAAAAGACGCGGATACACAAAATATGACAGAGCGAGCGTCTTGTGAGGGACCCGTCTCTCCCGGTGTGAGGTCTAAACTTGAAAGTGGAAGCCTAGAGCGGGCCATGATAGACGCCATGAAGAACCCCCGGTCACGAAAAGGAAACCCTCCCTTGGACACCTCAAACGCAGTATGGCATTTCGAGCCAAACCTCTCCAATATTGAGGCAGAAGCGAATCGGACGTCCCACTGCTTACGACACTCATAGTTCGTCACAACAGCAGCGACCTCTTCTGCGGAGACCCCTTCGATGACTTTCTCGCCTTTGTGCACTGGGATGGAGGGCGAGATATCCGCGAGTAGTTTGCGATGGACGGAGATACCCTTGTCTCCCAGCAGTGTCCACCCGGCTTTCGCATCGGGACCACCGCACTGCAGATCTCGCATCCATTGTAAAGCTTCCGCGGCATGTTGCATAGGTGCTCGTGATGCAGACGGAGCACCTCCGTCTCCAGGAGCCATTGCAGCAACCGCTTGCTGGGTTGTAGTTGTCGCTGTGTCCACTGCAGTTGACCAAAAGCTGGCAAGCGGACTCGTGATTTTCGGAGACGTTAACCACGTTGACACTGGCATGGGTTTCGCAGGTTCGGGGGGTTCAGGTGATGAATTTCTGGGGGTAGAATCTGAGCTGTTCGGGGTATCGCCATCTGCATCCCACTCTGCCCGCCGCCGTCGAATGACGCCCACGACTGGGGGTTGGTCGAGCGGAATGCGTATAGGTTTGATGCGTTTGCGCTTCGCAAGTGCCTTAATCTCCTGCTCTGGAAGTTCTTCGACATCGACAGTTACACGTGCCCCATTGACCATCACCACGCCCTTATCTTTCCCAGATCCCATCGGCCCACGGCGTACGATAGCCAGAAGTCTCTCATCCGCGGCGAATAAAGCATCATGCGTGAGCGTCAACCAAAGTCCCCCTCCACCTGCGGATAGTCGGTGACGGCGCAGGGCTGTGACACTATGAGGAGGGGGGTCAACGACGACATCAAGCGCGGATGCCCACGTGTCCATGTCACAACGGATCTCGCACTCGATCGTGTGCATCGTGCGAGAGTTAGCGAATACGGTTGATTCATTTGCCGACTCTTCGAGAATAGTGCTGGGTGCTCGGCGATTCTCTGAGCCTTCGTACTCGACACGGAAGGCGCCCCTCTCATGATCATATCTCATGTCGTTAGCTTTGGCCCCCGCAAGTCGTGTCACTACCGGGGGGCCGCCGCACTTGATGACAAAGTCACCAACGCCAGCAAGCGCAGAGATCATGGCTTGTGGTATGCTTGCCTTGTTCGACCAGCCTTTGGGATCTGACTGCTCGAGTAAGGTGAGCTGTGTGGTGCTCGGAGAGAGTGTTTCGATGGCCCATCCTTGGAGATCGACCTGTGTACGAATGAGAGTTGGGTCCTGAGGAGGGATGGAAGGGAACAAGTATGGGTCATCGGCTGAGAACGAGAAGACATGGATTGTGGTAGGAGATTTATAGACGGTTTTCAAGAGCACAGTATCTCGACCCCTATACGCAAAGTCAGAAGTGATTCATAGTGATATCAAGTGAAATATGCGCACTGTACGGGCCATGCAGGTTTGGTCTTGAAATGCCACAGTTGCGTCAGCTCGTTGACATCTTCTAGAAGCGTTGCATCCTCGTGTTGCTTGTCCCAAAAAACCCTAGCACCAGGCGAAACCAACGCGCCGTACAAGTCCCATAATCCAAGGCCGACAAAGGTAGCTTCTGCTCTATACACAACCAGGGTCGGATCGATAGAATCCAATTGAGTCACTGACACGCCACGTGCTTCCGTAGCTGCAGGACATCCTGAGTACTAGTTCAGAAGCAGAAAATGAATTCCACTCACTCCGCTTCCACTTCGCTTCTGGCTCCTGCAATAGTGACGAGAAGTATATATAACTCCTTTTCACGCGCGACAATATCGTCTTCTCCGCTGCGACAGGTCGCTCAGTCATCGATCGCGCCAATTGTGGTCTTGTGGGCGTTGTAGAGCTCGATGCAACGGAGCTTACTGAGGATGACGTTTGAAAGCTCACATCCGCAGGCACTGGTAGCATCCTGCAGAATCTGTTGTTGTTGTTCCTGCTGCTGCTGCACGAAAGATAACGGATCGCGCTCTTCCAGAAGCTGAATGGTCTGAGGAAGTCCATTCAGCCTGATTCCGCTCGATGGTGCAGAGAGTTCTATAACCGCGCGAACTTTGACTATAGAATGATCATCAGGAAGAGGCGCATGGGATATACGGAGAACCGTTAGTTCCGGTGGCCTATTCCCCACGATGGGAGAAGAAGGCTTCTGTCGTGAGGCAGTGGCGTTCCAAGGGAGACTTTCGACCTTCTGAGATGAGCCTTTCATAGTTAGTTGGACATCCCACCCTTCATTCGATGGCAGGACGCATTCAAGGGAGCGTAGGAGGCGCCTGTGTTCCTTAATGATGTCTAGCCCCTGACCTGTCTCCCCTACATGGTCTTCTTCCTCCGAGTGTATCACATATTCAATGGCAAGAGCCTGCCTGTCGAGCTGGAACCGTATCTTCTCAATGCTGACCCCATATCCGTGACCTGCAAGCACCGGTATACGAGAGCCACGCGCTAGGACGGTCTTATACAGACCCAACATCATCGTGCACAGCTGTTGGCACACGCTGGAAGCAGAGCCAAAACTCCAGATCGCGCGAAGGTCGTGCTGCCAGAAACACGTAATGCGAAGACGTGGCTGCGCCATAAATGTCGACATACGCCTTTTGATTTGATCGGCCGGGGAGTGCGGCTGTGGGGCTGAGGATGGTTGAACATACTGGATACACCAAGCAAACACTGAAAGTTATTAGCGATGCGGGAATGGGACGACGGAACGACTTACATGCAATATGAGATCTGACGTAGGGGGGCGAAGGCCTCAAGTACGCTGGCTCGTCAGATGAACGTGGTAAAGAGGTAGAAATATCTATTATGGTGGATGTATCCTGGTAGAGGCGTGAAATCGTTACAGCATCTCGTGGACTGGCATAACAATCAATATAACTGAAAAAACGAACACGAAAATCACGAACTTGGCAGGCCAACCAAGCGTAAAATTAGTCTTTGATATTCGTGTCTGACGATCAAACATTTCCACCAAATGCGCGCTCTCGACCGCGGGGTCCCACTCCTGTCTAAGTTCCGGAGTGGTAATGACGGCCTTCCATGCGTCGAGAGGAGCAGATTGGTCGGTAATTGAGACATCGAGGACGACTCTGTACACATTCTCACCCGACTTAGTAGCTTTGCGGTGCACGACGACATCAGTGAGCTCAGGAGTTGGAGAGGCGCGTGCCTTGCCCTTGCCTGGTGAGGGTGAGTCGCTTGCTAAAGAAATATGCTTCCATTCCGACGAAGAATGAGAAGTAAGGAGCTGGCGGAAAGTGGCTTCAGAGCTATCCAGTGCATCCTTCCAGGTTTCACGAAGTCTAAGACAGAAATTAACATTGAGAGCTTTGAATAACAATGATGAAGAGAGCAAACCTTGTACCGTCAGTCATACCACAAAGTCCTATTGAAACAACAACGTTACTGGAAGCTTGAGCTCCAAATGCTCTCCACCAACGTCAGTGCTACGGAACACGCCCCTCCCATTTGTAACGCCACGTGGCGAAAGAACCTATACCAAAAAGGAAATCCTATATATTTCTGCGGGCACTCTGATGAGTTGTCCGCTCGAGTCATTGCATGATCGATTGATCGACAACGACGATGGCTATACAGTCAACGCCAGAGATCATTCAAGCAAATGACAGAACCTGGTTCGTGATACATATTTAAATTAGATATCGCAGCTAACACCAAGCAGTGAGCCCGCAGACGACAACGACAGGATATTGAGTATCCAGTCACACGTCGCATACGGTTATGTGGGCGGAAAGGCTGCTGTGTTCCCCCTCCAATGTATAGGCTACGATGTTGATGTACGTCTTTCATTCCAAGTAGAACACCCTCTAACACTACCTAGGTAGTCAATACTGTGAATTTTTCAAATCACACCGGTGAGTTTAGTCCTGGGTCTATCATCACTGCCCAGTAAAACTGCGTTGAACACAGGTTATGGGCTTTTTGGTGGAACAAGAGCATCTGCAGAAGAACTCGCGTCGATTTTCAAGACGATGGACGGGGCTGGCCTGCTGTCCCCCCACAGACTTCTCACAGGTTACATACCAAACGCCGCCGCTTTGGAAGTCGTAAAGGAACTTGCGCAAAAGCTCAAGTCACGTAACCCGCACTTCATATACCTCATGGACCGTAAGTCCCCAAAAATATCACTAGCACTCTCCTGATTTCAATAATCTAAATACAGCTGTGCTCGGTGACTCAGGAAAGCTCTATGTATCACAAGATGTAATACCCATATATAAGGAGATACTTTCTTTTGCAACGATTATCACTCCCAACTGGTTCGAAGTCGAGTGAGCGCGTTATCGTCATATGTTAATGGTATCTGATATGATAAAGGACTCTTACCGGTATACCACTTCTATCTTTAAGCGCTCTTCGTGACGCCTTATCCATCCTACACAAACACGTTCAACACGTCGTCATTTCCTCTATCCCCTTACGACCATGGTTATCCAAGGTCCTACCTGAAACCATGCAGCCTCCGGCCTCCGCAGATAACCAGCAAGCTTTTCTCCTCTGCATTTCCTCATCCCACACAGGAGCGAGCTCTCACTCTACAGTACACGCTAGGGTCGTCCCACTGATCCCAGGATACTTCTCCGGAGTCGGCGACTTATTCTCCGCACTGATACTGGGGGCAGCTTCAACACGGTCCCCATCAGCCTTCAGACGGCAAAACTTCATTCAGCAACACAGACCCCATTGTCATCGCCGTCGCCCCGCGCCGCACAAGACACATTCGATCCTTGAGTTCACTAACTCCTTGCAGCACACTTCTCCTGAAGACCGCACAACTACTGATTATGACGGACCAGCTTAGCCTGTCGAAACCAGACCATGAGAGGCAGAGATCTTAACTTGTGCAAGGCCAGCAATATTACGGGAGGAATGGAGTGGAGTGGCAGGGATGAGCTGCAATTGGGGATGGATTCTGGAGCTCGACGTTAAGAGAGATCCAGTGTAAGGAATATCATATTCTTACGCTGCCGACGATACGTCATATCTGAAGCGCAAACGTTCCTAGGGCTCATCGCATGCGAAGTAGAGCTTTTTCGCATCCGACCCACTCGATACTGCTTCTACATCATCCTTCCTTCGTGCTCATAGTTTGTGTGCTTTTATCGTTCACTATTTCACATCGTGTAGGGCACGCCTTTGTCTCTGATCTTTTCCTTCATTGACCATGCCAAGCACATGAGCCCGCTCGGCTACGGATATTTACGACCCTCTGTAACAGTTGATATCTCGTCGAAACCAGTGTGTTTCACCTCACATCCAATGTCCCAATTTCAAACAATATTAGCAAAAAGGTCTCTTATTTTGTTATCTCGTCGTTGTCCGACTCTACGCAAACGGACGCGATAACTCTCTCACTAGTCTCGATCTATCTTTTCCCCTTCGAACTCATAGTCAGCCTTACACCAGTTTTCTCAGTTCTGCACGTAACTTATCGCATTAACCAGTCAGACTTAGTTTGTTCTTGCTTTTCTGAGAAATGAAATTTAACGCATTGATGTCATCATCTCGGTCACGACTTGCAATCTACAACGTTTAACCCCTCTAAATCCGAAAGCACTACATTAGTGCACACTGAATAAAACGAGCATAAAGTATATATACTCTATAGACAAGCTAGCACCGTACTACGACCCCACCCCATCCTGCTGCACATTTTCTATCGGTGTCGACAGTGCCGCATTCCCCAACTGCTCCTCCGTCATCCGTCTGCGCCGCTCCCCCACCTTCCATATCACATCCTTCAACTCCTGCACAACCTCCCCACCTGGTCCCCATCGCTCAATCTTAGACGCATGCTCATCAACCCCAACTACACCACCCCCACTCTCCCGCCGTGCCTTCGCAAGCTTTATCCGCTCCTCCCTCGTCATCTTCGAACGCTCACGCGTAAACGCCGGCGAATTCCCCGTCTCAGCTTCAAACACCTGCTCGATGCCAGGCGGAGGCAAATGATGTGACGATGCGGCGAGCAGCAGAGGAGACGACGCATCATCTACATCGAACGTCTCTCCAGATGGTGAGATTACTGTCAGCCCAATGTCCTCGTTTTGCGCGTCCATGCCTGGTGATGCTTCCTCGGGCTTGTCAGAATCGTCGCTGCCCATGTCAGGAGCCAAGGTGGGCAGATCTTCTGGTTCCTCTGGGGAGGGGCTGGGCGGGTGTACGATATTTGTAAGCCTCTCCCGACCACGCTCACACTCCCGTAAGGCAAGACCGATCTCGCGCCGCAGGCGTTCATAGGCCAGAAGAGCAGGGTGACTAGAAGGCTCCTCGATGGAGGACGTCGACAATTGTACAGAATGCCCGAAAGGTGTCTCTTCTTTCAGCGAGGTCACGCATTGCTCGAGGTGATCTCGTGCATCATTAAGAGCAGAAGAAATAGCATCAACGTGGGCCGCAAACCGAGCAAGGTCACTGGGCAGTGGCGCAAAGGACGTGATTTGGGAGATCGAGTGTGAAAGAGGGCGAGTGGAGAGTGGAGGCGATGGTAATGAAGAAACTTGCACGTCGGATGAAGAATCCGATGCAGCTGCATCCTTCAAAAGCTGTTCCTGTTCCTCCACCTCATCCAGAACCTCAGTAAGTCTCGAGGAGGCATCGACTAATGTTGTCGTTAGGAGGCTCATGAGCGAACGCACATCCTCCCAGTAAGCATCATCTTCATCCCCTTCAAAACGAAGAGCTAATAAATGAGAACATGCGTATCGTTTCGAAGCAAGCGCGCTCTGAAGTGACTGCTTTAAAGATGAAAAGGAGAGCGGATGTCGGCTTGTTTGCATGCTTGTGTATTTCGACGCAGGGGACATTGTTGGAAGGTGCCTCGAGTCAGACTTACTCCTCAATAGTGAGACGGCAGAATTCCGGGGTGGCGTCCAAAATTTGCTCATACCCTGACTGTGGCGCTTTCGGCGTAGATCGAGGGCAGCAGCACCAAAGCAAGCGTCCTCATCCTCTAGTAGCGATGAAGCCCCAAGTGAGTGTCATCCTCCTCGACCACATCAAGGAGGGGTTGGAGAGCTGATGGACTCGTGGGCGCGCTGACACTGCTTCGTCGTGATGGTGACGCAGCACCAAGGAGTGCGCTAAGATCTGATCTCCGCTTTTCTCTCCTCTTTGCAATGTGGGACATAGGACTTCCTGCCTGTGCAAGAGCAGAGTAGGACCCATTCCACGTTGACCTCTTGTAATCGCGGACGGAAGTAAAGTTGTCGTGTTGCCGAGATCCAGGCAGAGAAAGCGGCCGGTTGTGATCGCTATTCAGAGAGAACGTGAGTTTCATAGGTGATGGCGGAGCATACATCTCCGAAAGCTGCGCAAGCTCGGGTGGAGATACGATGGCTGAAAGCAGTTGACGAACGTTGTCGCATTGAGTTTGGGTCGTGAGCAGGGAAGTTGATAGTGCCACCCTAAGTGACGAAGAAGTCATTATGGGGGATGATGGTCCATGGAAGATGCTGTAGAGGACCCAGTCAAGGCACGCATTTCGATGATGTCACATCAATTACCTTCGCTCTTCATTTTCTAGGGTATCAAGGGTATCTTGAATAACGGCGTCCCACACCTTGCCCGCTATGATTAAATTTTGCAGTGCTTCCAGAGACTGCAAAAGGAGTGGTAAGTTCATCGCCAATAAATTGCAATTGGGAGGCTCACAGGCGTGATGATGTCAGGTTTAGAGTGTAGATCCAATCGATGAACGTGCATATAATACAGTGTGCAAACGAGCAACAAAACAAACAAGGAGTAAAATCGAGCGCTGAGCGCTGCAACAGCAAGAGTGATGGAAAGGGTTACGGGCCATACATGTAGTTCGGGTTCGGCGGGTATTGTTAGGGAAATTTGATCAGTCGCTGTGCTTTCAGCCCCACTGGTACTTCTGCTGTGATTGCTCGCGAGTCTACCAGGAATTTGGGGTGAAAACGAACGGCGGTGTGGATGAGGGACGGGGGTGGTCGCGAAACCCGGAGATAGGAGAGAGGATGTGATGACACCATACTTGAAACGCTCAGCAAAAGCTTGTGTGCGCTTCGAGACCCGGTCAGATGTGAAGAGCGAGCTTAGGAACTTCATGACATCGCAGGTGAGTGAAGAGAGATGGATTGACCGAGAATATAATAATATATACGCTCAGGAACGGTGTTATGACTACGAAGAGTAAACATACCTGAAGCACGCCAAAAATAATGAAACATATTTTTTCCACTTGGGCACTGTACTTGTAAACTGCTGGCGACTCCGTGAATGAGTGCTGGAGCATTGAGAACAATGGACAGCTTCCAGGCATTTGCTCGGGAGCTTCACCCGAATCTGCGGCGAAATAAGAATGAGCAGTGATCTACAAGGATGTTTAGCAACAGTTTGTACCTGTCAAATACTCTTCTAATGGATGTCCGTCATAGTAAGGCTGGGCCATGAGCTGAAGTTGAGGCGTTCAGTAACGATCGGTTGGCGATATGAGCACTGGTTTTCGTGATGCGCTCGTGAAGAAAAAACCGGTTATTAGGTGAAAAGAGAGGACAGCTCCAATGAACTAGTGAGGAAATGATGAAGAATGGCGTATGGTAGTGTGTAATTAGCGTCCTTAGCTATAACGCCCAGTCCTGCGCAAACAGTCTTCCTCGGGGACAAGAGCTACACTACTATTTGCTTACCTAATCTTTCGCTCCCATTGTGTTACTTACCAAGTTAGCATGTTGGCATCATGCCACTCGGAATCCAGGCTCAGCTTCTCGAGATCGACCACAGAATGAATACTGGGAGAAGCAGCATGCCCTCCTTGAGTTGTTCATATCGCCAGAATTTTATGGCTATCCGATACCTTCTCGTTGGCTTAAGTATACGATTTATGACGACTGGAATGATCCTACTAGCAGTAGACAGGGTCCTCAGGCTCATGTTTGCCTGCATGTTCAGATTCTGTTCGTGCGGAACCACCTGCTGTTGCAAATAGGACAGGCTTGGCACCAGCTCCACCGCTGCGGTTTTCGTGTGACGTTGCAGAAACACTAGCTTTCACATGATCGGTAAGCGCTAGCGCTTGAATGTTAATAGAATCTCTCCAGCGCGGAACCGCATATTGGGTCCACCCGCAAACACGACCGTCGGGCTCCACTGGGTGGACTACTAGAACGCTACGTGCACTGTGTCATATCCTGATACGAACACCATTTCTTTTCAAACAAGGAATCGATGAAGACTAACTCCGGTCGCATTCAGCAGCCCGTACTTTACACGAGTCGCCGGATCTACATAACTCCCCAGAAGTTCATAATAGAAGAGAACATCGGATGCACTCTTTTGAATGGATGTCCAGAACACGCGGTTGAATTGATCAATACTCGTGGAGGCAACGAAGTATCGATCAGCCCCCCGATTTGCCGTCGAAGATAGTTACTCTTGCTATGGTATCCAGAAAAGTACATTCCCCACACATATCTAGCGATCTCACAGAAGTCCTGTGTGTCGGAATAACATCCTGGCGTGCATTCCTCATGCCCGGATAAAAGCGAGCTGGCAGGTACACGGGGATGATTCTCACTTCCTTTTCCCTCGCCAGGGCCCATTCGGTCACGATCCTTGGGGCACTCAGAAAAGCTAACTATGACGATCCTGTTCCAAGGATCTGCCGTTTCCGATGACGGCGTGTCTATTTGTTGCCAAAGTTGAGTTAAAGTTAACCGCGCACTGCCATTGACAGGACCAGTTTACCAGACCTAAGCGGGATCGAATGTGCGCCGGCAATTTGACAGAATGACATGGCAGTTATTCTTACGATTGGAAATGAACTTCTTCTGATGCTGGAATGTGTCCGGGAAGGTGGAGGCTCTGAGACAGATATTTTGGGTTGAATGTCAAGCATTGCCCTAGATGGCCTACTTGTGGGCGCACTGACCTCACACACAGGAACCTGCGGCGTATCACTTACAACAACATAGTACAGGGGTTTGTGGGCGACTAATTATATGAAAGTCTATGCCTTATGACACTCTTACCACTTGCAGGATAATCGGATAGCAAAGTAATACTAATATATACAGTAGGTCAGATATAATCGTTCTGAATCCTGACCATCATCGTATGTATACCTTGATACCAAGCACTTGTGGGGGATCCAAAAGAAATTGTCGGGAGACAGAAGCCCGAAGATCAGCAACAGCGACCTTCAATAATCGCCCTGGAACGTGCTTGGACTTGCGGGTATTCGCTGGGATCCAACCCATAAGTCGCTGACATGCGATCTAACATACAGGTTGTCGACGAAGGTTGTCAGTATACATTATTTTTTCTTCAATGTATCAGCAGGGACCACGGCCATCGAATCCAGGAGGACGTCGTTGCAGAAGTTAGCCCTTAATATCTCCAACCAAGGAAGTCAGCGGAGCAAAGCTGCAAGGCACTCTAATCCCTTGCAAGATAATTACTGTAGATAGCAATATAATACTACTACATACCGTACATACTCGGCCCTGACCAACATCATGCGTCTAGGGACCCTTGATATCAACTTGCCAAGCACTTGTGGGGAATCCAAAGGAAAATATGGAGACGGAAGTGAAGGGCAGATAATCGATACAAACATCTACAACGTATGGAAGAGCTAATCTGATTCGGTTCACATTTCCTGAAGCTCTCTGCCACCTTCTGGGTCATCGAGGTTATCTCGGTCTGGAGGTGGCAAGCAGTATGCTTCTGCAAATGCTTCAAGTTGTCGGTCCACCTCACGGCTGAGTTCGTGTGTCGAATAGGAACGCGTTGAGAGACCTTTCAGGTTCAGGACCAGGCGCTGACCGGCCACTGAAAGTAACGGACCCGAAAATCTACATAGGATAAATTGACAAAAAGTGATGAGGTCACATTGATGGCCGACGCACCCTTTAGGTAGGAAATTGTTTGGATCCTGTGGATTGTCTCGTGTCACTCAGGGGGAGGAAAACTGCCATGAGTAAGAAAGACTGACGTTCTCATACATAGTCCTAAACCATGACACCATAAGCAGATGGAAGGGGTTGAGAGTTCGAGTAGGTCTCACCAGGAGGCGATAATCAAGACATTATTAAACATACTAAACTGGTTCTTCTTGTCGGGAATGTGTTATATTATAATTTTCTACACTCACGACAAAAAACATGGTTGCTATTAAATCATGGTCAATTACAGATGAAACTCCTCAGATCCGCGCGAGCATGCTCACCATCTCGAACAAGTACATGGAGGAGGTTGGAAGGGTAGAGACCCCGAAATTCCCTGGAGTATCTCCAGAGACTTCGCGTTGTCAACACAAAGATTGCCGCATCAAGGATAAAGCTTCATAATTTTCAGCATGCCCTACGAACACGGAACACAACATGCTAACCTTCCGAGCCAGCAGAGCCACTAGCATTGTAATATGGCCCATAAGATTTCCGTCAATTCATCAACTTGAAATTATATAGCTGCCAACTAACCATAAATTCTTTAAAGTGGTGGTCTATTAGTCCGCAGACGAGGAATGACAACCACATACTTGGCATCGCCGACACGCAGACCTTGGCCAAGTCGAGGTACTCATATTCCTCACCTGCCCGAGCGCAACTACATCAGCAAATATTAAAGGTGCACAGCAAGGAGGCAACCTACTAGAATCGTGTTTTGCGCCATACGTTGCTGCACCCAGCAGTATAAGAACACAGAACACGTAGCTCCCGACAAGGAATTTTGTCATGCCCCTCTGGGTTCCCCAGATGGCCCACGCACGCACGAGCACAAGTACTGAGGAACAATTTTTAGCACAAGCCACGATTATAAATGAGACGCACGCACTATGAATCGACTCTGAAGATAGGATCATAAAAAAAGAGGTGGTAAGGGAATACCTTTGGCAGAACTGGTACATCAAAACCCGTCCATCAATGAATGTCTACTCGTCGAGTCGTGAAACTGTAACATACTAACTGGTTATGCGCGAGGAGGCCAGCCTCTTCCAGCCGAATTAAAGTCTGCCCAGCAAGGTTTCCATATCGGTTGATGAGGAATATGACTTTCACGACTGTCCAGGGGGCATTCCAAATGTACCAGATCTGGAACCAAAGATATGTTTTCAATATTATGCATGCCAAGCAGCGAACTCACTTCATCATTGATGGTCAGAAAGTAATCGTAAACTAGCACAGTGTGGCCAGCTGCGGAGAGTGTTCTAGACGAAAAAAAGTTAGAAGATAAGGATGTCGCAAGAGACATTGACCTACTTCCGTACCCAGAGGTCGTAAAAGAAATCGAGCGATGGAAACATGAGCAAATGAGCACCTAGCAGTATTCTGACACAAATAATGATAAAGGCCCAGCGATCCCAAGGGACTCAATGCGATATCTGTTAAGCTTTATATAGGGTATACAGAGACATGCCAAACTCCAATGACATGAGCAACGACGTAAGCGGAGAAGCATTGAACCTGACGTGAGTGGGTGAAACGATAGCAGGTACTTGCGCTACTTGGCGAGGGTGAACGCTGAGCGCTGAGACCAGTCTCCACGGCGTTACCAGGGATGGATGCTAACATCAGTCTTTGCAGTACTTGTTGCCAGCAGTGTACATATCGGGGAGGGTCACCCTGAAGACGCTTAGTACACACCCGTCCGAAGACGTCAAATTCAAGGAAGTGAGCAAGAACAATGTCACAGATTGCCACTGTTCGTAAACCAGTGCAGTGCCCGTAACTTCAATTACATGTTCAACGGGTTCAAACTGAGTGACATTACTATCAGATAAGAATAGTCGGTGCCTAACCACCATGTTGATGGAGCTCAAAGAAGCACATTTCGGCATTGCATATAGATAGATCGTCAATAACGCGTAACAAGCCGACGGTACGGTTTGACTCCCAGAAAAAGCAGGAAGGTGGGTGGATCTAGGTTGGGTTACACTTACGATGAGGTATCACGACTACCGCTGCTCAGATCTCAGAATTCTGTTCCAGAACACGCCAGGTGGGCTCAAATAAAGGCGAGAACCGTTGACACCTTCTTTGGCAGGTACCCGGGCCGGTGAGAATTCTGATTGGATGTTTCCGGCAGGTGGCACTTCATTGATTTCGCTAAGTTGACGTTGAATAGTTTCGCTGGGATTAAATACCACACGAGACGCGCCCAGAGAGGTGTCGAAGGCCGTACTACAATCATTCCCAGGGATATGCAAACTTTTAGTAAAACTTTTGTAGCTCCTCAATCACATCACATTTTCTTTTCAAAATTTGCCCCATCATGGATTCGTATTTTCTCGACATGGATATTATTTTTCACCGATTTTTAGGATGATGCGGTGTAGTGTCAGAGCAAACCCGAGAAATTTAAGGTCTTCCTGCCGATCTGCGTATTTTACTCCGCAACTAGAACTGTCGAAGTTGTTTGCTGCACATTGAGGAGGATTTGCGGCGAGCTACCACCATTTCATCTCTCGCAGCTGCAACATCCAATAAACTTTTATTGGGTGACTTCCCGCAGCGATTATAACGTCGTTCTAAATCTAAATCTATGTTCTGAAGTCCTCGTGCCGACGTGCCGCCGTCAAACGTCAGTGTATTGCAAGACCGCATGTCAAAACACCCAGTTCTAGAGTGATATATAGAAGGGGTGTAGCCCGCCCTGTGTCTGCAGCCCTGTGGCTGCAGCGGGTCTCGATCGCCCAGGGTCAGCAGCAGGTCTCGCAGGGACAGGAGAAGCAATGGAGCTTGCGCGCCCGAGGTCGGCAGCAGGTCTCGCACGCTCGGAGTCGGCAGTGAGTCTCGCATGCTCCCAATATTCAGCGTCACGCACTCTGGGGGCCAGCGACCAGGTCTCGCCCTTCATGGCTCTACAGCCAGTCTAGCCCGTCCGGGATTTGCAATCAGCGTTGCCCATCCAAGGTCAGCAACCAGTCTCGACCATCCGTGACCTTCCTGGGTCTGCAGCCAGTCATCCCCTCCATGGGCTGGCAGCCAGACACATTCGTCTAGGGTCTTTAGTCATGATTGTAAATCTGAATTGTGATCTCCCCGGAGCCATAACATCCTCACAAGAACTGACAGTGGCTCCAGTGGCTGGATGAGGGAGGCCAACGAGTCTTTTAATCTCTGGGGGTCCTGCGGTTGCATAGCTGGACTCTGTCTATTTAATTCTGAGAGCGCATCGAGAAGGGTCGTACTTTGAAATCTCCTTCATCATCAAGCGGAGAGAGGAATCGACGAGGAGGGAGTAGGGTTATGGCATATTGCATACTCCTCGAGGGAGGCCGCAGTGTGAGGGTTGGAGACATAGCCACGAATGGACGAGTGATGGGTACTTATGGGGAGACTAGGGTCGGTAGGAATATCTATGACAGACCGTAGTTGTATTGGTGTTGTCTCGAAATCTCTGCCCAGATCAGAGCCAAAAAGCTTCGAAATTTGTGACATCGGCAGAGGGGTCTGCGGGAGCTGCAACGACAGACGAGTGCAGGTATGCCCGCTTGGGGTCGGCACACGTGGAGAAGATACAGCCGTATAGCTTGTACACCTCCGTTCCTGGTAAGCAGCTCGATCGTTGACTGGCGATCAGCTACAACCAATCGTGGGGATCATTGTCTCCATCGTTAATAATGAACTTCATGATCGTAGATGCCACGATAAAATGTCTGCCCGCTCAGCTGACCAGCCGCACAAGTTGATCCCTCGACGGCTGAGGGAAATCGGGATGGCGACTTGCCAGCTCTCCGAAAGAATGCTGCAAGAGGGTATAGATGCCATTGTCGCCATCGGCGCCGTATAGCGAGATGATGGTCCTAATCTCCCCAGAAATTTTCACTGGTATTTCGCACAACGGCCGCGTCTCGTCGTTCTGGAAGGCTTTGCAGATATGCGATTCCGAGCGGCTTGTGAGCAAGATGTGGGTCGTGGGCAGATCAGGCTCACGAAGAACTCGTGCAAAGGAAAGGACGAAATCAATAAGCTCGGGTTCGGATGTGCATTCGTCAAGGGCATCGACAACAAATTACAAAGGTGGACGCTCGCACAACCTGAGTCGAAGATTCCAGAGAGGTTAGAGATAGAGAATCTCCAGCTGATAGACAAGCGTCGCAAAGAAGCACCCAGCCGTACAACGCGTGCTTGCGCGAGAAAAAGACTGTTCCTGCGAGCCGCTTTTCAGACATCCGTCTGGTGTCACCTCTAGACATCTCATTTATCCACCTAAACGCAACAGTCAGCTCTCCGACGCTTGTCGTGCCGTGCAGCCAAATAAGTTGAGTCTTCTCTCGGTCGTCTAGTAATTCATGTGTGTAGTTGAGGAGATCTACATGGGTCCCTTCCAAATATTTCGGGTGGGGCTGGCGTTCACGGAAGTTTCATTCAGCATGTTTGACAGCGACCTGTGACAGCCTGGCCCAAGTTTTCTCAGACGGTGGAAGAACTGTAAATGGGTCAGAGAGTGAGAGAGGAACAATAAATGGAAATACTGATATTGATGTAGGTTGATCGTCACTCATTCACGAAGGTTGTGCTACAAATTGTGATGGACTCCTGGAATAACTCAGGAAGGGTCACCAGTCCTAGCTGGGTTTTAGGTTCCATTAGAAATGATCTGGACAGTAATTATCTCGAAGGATGATGTACGAAGGCTTGAATGAAGCTTGGATCTGTTGGAGCTGAAGTGAGTTGTGAAATGGCTTAGCTCAAAAATAAAGGTGACAGGTGATGGAGAGTGCGAAGCATGATTGAGAAGAAATGTATAGATAGATAGATATTTCAATCTGTTCTGCTATGGAAGACTCGCTGAATGGTGGTGAAATGCTGTCGAGGACGAGTGGGCGCTTGTCTGGTTGCAAGAGGACACCGTGACGAGGCTGCTGTGCATGCCGACAATTATTGTTGTAAACAAACGCGTGATACACAACCAGAGATTGAGATACAAATACAAGATCATGGATTCGATGAGATACGATTAACATGCATGTAGCAGAGTAGTGATAAACAATTGCAAAGAGAAGGCCATCGCGGACAAACGAGGCGACCCGGTGTTTACATAAACTATTATACGCCGAGATGACGTAGGACATGTAGGCGCTTCCAAGTTTGCGGCAGCACTCGCACTCAGGCTCGCACAAGTAAATGAACGCTAGCATTTGAGAATTTCTCCAGTGCGGCAGAACCACACATCGGGTCCACCCACAAACACGACCATTGGGCCCCGTTGCGTGGACTAGAGCATTAGGTGGTCTCATGTCCTGACACGGGCGTCGTTTCTTCTCAAACAAGGAATCAATCATGATGAGGACTAACTCCGACTGCATTCAGCAGGCCGCAGCCTGCACTCTACACGAGGAGTCGCCGGATCAACACGGCCCCAAGAAGTTCATAACAGAAGACAGCATTGGCCACACTCTTTTGAGTGGATGTGAAACATGCGGTTGTGTTGATCAGTACTCGTGGAAACAACGAAGTGTCGATCAACCCCTCGATTTGCCGTCGAAGATAGTTGCTCTTGCCATGGTATCCAGAAAAGTACATTCCCTGCATATCTCTAGCAACCTCACAGAAGTCCTGTGTATCGGAATAGCATCCTGGCGTGTGTTCCTCATGTCTGGATAAAAGCGAGTTAGTAGCAGGCACACGGGGACGATTCATTCCTTTTCCCTCGACAGGGCCCGTTCAGCCACAATCCCACACTTGAAGCCTCAGAAAAGCTAAAGGTAACATTCCTGTTCTAAGGATCTGCCGTTTCCGGTGGCGCGTCTATCACGAATACGACAAATTACCAAGGTTAACCGGCGTGCACTGTTAGGACCAGTTCGCCGACCTAAGCAAGGTCGATCGGGTGTCGGCGATTCGAATCACCGGACAGCTATCCTTACGATTGGAAATGAACTTCTTCGGATCCTGGAATGTGTACGGGTAGGAGGAGGCTCTGAGACTGATGTTTTGGGTTGAATGTCAAGCATCGCCCTAGACGGCCCACCAAATTTGGGTATTCGCTGGAATTGAACGTTATAGTTCAACCCTGATGAGTCACTGACCTCATATACAGGGACCTGTGGTGCATCACGTACGACAACACACAGGGGGCTTGTGGGCGACGAAATGTCCGGTAGGGACCAAAACCGTTGAATTTCGGAGGACGGTGTTGGCCCTATACATCCGACCAAGGAAAGCCGAGCACTTTACAAGACACACCTCCGTCTCCTCCTTGAGCGCGCTTGGTTTTCAAGTCTGTGTGTTATGTTACCATTACCACTCGCAGGAATCGGATCGTGAAATATTATTATTACACATAGAGCGGGTCGGACATAATCAGTCTCAATCGTCATCGTACGTATAAAGACCCTTAATACCAACCACTTGTGGAGGGATACGAAAGAAAGTGTAGGGAGACAGAAACCCGAAATCAGTGACAGCCACCTTCAATAACGGGACAATGTGAAACACACTGCTTGTCACCTCCAGGCCAAAATGACCTAGGTGACCCGGAAGGTGGCAAAGAGCCTTACATGATAACACTACATAAGACGTTCGTTTGGAATGTGTTTGTGTTTGTAGGGCGGCTCGCTGGGATCGAACCCTTAAGTCGCTGACATACGATACAATATACAGGGACCCGCGGCGCATCGACTTCTAGACAGCGGCTGCCGACGAAGGTTGCCTTCTTCATTTAAAGTATCGGCAGGGACCACAGCCATCGAATTCAGGAGGGTATCGTTACGAGGGTTAACCCTTAAGATCTCCAATCAACGATTTCAGCGGGACACAGTTGCAAGGCACTCTCATCACTTGCGGAACAATTATATAGCAATTGTGATACTGGTACATACAGTGGGTCGTACATATTCGTTCTCGGCCAACATCATACGTACAGAGACCCTTGATAAACACTTGCGGGGAATCCGGAACATGTAGGGAGACGGAAGCACGATGGTCAGCAACCTTCAATAATCGATACAAACATTTACAATGTATGAAACAGCCAATCCGATTTCTCCAATTTGACTGTTGTACCTGTGCAACGTCTTGTACACCTAAGGATCTCGGCCACCTTCCGGTTCACGAAGGTCATTTCGGCCTGGAGGGGGCAAGTAGCGTGCTTCTGCAAATGCTGCAAGCTGTCGGTCCACCTCACGGCCGAGTTCATTTGTCGAATAGGTACGTATTTGCAGACCTTTCAGGTTCAAGACCAGGCGCTGACCAGCTACTGAAAGTAACGGACTCGAAAACCTACATGCATCAAATTGTCAAGAAGTGACGAGGGCACATTGATGGCTGACGCACCCTTTAGCTAAGAAAAATTTTGGATTCTGTAAATTGTATCGGATCAGTTAAGAGGAGCAACAGTCCACCATGGGTAATGAAGACTGACGTCCGAGTACGCAGTCCTAAACATCATAAGCAGATGGAATGAGTTGTGAGTTCGAGCGAGTCTCACCAGGAGGTGATAATCATGGCATCATTAAATATACTAAGCTGGTTCATGTCGTTGGTAATGTGTTATATTATGGTTTTCTACACTCACAACAAAAAAACATGTTGCTATTTAGTGATAATCAATTACAGATAAAACGTTCAAGATCCGTGAGAGCATGCTCACCATCTCGAACAAGCGAACGGAGAAGGTTGGAGGGGTAGAGACCCTGAAAGTCCTTGGAGTATCTCCGGAGACTTCGCGTTGTCAACACAAAGATTACTGCATCGAGAATAAAGCTTCACGATCTTCAGCACTCTCTGCGAACACGGAACGCAACACGCTAACCTTCCGACATAGCAGATCCACTAGCGTTGTAAAGGGCCGATGAGTCTCCATCAATCCATCAACTTGAAATAATATAGTTGCTAACTAACCACATATTCTTTGAAGCGGTGGTTTATTAGTCCGCAGACGGGGCAAAATGACAATTACATACCTGGCATCGCCACCACACAGACCTTGGCTAAGTTGAGGTGCTGAACTGTCTCTACTACCCCAGCGCAACCACATCAGCGAATATCAAAATGGAAAGCACGGAGGCAACCTACTGGTACCGTCGTTCGCACCATACGTTGCTGCGCCCAGCAGTATAAGAACGTAGGACACGTAGCTCCCGAGAAGCCATTTTGTCACGTTCCTCCGAGTTCCCCAGATGGCCCACGCACGCATGAGCACAAGTACTGGGTAATGATTCTTAGCACAAGCCGCCATTCTAAATGAGGCGCACGCACTATGAATCGATTCTGAAGATAGAATCATAAAGTAGGAGGTGACGAGGGCAAACCTCTGGCAGAACTGGCACATCGAAACTCGTCGGTCAATGAATGTCTACTCATGAAACTGCAACACACTAATTGGGAATTATGTGCGAGGAGGCCGGCCTCTTCCAGTCGAATGAAAGTCTGCCCGACAATGTTTCCATATCGGTTTATAAGGAACATGACTTTCACAACTGTCCACGGAGCATTCCAAATGTACCAGATCTGCGATCATGGGTATGTTTACAACATTATGCGTGTAAGACAGCGAGCTCACCTCATCATTAAAAGTCAGGAAGTAGTCGTAGACTAGTAAAGTGTGGCCAGCTGTGGAGAATGATCTAGACGGAAAGTGAGAAGATCATTATGTCGCAAGATGTATCGACCTACTTCCGCACCCAGAGGTCGTAAAAAAATTCGGGCGATAGAAACATGAGTAGATGAGCACCGATAATGACAATGGCCCGACGATCCCAGTAGTCCAGTGTGAGAGCTGTCACGCTTTATATCTGCATAGAGTGATTATGAATAGACGAGAACCGGACACAAAAAAAGCTTTATGTGGCACACAGAGGTATGCCAAATTACCTGAACAACGACGTAAGCAGAGAAGCGAATTAGAACCTGACGGGATGAAACGACAGCAGAAGCTTGTGCTACGGCTTGGCGAGGGCCGGCGCTGAGACCAGCTGGCGCTATGTTGCCAGTATGTACATGTCTGGAAGGGCCCTGAAGACATTACATACCTCATATTGGAGGAAGTGAGCAAGGACGGCGAGACGTGTGTTCGTAAATCACCATCACGGTAACTATAAACCAGATAAGAATAGTCGGCGTGTCATGTCCAACACATACTTATGTATCGAATTGTTTCGAATTAGAACGGCCAGTCTCTTGCGCGGTGAACGTCCTCCAGTGCAGACCACCTGTTCGTAAGGACAGAGGACAAAAGCCGCTCAGATAAAAGCGATCCGACACCACAATAATGATGCAAAATTAAAACCGAGAAAATGAACAGTGCTAGTGTAGCAAGAAGGGTCAAAGAGGAATCAACGAGGAGGTACTTGTCAGCCCGGACGACTAAATGCACCGATCTGCATCATGATTGAATGATTCTCCACAAAATGCTTACCTAGCTAGTACTACGAGCCTGTACTATAGTGGAGGGCAGGTGTGTACGTGACCAAGGTGGCGATTGGGTGGCATTAGAGTTAAGGCTGTCGCTGGGATTTAATATTATTACTAAACGGGGACTAGCTATTAGTGCCGATGGTGGTATAACAGAAAGACTAGTCTGCGACTAATTTACTGCACTTTGGAAGGCATGCTACTAATGAGATGACAGAATATTAGTACATCCGATGGACAAGGTCACCGCGATTCAGGGATAGATACAGCGATTATTGAAAACGAACGCCGAATTGTGAAGTTATGTGAGGTTAAATGCAGGATCAGATCGAGCATTTCTGAGCGTATAGTAAACACCCAGCAACGTGAAGAGCGGAGAACGTAAAGGAAACGGGGGAGACAGAAGCGAGCACGAAGATGTGCAATGTTTAATTAACTCTCAGGCGTTTTGATGTAGAACAATATCCTGTAATAGATGGTTAGCAACAGAGATTGACTTTGGCTCATTCTCAACCCCCGCTCAGCGCTCACCTTCCGGGTCATCCATGGCGTCTCCTCGACAAGGAGTTTACATCGGCAAATGCTTCGAGGCGCCGATCCACCTCGCGGTTGAAATCGTAGGTCGTGTGGGTATGCCACTAGATCTCAGGTTCAGGACCAAGCGCTGACCAGCTCCTGAAAGTAACACAGTTGAGAACCAATATGTCAGCAATTCACCAGATGTGATCAAGTCACACGGAATTGACACGATGACCGACGCCTTTACCAAGCAAATATTTTGGGTTCCTCAAATCAGTCAGGAAGAACGACAATCCGCAGTGAATAAGACAGACTGACGTCCGAGTATGCAGTCCTAAACATCATGAGCAGATGGCACGAGTGAACAGTTTGAGCGTGAGGCGAGGTTTCCATATCGGTTGGGAGGAAAACGATCGCAGAGGGCGTTTCAGATGTAGTACAAGATTTGTCACTAAGGGTAGGATGCATATCAGACAGCATACTTCATCTTTGACAGTCAGAAATTAGGCGGGGACTGGCAAAGCGCGGCTACCTGTGGAGAATGATCTAGATTCTAGACGATGAGATGAGGAGATAAGGGTGCCGTCCCTACCCAGAGGTCTTCCATGAACTGTGGGGATAGAGACGCTGAGGTAGACGCAGTATAGCTACTAGTTGGTACTAGGGTAGATCTAACGACGACTCTAGTTGGCCCAGTGCTAAATCTGAGAGACACACAATCACACAACCATTCCGACTCGTACTTTCACTGGCAAGGGCAATATCGTAATCAAATGGTGATGGTGGCGGCAAAGCTAATTTCGAGCTTGATAACAAAAAACGAGAGCAGTGTCCAATGTCGTCAGGAGTGTACATGGGAATCCTGGGCGCCGCAGTACCGCCAGGATTCAGGAATGCACGAACTGGTGAGGGTCACCCTGACTCGCCCTGAAGACGTTACGGCACGTTAGCTGCCCAAAGCGTCCTTGAAGTTGCCTTGAAGGGTGTATAAGCAATGCATATTGACACTTAGGGCGGCACAAGAATTGGGGGAGCGAACAGAGAATGAGATACGGTTTCTCAAGCACAAGTACGCTTGATCTGTGAGACCTCCGCCTTCCAGGCTGCAGCTGTGAAAACCACAAGAAAGTTTTAGGTAGATACAGAGACGAGTCTTTGATAAAGTTCGCTAAAGGAAAGAATGGATGCGAATTTATGCTCGGACAATACTTTTTTGGGTCACTATTGGACAAAAATATTCTACGCCGCAGACCAGCGATCTCGATCGTGTACAACTGGTATAGAACTATAGTAGACTGGTCCGCAACCACCGAGTCACCACTATACAGAAGTTAGCACTTCGACACAAAACTACAGAAGAGTTGCAAGGCACACTAACTACCGGTCCATTAGTACATTACTAGTACATACAGTCAGTCAGAGATAGTCACCGGGATACACCTGATACAGAATATATACAAATACTTAGAAGGGGCATAGGAAACGCGAAGGCGACAAAAACGAGCACAAAGGTCACAAATTTACAGGTGTTTGGATTTTGATCCACAACAATATCTAGTCAGCAACATCAACGAAAATAAGCTCCAACTCATTTCCCGATACTCACCTACTCTCGTTCTTCCTCTACTATATCATCCAAACCCGGAGCGTCCGGTTCATCAAACGCCTGAAGTTGCCGGTCCACTTCACGGCTAAGATCGCGGGTTGCATAGGTACGCGTTTGGAGACCCCTCAGATTCAAGACCAGGCGTTGTCCAGCTACAGAAAGCAACGGAGTCGCGAACCTACACGCAATAGATGGATTCACCGTATATGACGGAGATCACATCAATGATGACGCACCCTTTACCAAGGAAATATTTTGGATTCTGGAAATCAATCAGCAAGAGCTATATATAACTCGGTATGAATAAAGAAGACTGACGTTCCCATATGCAGTCCTAAACATCATAAGCATATAGAATGAGTTAGGAGGTTGAGCGGGTCTCACCAGGAGGCGACGGTTAATGCATTACTGAACATACTAGCCTGCTCTTGTCATCGGTGATGTGATACATCACGGAGGTTCTCTACACTCACAAGGAAAAACAGGATTGCTACATGATTTTGATCAGTCACAGATGAAGCCCTCCAGAGAGACCATGCTCACCGTCTCGAACGAGCACATGGAGGAGACTAGACGGGTAGAGTTGGTGAAACTCCCTAGAGTATCTCTGCAGACTTCGCATCGTCAAGACAAAGAGTACTGCATCGAGAATAAAGCTGAATGCTCTTCATTCAGCAAGCACAACGAACACGTAACAAAACGTCCTAACCTTCCGACATAAACCAACCACTAGCGTTTTAATATCAGCATCAACATCAGCAATGAGACGTCCGTCAATATCTCAAACACAATATAACTGAACTAACCACCAATTCTTTGAAGCAGCACGCTATTAATACGCTAAAGTAGAAAAATGACAATCACATACTGGGCATCGTCGCCACGCAAACATGAATCTCGTCGAGGAACGAAAACTGAACTACCAAAGCACAGCCATTTTAATAACAAAACATCAAAAGGCAGCGAGGCGACCTACCATTACCAGCGAGTAAAGAACGCGATGAGCAAACCAACAACATAACGATGTAGGACAAATAACTCCAGATGAGGATCTTCGTCACGCGCTTTCGAGTTCCCCAGATAGCCCATCCACGCACGAGCACAAGGACTGAGTAAAAATAAAAATAAAAACCCTTGATTAGGCTATGCAACACCTGTCAAGTAGGGATACGCACTGTGAATCGACTCCGTGGATACGAACATGAAGCAAGTGGTGAAAGTTGCAAAGTGTTGACAGAACTTTTGAGAACCATGTGCGAGGAGACCAGCCTCTTCTAGCCGGATGGCAGTCTGCCCGATAAGGCTCCCATACCGGATGAGAAGGAACAAAATTTTGACGCTCGTCCAGGGGGCTTTCCAGATGTAGACGTACTGCAACCAAGGATAGGTACGTTGTGAACATTATATTGTGCATATCACACAATAAATTGAAACTCACTTCGTCTCTGAAAGTTAGGAGGTAGTCGTAGACTAGCACAGTATGGCCAGCTGCGGAGAATGATCTAGACGATGAGGTGAGAACACAAGGATATCGTACGATATCCAGACATACTTCCGCACCCAGAGGCCTTCCATGAACTGGGGGGATGGAGACATGGTTGAACGCAACACAGCAGTAAGACAGATCTAAAGACAACAAACAGGAACTGCTAACAGACCCAATACTAAAATCTGAAAGCTGACCCGCTTTAATAGGGTGCCCAGACAAATACAAGCCATCCAGTTACATACGATAGATAAGCGGGAGTAAGCCCCCCGCGCATAGGGCTGTGTCCGACATAGGGTCTTCAACGTCCGACCCCAATGGACCATAAATTTGATGCCAAAAAAAAAAGTTATGCAGCCTTCAACTCTCACTGGCAACGACATGGGCAACCAACGTAATAGATATGTAGCGCAGAAGCGAAGTTTGAACTTAACCTGCACAAGTGGAACGATGGCAGAACCTTGGTGAGAGGTGACTACTTGATAGTAGTTACCAGTGCTCCAGTGTCACTTGGAATATTGGTGGGCACGGATCCTGAGACCACTGGCAGTCCCCGCAGCCTGGGCCACAAATTCACATAATTGGAGAGAGTTGCCCTGAGGTCGTTATGACAAGCTACCCGTGCGAGGTGGTTGGTAGGCGTATAACAGTTACGGCAGCTCTCACATTGAGGGGAGTGGACAAGGAGTGAGACCTTTTCGTACACCTCACCCGGGACAAAGTTCCGTTTGAGTTGGGCGGCGTGTCATGCCCAACGCGTAATACTCGTGTATCCACCAGTGGTGGCCATATCTCGAGTCAGAAAAGCCAGGTGCTTGCACAACAAACATGGTCGACCATGCGTATAACATTTACGTCAGCGCCAGAATGGTGGACAGGATTGAGACATTTCATACACTTGACCTGGGATAAAATTTTGTTTGAGTTGAGCGGCGTATGTCATGCCCAACGCGTAATACACCGGTGGTCGTATCTTGAGTCAGAAAAGCCAAGCGCTTGCTACAATAAACATCCTATAGCGTCAATCAAGCGTATAACATTTACATCAGCGCTCGAATGGTGGACAGGATTGAGACATTTCATACACTTGACCTGGGATAAAGTTCCATTTGAGTTGGGCGGCGTATGTCATGCACAACACTCATGTGTCCACCAGTGAACGATCTTGGATTAGAAAAGGCTAGGCGCTCGACCAAGCGTATGGAAAAGCCGTCCGGAAATGCAATCAATAACGATAACAATACAAGCGGCAAATTTGAGAAAAGCTCATGGTGAGCAGTACCGTACCAAAAAAAAGTCAAATAGGTATCAACGAGAAGAGGCTCGTTAACCGGCAAGTAAAAGCACATTCAAGCATCAAACATTGAATGATCCTTCACAATAGGTGAGAGGTGGCGCAGGGTGGTCGGACAAGCGCGGAAGGGTAAAGGTGTACGTGACGGGTTTGAGGCAACCAATCACATAAACACCAGCAGGCCAGCATGCACAGGGAAATATAAACGAGCTAAAAGGCAACAATAAGACAAAGTAAGTGACAGATGACGGGGTGAAAGTACAGTTGGAAGACCGTAGAAAGCAGGGACGTAGATAAATAGAGTTGAATTTGGTTGCGCTGGCGTTTAGATACCGTCATAGGCATCGCCCTCTTCGTACATGGTGTATACGGTATCGGGCCGCTGGGCGTTGGTGATGTCTCGCCTGCGGGACGCTGGAGCCGGCTCAGGGCCAGACGCCGTGCTAGCGGCGGCGAAAGGATCGACAACGTGAGTGGGAGAAAGTGCACGAGGCGCAGCATCATGTGTAGGATAGGTTTCTTCCGCAGCTTGATCGTCGAAGGGGCTAGGCATAAAAGAAGAATCTGGCTGGGATGGAGCCGTAGTGGAATGTGGGTCAGTGCCCAGCTGACGGGATATATCAGCATATTGGGCAGCTTGGAAAGGAGTTACGCTGGAACGGTCGAGATTGACATAGTGAGCCTGAGGATCGTTAGGGGTGGGGTATCCTGCAGCGGATGGTTGACGGGCCAAGTATGCCGCGCTGGACGGTTGCCTAGTGAGCTGACTATGGTCCTCGTAAGGAGCCTGAGGATCGTTAGGGATGGGATATCTTGCAGCGGAAGGTTGACGGGCCAAGTATGCCGCGCTGGACTGTTGCCTAGTGAGCTGACTATGGTCCTCATAAGGAGCCTGGGCCATTGCCATCTGAGCATGTGGCGGCATGGGGGGAGCATGCAAGGTATCACCGTAGGCAGCTTGCTGACCATAGGCACCGTAATAGTTCTGATAGTTGTGTTGAGCGGTGAGGGCAGGTGATGCATTGTGACGTTCAATCATGGTTGGTGGGCGGGGGTTAATGGATGGTTCGGGATCATCCACGAGGATGGCAGACTGGCGCTTGAAGGCTGAAGCACTCCATTCGTCTTCCTCAGACTTGCGTTTGCGGCGCTATGATTGAAATTAAGAAGACGAAAGGGATGTTTCAAAATGAGACGTACAATGCACCACATGACGAAGAAACCTAGTACAGCCAAACCGGCGAGACATCCAGCGATACCACCTACGACTGCAGCAGTGTTAACGGACCCTGAGGAGCTAGCAGTGGAAGAAGGAGTTGCGGATGTGAGTGTTCCGGTACTAATGATGATATTAGTGGGTGATGTGGCCAGGGAGGTAGTGTGCAAAGTGGCTGCTACGGGGGTCTATCGAATGATCAATAATCTGTATTGTCAAAAGGTCAGACACTGACCGTGGTCGGGACGGTTTGTGGGACTACGGTTGTGGATGTGGACGAGGTAGAAGTGGTCGAGGAGGAGGATGTGGTCGAGGATGTGGAGGATGAAGAAGTGGTTGAAGAGGAGGAAGTAGTAGAGGTGGTGGAAGAGGAGGATTGCTGAGTAGAGGTAGCTACACTAGGGGCGGAGGATGTGGGGGCGGTGGATGCCACTGGAGCCGAAGAACTGGTAGGTGCTATATATCGGTTAATTCGGTGGGATTAAATTGCAGGTTAGTGAGCTCACTGTCAGTCTTCTGTGCACCTGAGTTCTGTACGCTAGTAGCAGCAGAAAAGGCAGATCCAGGAAGAGTCGGGCTGAAACGAGCAGCCACGTGCGGGTGGTTGCGCCTGTCCAAGTGATGTGCAGACATGATTTGAGCTGTGTTTTAGTATTGGTTTGACCTGCGTTTTAGTTTTAGTTTTGTAAAGAACGAAAGAGCAAAAGAGTGAAAGTATCCCAGAGGATGAACGGAGGCTCGTCGTCGACGAGCGACGTGGGGAATGGGAAGACAAGAAATGAAAACGTTGGTCACACGTTATTGATGTCACAATGTCACACACATTTACACGAGCACAGCCTTCTAGTACATTGTAAAACATTGAATCAACTGTCCCTATATCAACTACAGATGGCCCTATATATCAACTGCAGCTGAGCGCTGAAGTGCAGAACACCCGCTAAAGGTTTTGGTTGGCGGGCTGGTCACAAGCTACTGCCAAGTGCACCCGGTGATCAAATTTTAGCAATCTGTTGTGATGCGCGGCTTTAGCAGCAGACACCGTGTGTCCAATGTGTCCATCCTTGGTCCATGCTCAAAAATATGGATCAATGTCGTGCTCATTGCCTGTCAGGCATGCCAGGGCATGCCAGGGCCTACCAGCGCCTCTTTCTTGATTATGAACGTCGATCTTAGAGAAGCCTCCGCTCAACTTGGCATATCTCGGTGGTAACGAGGTTAGCGCACAGTCGTATTTCCGCCTAATCTGAAGCTTCACATCCTTCCTCGTCACCCTCAGGGTACACCTCATTTCGTTATAAGCATCAAAAATCGCTTCTAACAATCTTTTTCGCCACACTCCCTGCCATCGCATGTTCTTCACATGCCACACTGTCTTTCTCGGCTATTTTTCTCTTTTTATCTCCTTACCACCATAACTCTCCTAGTTTGTGCTCAACAACAAGTCGTCCTTGGCAGTACAGATCCAGATATCGTCTACCTTCCCTCACTATGCAATGTTTCAGATACAGGATGCCTCAGCGCATGGTGAGCGTTTCCTGCTACCAACTGCGTCTCAACAACTTAACTCTTATGCCAAGGCAAATATTCATTGACTTTCCCAGTATTAACGGGACACCGGTTATTGCTACTACTACAACCGGTCCAATACCACAAACCGGGAACACCGTACCCCAGCTCTTTTTGACCTTTAGAGGTGCGTCACTTTTAATTCAATCAATTACAAGCACGCTCATCCCATGCAGCATCGGCGCTATATCTGCGCACATCCCCCTTTTCCAACGCGACCGTCAATTTCTCCATAACCGCTGATCCGAGCGGCGTCACAATCACAAACCAGGTCAATACCACCACCAACCTTATCATCGCCGATAACCTCCCCGAATCCCAAACGACGACATTAGCCGTCACTTTCCTCCAAGGCTCTTCTCCCACCCGTTTCGACGTCGAGTCTATCACGCTCAACGTCACGAACAGCAGGTAAGCACTGTGTCGTGCTAGTGCGCCGAATAACGCGATCCATTCATATCCCCAATAGTGCGACGTCCTCTTTTCTCCCAACACCATCATTACCCACATCAAGTTTCCCTCCGAATCCCCCGCCCTCCTCGACGAGCACCGTAAATTCGAATACCAGCCAGCGAACAGGCATCATCGTCGGTGCGACTCTAGGTGGGGTGCTTGGTCCATTAGCCTTATCGATTGCAGGGTTTTTCGTTTATCGGTGGTGGCGAAGGCGACGGAGGCGGTTGCAGGTGGATGCAGGAATCTATTCGATGAGACAACGGACGGCAGGGATTCGATGATGATTGTGATATACCCCGATATACCCTATACTTATATCGAGACTTGGGATTCTGGTATAAATACTGGACACCTTATTTAACACACTGTAATTTATTGCATAACTGATCACTGCGCACTGCGAAATGAGCTAAAGTGTCGAAAGTATGTACATGAGTAGTCGGACACAGCCGTTGCCCGCTAAGCAACTACGGTGAGACAAGATCAGTGACATACATATCTATCCACCGCGATCCCAATCACACTACAAACCACATCTCGTGCACCATTCCAGAATGGACTCTGAAGCACCGCTCGTAGTCGACAACGGCACGGGTGTAAGTATTCACGCTCTCCTAACACGCTCATCTCACTCAATCCACCCCGCAGTTCGTCAAAGTAGGCTACGCAGGATCCAACTTCCCAGAGCATGGTACGTCCACCAAAGGCACCCGCATACCCCAAACCAACTAATCCCAATCCTACCCCCAGTATTCCCCTCCGTCGTAGGCCGCCCCATCCTGCGCGCAGAAGAGCGCGTAGGCTCCGCAGTGATCAAAGACATCATGGTAGGCGACGAAGCCGCCGAGAACCGCAACTACCTCCAAGTCACCCAACCCATGGAGCACGGCATAGTGCGCAACTGGGAAGACATGAAACATCTCTGGGACTACACGTTCGACGAGAAACTCAAAGTCGACCCGCGTGGGCGGAAGGTGCTGCTCACGGAGCCGCCTATGAACCCGAAGGTGAACAGGCAGAGGATGGTGCAGGTTATGTTTGAGGAGTATGGGTTCCAGGGGGTGTATGTGGCGATTCAGGCTGTGTTGACGTTGTATGCGCAAGGTGGGGATCTGTTCTGTTTTTGTGTGAGGGCTCGTGCTGAGTATTGGCTGGGTTGTGGTGGCTAGGTTTGACGACGGGCGTAGTCGTCGACTCGGGCGATGGAGTCACGCACATCGTACCCGTATACGACGGATTCGCCCTCCCTCATCTCACCCGCCGCTTGGATATCGCAGGTCGAGATGTCACGCGGTACCTGATCAAACTGCTGCTCATGCGCGGATATGCGTTCAACCGCACCGCTGATTTCGAGACCGTGCGTGAGATCAAGGAGAAACTTTGCTATGTGAGGTGAACGTTTCTCGATGGCTTTGTGTTACTTTGCGCGATTGAAACGTTTGGGCTGTAGCTACGATCTTGACCTTGACCAGAAATTGTCAGAGGAGACGACGGTGCTTGTAGAGAGCTATACGGTATTTCAATTCTGTGCTCTTTTCACCGTCGTTGTATGGCTGAAGCATATTTATTACAGCTCCCTGATGGCCGAGTGATCAAAGTGGGCTCAGAGCGCTTTGAAGCCCCAGAATGCATGTTCCAACCACATCTCGTGGACATTGATCAACCTGGTGTAGCAGGTGGGTGAAACCATCTCATCTCTCCCACCCACCTCACCTCACCTCACCCCTTTCCCTCCAGAAATGCTCTTCCAAACCATCCAAGCCGCAGCAGTTGATACCCGGACAGAACTATACAAACACATCGTCCTCTCAGGAGGCTCAAGCATGTACCCAGGCCTCCCAAGCCGACTCGAAAAAGAAATGAAGCAGCTGTATCTTACGCGTGTGCTGAAGGGCGATCCAACGCGGTTGAACGTAAGTCTTTCTTTTTTTCGTGCTTCTCGCTTTACCCTTTCGCCGTCACTCACATGTTTCGCGCCTCCCACAGAAATTCAAAATCCGCATCGAAGACCCCCCTCGTCGAAAACACATGGTGTTCCTAGGCGGTGCAGTCCTCGCTGACATCATGAAGAACCGCGCAGAGTTCTGGATATCAAGAGAAGAGTGGTTCGAGCAGGGTATTCGCTCTTTGGATAAGCTAGGACGTGGAGAGAATTAACCAATGATGAGTATGATAACTTACGACGGACTGTAGTTTTATGATGATGGATCATAAAAAGCATGGGCCAATAACGGTTATATTATCCAACGGGAAATGAGAAATAACTGCCCCATGGCTGAGTTGGTCACAGCGTCCGACTGTTAAAAGCGCAATCGGAAGGTCGTGAGTTCGAGCCTCACTGGGGCAGAAGTTTTTGGATCATTGGCATCTATTCAAAGCTACTCTAGAGCTGTTCTTTTTTCGCCGCAGCCCAAACGCAGACAAATTAGTATCCTGGTATACCTTGGGCATATCACGTAGCAACAACAATACGAAATTCCGAATGCGAATCAAACGTTTGAAGACGAAGGACGAAAATACAATACCACCCTCAAACGAAGCAAACAAGAGAATTATGAATAGTTCTCTACAGCTCTATTCGTAATTACGGGTACATATGTGACAAGATCCTAAATAATAGTCCGTCCTTTTCGCTGCAGGTATACATACTACAAGTTGTAGACAAACCAAGCACTTTTATCGCCCAGACCCCTGGGTTCATCCTCCGGTGTCCCAAACTGCCGCCTGTCTGCCTTCAGGCGGTTCTGGTGCCAGAGGTACGCGAGGGTGACGCTGGAGAGCACCACCATGCCCACCGACATGATGATGAAGGTGACCGTAGCTTTTGTATAGTTGGGTGCGGGGGACAAGGAGCCTAAGAGCCATGTGGCAAGGATACCGCCCGAGTTGGTCATAATGAACGCGATAGCGACCGAAGTTGCACGTCTGACATGTGGTGCACTGTTATTCGCTACCCACGTGATGACCGGCGGAGCACCACAGTAGGACCCGCTGATGGTCAGGAAGAGAGATCCATAACGAACATGGTTTGATGTGCTCGCTGGCAAGGATCAGATGACTTGTCAAGACAGGCGCTGATAAGACGTACCATAGAACATGATGAATCCGACAAGGTTACAAACTGAGAAGAAGATGAGCATGTAACCACGGCATTTGTACCGATCTGATATCACTGCAGTGATCATCGAGACTGAAAATGTGGTAGTCGGCGTCTTGATCACCAACCGGAAGTAGAAATCAACTCACCTACAAACGCCACCGCATACGGTGGCGCGCTCATCAGCTGTGCTTGATTACCGGTGTAACCCAGGCCGGCGACGATTGTGGGCTCAAAGCTAAAGGGGCAACAAGCATTAGTATGAACAAACTTGGAAGTACCATGGACCTACTAAGCAAGGCCATATAAGGTTGTACCTGAAGCGGAATTCACTTGAGTATACCTAACCCCAGCAACGCACACTTACCGAGGAAGAACAGAACAGGCGCCAACAGCCAAACATGAATTGACTGGCAGCAGCGAATGACCTCTGTCCAACTGAAGGCATCGCTCTTGTCGTCACCAGCAACAGCACCGTCCGCCCTCAGTCTAGACATCACATAGTTACGCTCCTTCGTAGAAAAGAAGCGCGCGGTATCCGGGGAGTTGGGAAGGATAAAGAAGCACGTAAATCCAAACAAAAACGTAAAGATCCCCTCCTATTTAAAAGGATGAGTTGCATTGGCAACTTAATGAAGAACGGAAGCCACTAACAAGAATGAAAATCCAAGCCCATCCGGGTCGTCCAGCCTTCCCGTTAATGTTCATGATAGCAGCTGCCAGCAGACCAGAAAACGCGCCAGACAGCGATGCGGATGCAAAGAACGTGGCAACCCTGGTGAATCAAAAATCAAAAATGTCCGGGAAAGTGAGGGAGCCACATAACAAACCTGATCTGCAATCTCTCTCTGGGATAGAAAAAGACATATAAAGCACAAGACCAGGGAACAAACCACCTAATGTGAGAATTGAGCGGGTCTCCGTGTCGCAGCAAATGATTTGCAGATATCATACCTTCCATGAGACCCAAGAAGAATCGACAAGCGAGCAGACCAGAGTAAGTCTTCACGACACCTGGAATAGTCGATGGATTGGCTGCTGCACGTTACAATACCACGGCTGCCAGACTGACCTTGCATGGTTGCCACGAGGCCCCATATGGTGACCATGGTTGGCAGCATCCACCGTGGTCCCACATACTGTTTTGGTGTTACCGTCAATCACCCATAGAGAACACCCATAGAAATACTTGCCTTCAATAGCAAGTTCGAAGGGAACTCTGCTGCGATGTAGGGTCTAGAAAGTGCGCTATGTCAGAGAACGCTAACTCGCTAGGATTGCGTACTTACACATATGTCATGGTCAGAGCAATACTGTACTGAAAAAGACAATTATTAGAACGAAACATATTACATATGAGACGACCGAATTCTACCTGATAGTTGGTCATATTGAGACTGGTCTGCATGCCAGCAACCCGAGCATTTGCGATATTACTCCGGTCCTGTTTGTCCATCCAGTTGGTAAGTGTGGATTCATGACTGATACTAAGCATCACTCACAAGGAAAGAGAGGAGATAGAAAATCGTGCAGATGGGCAGTACCCATCTGTCTAACTTCCTCCAGACAGTCGCTTCAAGAAGAGCTTCATCTGCGTCTGAGATCTCTTCGCAATGGTCGACATCCTTCATCGTGTCTGGCGAGGGCGAGCCGTGCAGAGTCTCTCCCATCCTGTGGACGTCGTCAAAGGCGACCCGAATAGACAGTGGTAGAGAAAGATGCGATATGAGTAAGAGAAGTCGGATTTAGAACTTCATGAAGGCATATATGTATAATTATAGTGCTCACCAGCTGACAGAACGGTATAACGCATTTTTGCCGTCAAACTATTCTAAGGATGAAAACAACTAGTACTACTAGTACATAATGATCACTCATCAAGGATCAAGAGGATCAAGGGCACACTCGTTTCGCCCAAGCGATGACATGTCGGCACAGATAAAGTAAATGGGGCAGGTGTCCGAATGATGGAGGATTCTTACAGTCAAATTCGGCGAGTGTCTATGCCAACCCCTGGTCAACTGGAACTGTACAAGTAGCCGTGCATGATCAATCGCAAAAGAATGAGTACCTGTGTACCTAGACAGTACCAATGAGTGGTTCACAAAGTGCCACATGGAGATGATGCAGTGGTTGAATTATAGATGCGACGTAGCGGAACTTTCATCATGTGTACTTACTGGGAACACTTTGGACACGTTCTGACAAAGTCTGACAACAAGAAGCTTTGCGCACTTAAGTTGTACAGAAGGGCTAATTTTGCAACAGATCTGCGGAAGTCGCATAACAGGCGCGCGAAAAACTCCACCTATTATTGTCTTGCAGATAAGGTATATGGAACGAGCTGCATCGAGCCAGCAAGTTGCCCGAGAACTCTATGTCTAACAAGCACCCAATATAGACACTCACGTCTAAGCAAAAGCTGTTATACATAGGACCTACCCCAGGCCAGGTCCTTGTAAAGGTTTCGTATTACATCGTTCATGGTGAGTGTTATGATCCTGGTGGGAGGTAAATGCCACGCTCAGGCGAAGCGTGGAGCAACTCACGTATGGGGGGTGATACGCAGGAAGTGTGCAAGTGAACCTTCCCGTTGACTGATTCAACTTTTATAATCATCCCCAGGTCATGGGCACGTACCTTTATACCAGCCGAGTACTCCCTCTGCTTTGACAGTTTTCCACAGACAATCTATGGGACTCTTGTATAGCGCCCCAACGACCCTCCCATCGGGTAATTTCGTGGTAGGTTGATTGTACATCCTTGTGAGTGCCTAAAAGTGACACGTCAGCGGTGCAATTCAAATAAGAACGCTTTGACTTACAGTATCGGCGGGCTGCATGACAAGGCACTACGAAGATCGATCAGGGGTTGTGACAGCATATTCTGATGGGAGCATACCACGCAAACACCAGAAACCGAGCTGCTCGCAAGAAACGTCCACACACTGTCACCGGGTAGAATGGCATGTCCGACGAGCTGATTCTTAGTCCAGTTATATGTCGGTAATTGAACAGACGAGCCCATTGCTGTACGAAGAATAGCAGCATCCATTCCGC
This sequence comes from Suillus lakei, assembly GCA_016628065.1. Taxonomy (NCBI): domain Eukaryota; kingdom Fungi; phylum Basidiomycota; class Agaricomycetes; order Boletales; family Suillaceae; genus Suillus; species Suillus lakei. The sequence continues at coordinate 198,087 of JABBWA010000042.1, forward strand.
GGAAATAACCGCGAATACCCTCGGTCCGCCAGATCGTAGCCAGGGCATTGAAAGAGTTCTTATAATGGCGTTGTGTTCCTATAGGAAGAGTAGGCGAGTATGCCTTGAGACAGTCATCAGTCACTCAGTACTAGGTGGATGTCGACGAAGTCTGATCACCTGCATACGAGCCTTGATGAGAAATAGGGGATTGCCGATTATAGCTATTCTCAAACGTGTAAGCAAACATCATGTATGAGCGCATGATAAACACACCTCCAACGGCACCACTGGCTGCGCCGGCAACCAAGGATGTGATAGGTATTTGGTCTGTAGCGGACCAACCGAATGCGCGATTGATAGTCCGCCGAAATGGCTCATAGAAGCCTGCAGAAGACTCAGACCAAGGCTACAGAATTGCTTCACATGTCACTTACTTAGGCGGGACCCATTCAGTGGAATCTAAACTTGGAATAAGCGCTGTATCGTATCAATACGATTGTTTACTTGCCTGATACGCATACTACAGAGTACCCTGGTCAGGGAGATAAGCTGAAAATTTGGAGATCGACATACTGCTACACCTAGTCCGCGTTGCATACCACGGATACCTTCATTCCTCCATGTCTTTATCATGGCGTCGAAAGCATTATTATACACCTTGAGACCGCCGCCCTTGACAAGCTCTCCTTGCAACTGCAATCGAGTTTTGGCTACCTGTTTTCTCTCGAGTGAGTAACAGAGTCTGCGCGTTGGTTCAAACGTTAACCTCAGCAGGGTTGGATACTGTCACCTGGGTTCATGCATTCTTCAGCAAACCAATGCAAGGAAGTAAGCAAACTACTAACAGCTATACAGGCTGCCAAGCCACCGCATAGGAAGCCTTCTGTGGTTGAGAGTTGACGGACGCCGGTGGACATGGTTGGTACCTGCGGAAGCAAAAGAACGACACGAATAGCAGAAGGTACCGAGTTTTGATGGCCTGTGAATAATTAATGATTACGAATGACCTCTAGGCTCTACGTACTGTTGTATTGAAAAGTCCAGATAATCCAAATCACTCGTTAGCACATCCCCGAATGCCACGAAGTGTGAAGGCTGGGCCTGTGCTTTCCGGTGCCAACCGTGGAGCCCGGAAATGATCAAAATCGCTTTTTCTTAAATGATTAGACTAAAATAAACGCATAGTATTTGAAATTGGACCCTATTTTCTATAGTATTTTATTTACTATTGTGTCTGGTATATAACATGCGGTGCCAAGTGTGAGCTCATCTCGCCCGTCCATCATGCGGCCGCACGCCTTCTCCACACGCCCAAATTAACCGTTCTCAAACCTTGGCGCATCACCACGATCATCGGTCTTCGTGGAAATCACCGTGGAGAGCTGACTCCGTAGTACCCGTCGCGTGGTCAGTCGCTCCAAAGCTTGGCCCATTTCGTGCAATCCAAACATTCTAGCTCTGTCGTGTCATAATGGCACTCGTAATAAAAGCATAGCATCTTAGGGGATAGGATAAACAGATCTGAGCCAGACTGATCCGCCATCCTTGTCATCCAGATTGATGGAGCATGCTGCTGAGAAAACAGCATGTCCCAGCAAATGATAACCCATGTCGAACCCTGGCAATATCCGGTGTACAGTAACAATATACATCCGCTCGCCACAATGAAACTTTAGAAGCTTCAAGAATCTTGATCAACAGTGTGCGGTGACTAGCAGTAGATACGTCAGGTATGACCCCACGCTGTCATGTCAGCGTGATGGCTCTTGATCATAGACCTTTTAGCGCCCTTTGTCCCTATGCAACTTTGGCTCCCAGCGGTAGAACCCGCGGGACATTGCAAATATGATAGGCAAAATCCCATACAGGAGGGTCTATTCCTGGATTCCTCTGGCTTCATCAGAACTGTATAAAACGTGTTAGGTATCAGGGTGCTCGCAAGAGTCGCACTACGTACGTTCTCCCCATGGCCGTAAATCCAAATGACACACTCGGTGCTCTCCAAGTGGGGGGCACGATCATGGTGTTTTTGTTTGGAATTGATACTTTGCAGACCTATTACTACTTCAAAAGGTATCCGAATGATCGCCTCTGGATAAAGCTGCTGGTGAGTACGTTAATATATACCAATTATCAGCCTTATGCCTCTTAGGTGGTCTGGATATGGTGTGTAGACCCTTTCAAATCTATCCGCCTCCTAATGCCTAAATGATCAGGCTGGAAGAAATCGGTCACACGGTCTCTGTTCTAAGTGGAATGTATCTCCTTACTGTGACAGAGTTTGGACAGCCAGACGCGCTAGCCGTAACCACCATGCCAATTGGCTACGCGTGGTCAATCATATTCAGTGGCTCAGTCGGATCCATCGTGGAGGTAAAACACTGTCTTCTCGATCCCTAGATTTCCTGAGTCTTCATGTTGAAATCCAGGCTTTCTATGCACACCGCATGTACGTGCTGTCGAAATCGTGGTACCTCCCATCCATCGCCTGGGCTCTTGCATCATTCCGATTTGTGGGGAGCATGGTAGCGGCGGCCGAGGTGTTTGGAAACATATCTTTAGACGTTTTCTCGACGAAATGGCGGTGGTTAATCACTGCCTGCTTTGCTACGGGTGCGGGAGCCGACCTCATTGTTGCAGGAGGCCAGTGTTATTATATTTTCCGTGAAAAACGTGTTGCGATGGGGCAGTAAGTAATAAGCCAGTGACCCTCCTGTTATAAGCTCACTGGTGATAGGACGACGATGAGGCTACTCGATCGCCTCTTGGCATACACAGTCGGTAAGGGAAAAATTCGAAAACCTTTCTTTCAAAAATTGATCATCGTCCTGCAGAAACTGGCTTGGTACTATGGTACAGTGATATGCCAGTGATAATGGACCCGTCTAACTATCAACACTAAGCATGAGTGCGGTTGTGATTCTCATCATATGGGGGACCACTCCACATAGCTGTGAGAGCTTCATTCGAACAGTTTTCTTTGGGTCTTGCTGATACAGTCAGTCTGGTGGTTCGGAGTCTTCCTATTTTACACAGAAAGTAATGGCTCAAATTTCATAATTCCGCAAACACTTATTAATATTCCTCGTCCCTCAGTTTTTGCAAACTCCTTAATGGCGTCGTGAGTGATTTAGCACTGCAAACTACGAAAGAATGGGGACCTTAATTTTTGTGCAGCTTAAACACTCGACGGGTCCACGAGGATGTTCCTGGTGGAACCGTCATCAGCCTGCCGCGCAATCCACATGTCCGCAGTGCAGACCGTTCCACGGGTAGCGTAAGTGATGGATTTCTTTACAGCCCCAACATTACTCATCCAATACGTAGCGCAACCAGAATTTTATGAGAAACCTTTCGAAGTCCGAGTACGATGAGGACATCGAACTATCACCCGAAGTTTCTACCGACAGTTCTGCATACGCACGTGATCAATTACAACGGACAGGCGGTATGTTTCCCCTCATGTGTCTCGTAGCGCTGTTCTTGACTATAAGATCAGATCAATCATCCAAATATCGCTATTTCGGTTTCTCGAGACGTTTGCATCAGACACGATAAGACGGCGGACTTGGAGCGTCAGACCTGTCAAGCATAGCAGTCACGCCGGTATTTATCGTTACATATTTATACACGTCTTGATCTAGCGTGAGAAGGGTATCTAAATCTTGTACTTTTGGGTCTTTGTTTTGGTCTTGCCGACGCTGAGCGATGCCTTGCTACATTGTCGTCGTCTTTTATTCCGCCCCTACCTCTGCTTTCTCTAAGGATTGTCATGTGACCGCCGGACCCTTCAATGCTAACTTCTTCGCCATCCTTTGTGCAGCCTCCCTCTATTTCTTCGGTGGCTGTTACGCCACAACGATGGTACCGTTATTAATAAGCTCTCTGCACACATCATGCTACTTACAGGTAGCTGCAGGCATATTTATGATAAACTCTTGGAACGGATTGTCGCTGTCCTCTTGCTTATATATGAGCACGTCCGCGACAAAATTTAGTAACCATATCGCATCGCCTCTGATGTGCTCCCTGGCGCACTGTCACACGTTTGGAATACAGCTTGCATATTCTTTGTGTCGCTGACTGTTTTCATTGCTAACCTCCTCGTCGCATTCTCACGCTGTCTTGGACGGCCGCTCATTTATTACCACAGCTCTCCACACCGCGGGTGCCGGTACTTCAAAAAATTGTGTTCTATGCAATGTACAAGTGCATCCATGCAGGTCAAAACCTGTCAAAACTCCGTTATCCCCGCGCGATCTATGAGTCTTTGTGGCTGCATTTCGACCGGTCCGCGAGCCCGCTTAGCTGAGGGTGACCTAGGGAGACTAAGATATTTGCCTCGTCTGAATTATCAATACGATTCATTTCACTTGTGTGTGGAGCGTCGCTATGTAGTCTACATTTACCAGATTTGTCTGAAACAACTTGAAGCAGGAGTGGCACCAAGGTAGACTCATAGCCGTTCCGTCTGAGGCAAGATTTTTTGGTAGTATTTCTTAGTGTGCAAAGTAGAGTAGTACTCTATGGAGGACAATGTATACTCTAACATAAGGGACACCGGCGTCCCTGCTGCACTTCAAGGCCTCGCGAATGCCCCGGCGTGGGAAAGTCCCCCGCCGGCCGTTTGAGACGCGCAACCTGGTAAAAGTGAGAAGCTTTCGAAATGCGTGCGATAGAGGGTAACTATAACGATCAGATGACTCCATCATGTTGAGGCAAGCTTGTTAGTAGTACCGACAGGTGAAGTTGTCACTAAGGTGCGATCGGAGATTCGGAGCGCTGATCAGCCAAAGCACCGTGCTCGTCACGCATCCAAAATAGGTATAAGGACTCCGTGCACCGTGAGTCATTAGTTTGTACTGGTCTATAGTTTCTCGTTCGCATATCGTTTTCTCTCTCACTTGTCACTCCCTCATAAACCCGCTCAATCGATGATGGCCATTCAACGTAACCCGCAGTCGCCGGGATATACACTTATTGTCATTCAATGTCCAGCCAAGCCCCAAACCAATTGTATTGGGTTAGGTGAGTAGCTCACCGCTTACGCGTGCTCGTGCCCCGGATCGTGATACGTGAGTTCTCCCGCGTTTTCTCGTGAAGTAGTGATGAGCAGTCTTTGAATCCGTGTCTCGGCACGCTTCGCGCTCTACTCCTTGCAATACGGAATTTAAATTTCTCCGCCTGTGTCACTTGCGTGCTGCTCATAGTAGAAAGGGACGAATGTCTTCGTTCTGTGACTGTCTAGGTTAGAATGGCCGTCATCGATTGAATGGGCTCTCGCAGGTTCTGGCTAAATTTCTGCCATCCGACAGCAATAACCATTCTGCCAAATCGATCAGAATTCTGCCCATTACTATGCGCAGGATAACGTCTTCCTACAGTTTCCATTCCTCAGAATTGTTATTCAAGATCTCTCTCAGGGGGTTCCATATCACCTTGCATAAAAAATGTGTTGCTCCTTCCGTGAGTATGAGCAGTTTGCTGTGCATCCAAGATTAAACCACATTACTCACCCTTCACGCCTTAGTATACCAGGTTACTCTGCATGTTGCCAGTCCAGAGTTGAGCCAGCAGCTCGAATGGCACATCGCGACAGTGAGCCATGTTTCTGCTTTCACTTTGGTGCCGTGTTTGATGGTGTAGCCCGGAGTCGATCAGTACGGTTGCTTCTGGACAAAATTTCATGCTGCTCAAGCAATGTGGACGTTTGAACAACTGAATGACTTAAATGCATGACATGAGTTTGGTCTCAGTCTACTTCATGATGGAGTTCAGCAGTTGTTAGATGTATGTCTGCCTTCCACTCACTGCCGTGGCTCTGAGAGCTGTCAAACTCCTCCTGCGGCACTCAGCGCTCAACCTTTTCCATTAGTAGTAGCGCTTACTATGGGTCAGGAGGACTGGTGCTCAACTTGGTGACCAAACATCATGTAATTTGAAAACTTTTGAAATGTCTATAGCATTCCGGCACTCGAGATTCAGTTCAGCCTCCCGAGCAGCCTCATGTTTCGATTCTGATTCGCCTATGTCATCCTAGGTCCCAGCGAACATTCCCGATGGCTCGTATAGCTAATCAGAAGACTCATCCATCACTGACCTCGCCCTCTGCACATAGTGGCTCAGTACCAGTTATTGTGCAATGCGTGCGTGATTTCTTTCACCGTTCTGTGCTGCTTATCTGTTTCGTATGCTCATTCCACCATTGTGAGCAGCACACTCATTTTTTCCACTGTTGTGAGCTACATACTCAACTTTCACGGCTGCATACTTTTGTCGCGAGCCACGTGCTCAAATTGAATCAAGCTAACGCCGCCCAGTCTCAGCCCAATCACTGTTAGTTAACATCGTGATACTTACCTGCGTCAAACAAAGCCGGACGTTTCACAATACTCTCCAGAGATCAATCTTACAAGTACAATTAAATTCCATCAAGATGCACTGTATTTAGCCAATGGCCTTCGAGTAAGCATCCTATCGTAAAGGTCATACATTTGTTTGATGGACCGCTGAATACATGAAGCAAACGAAACTGTTCCACTTGATCGACAGATGCTAGACCTAGGACGTGCAAAATCAGTGAGCCTCCAAACTGAAGACATCGAGCTCATCATGCAACGGTATGGGATGCTGAAGGCACAGGTGCACAAGTGTCTTGTCAACTACTTCACTGACTATGCAGCGCCACATTCGCGTGCAAGTTATGCTGAACTTATGAGATGCTGCTGATATGAACTGGCCAGCAGCATATGTCTTGAAGTCCGAGTACTGGTTTGTCACTTGCAATTATATGAGTTTTGGTCACTTCTTGCCAGACTTCCTATCAAATTTGATGGGTTTTTTTTTCGGGTTGAAAGCCCAACTTCGCATGCAATGACGGCAGGAGCGTTGAAGATCAGCTAAGTCTTGCAGACGACATCCAGTCAATTGATATTACTCCTGCACATTGGCTCTCTCATGACTTACTTACTATCCAACGAGGGAAACTCTGTTGTTTCCACGGGCGTTTATAACGTTACTAGTATGTGTCATGAACGCGGAGACCCTCCAACACGTCAGGAGACACAAATATACGATATTGTACGACATTCCTGTGTTTGAGGCCAGTGCACACATGTAAAATAATGAAAGCAACATTGGTTTGAAGCTTGAAGGTGCACGGAGTCCACGGGTCGTGACTACCGTTTAAACGTTTATGGGTCGTGTCATGTTTGGACACACTCAATTTTTATTTCTCAGCAATTTCTCATAGATATTTAATGTTTTGTCTGAGAGCTTAGAAATGATATTGATATACCCACGGCATGAATTAGTTACTCAGCGAGTCCGCCCCCCGAGCGCGCCGTTTTTCTTTTAAAATTGAGTATCAATGACGATGCGGGCGCCTAACAGAGTCAATTGTATAGATAAAAACATACATTGAAGATATTGCGTGGGGTAATAGTTTGTGTAGGGGCGTAAGTATCTAGCGATGGCGATCTATGTAGACATCAGGGATTTAATGTGACCTGAAGATTTTGCGAATTTTAAACTATAACAAAAATATTACGGTTGATCATGAGTTTTACTGCCATTAAGAAAACAAATCCTAGAATATTGAAGATCGCTGCGAACACAATCATTCCCGAGTATCCGCCATGTTGGCTTGCATAGATGGCACCTCCAATAGGACTTCCAACCAAGGATCTGTCAGATAATAATTAAGCTCTCATCATAAAGCACACTGCGATGGGGACATACGGAAAAGACATAAAGGCGTAGGACATCCCAACGCGTGTACCAAAATTTTCCGGCGGCGAGATTTGTGCTGTAACAGCGACATCCAATCCCATCGTCGCACCTGCAAATAAGCCGTATATCACAGCGAATGCCACTAGGGTTGCCGTATCATGTCCAAATAGCCAGAGGGCGATACATGAAACACCGGCTAGTAGAGCAGAGGGGATCATGAGGTTGAATCTCCCGAGTTTGTCCGCGAACCATCCTGGAACAATGCGACCGATAGTATTTGCGGCATTCATGATCGATAGCAGATCGAACCCAACATTTTGGGACAAGCCTTGTGCTTGAGCATATTGGACAATATAAGTGGAAGGAATAAATAAGCCTGTACATGATCGGCGATTAGCATTCATCACCACGCACGGCCTTATTATGCTCACCGAGGCATATCAGAGCGTATGCGAGACACACAAGCATATATTTCGTATCGCGGAATGACTTGGTATCTATCCACGGTGTGTTTTTATTTTTAGGCAAGGGACTCGAAATTGTGAGTGTTGCAATGATGCAGCACGCAAGTGCAAGAAACCCCTGTATTCGGACTGCCCACGCAAATCCCACAGTACCGAGGAGGCGTTGGAGCAGCAGGGGAAACACGGCTCCACCTTCAAACATAATTAGAGTCCATTTATAGGCAGTCAAATCAAATGCACTTGCCTGCACCAGAGCCACCTAGCACGATACCACTAGATGTACCTGCGAAATGGCGGAAACGAGCAGTTGATGCGGCAATGCAAGGATTATACCTAAATTCTATGATGAGACATCTCCAGGACAATGAATAAAATTAGGCGAAACTCACACTAGTCCGGCCCCCAACCCGAGAAGAAATCCTTGAGCAATCATAAACTCGTAGTACCGAGTTGCTAATGATGTCATCATCAAACTGAGCGTATATATAAGCGTCCCAGATGCGAGCAACGGCGTGGGTCCATAGGCGTCGAATAAACGACCGATGAATCCACCCTGTGGTAACATAATTGAGGACTTGCATTTACATAAAAGCGGTGATCTACTGACCGAGAACATCATGACCCAAAGTTGAAGCCCGCCGATCCAGGAGATTGCGGACGGTGAATAGGCAGATAGCTGATGCTCGGCGTACCATGCCTGGTAAGTTCCGAATGAAGTCACTTGCCCCATGGTTGCGAAACTTCCTACGAAGCCACCAAAGAGCGTGAGGCATCCTAGAAATCCACCTTCAGCCCACAGGCTCGTAGGAATAGATGGACGATCATGGCCTGCTTCTGGCCAAGCCACGACACTGGAATTTTTCGACTCCAGGTCCTGGCGGGACTCTAGGGATGATGTAAAATCATAGGGTACAGGTGCGAGTTGACCGAGGAGGCTGGTGGCCTTCGACTCTGGATCCTGGTGGGAGTCTAAGGACGGTGTATAATCACAGGGTGCAGTTCCAGTCATGGTTAATTGGGGATGAAGTTCTTGTTATTTCGGGGGAGAATCCACGGCTATTCATATGAGTCCCTCAGGCTCTAAATCAGATTGACGAGAGCGAGCACCACATGCTCACTATCTCAGTATAGCGTTTAAAAGCAGTACACACTAGATCGATCATGATTATTTGTAACATGATAGTAAAAGAACCACACGATGCATGGCCCTGGCCCATCACCATTGCCTTGACAGTCGGGACGCGACGAAAGTTGATCCGGGGGCCATTCAATAGTCTTGTGAAGTTCGGGGAAAATGGAGAACAGATGGCAAAACTTAGTAAGTATACTTACGTCGCTTCACAGATACATTACACATCGCTCGGAGACGTAGACGTAGGCCCAGTCGGACTAAGCCACGGTGTTACGGAAACCCAAGGATACGACAACTCGTTCACTTGTGGAACATAGATTACTCTGCCAATCATTCAAGTTTCCACATAGTGTATAAGTGTAGTTCTGGGCTTACGATGCGTTTCGAAACGACGTATACTTTTAGACTGCGTTTCTCCATGTGGCTGATCTGTGGTTGATCATGCATACGGAGAACCTGTGACTCATGTTACGTTGGTGCAGTGTGTAGTGAAGACCAAGTGAAAAAACTAAGTGTAGAATACACACCGCGTGTGTAATGAATTGACTCTGCTTCAGTCATGTTTGGTCCGTGGAATCGCGTCTGCGTTATTAAGTACGTGTCAGATTCGTGTCAGACCGCACATAACATTATTATAAGTAGACAACTTGAAAGCGTAAGCACATGTACTTGAAGACTTGAAATTGTCAACTTGCTGACTCAGGGTCGGATGGTCCGTCTCGAGATGTGGCACACGCGGGTTCAATTGATTATTGATCTCAACTATCACACCATCATTCTAATCACAAACGCAGCCCCGGCGGCGGGCATGATCACCGCACCGCGGAGTATATACGGTCCGCTCAGAACACCGAGGTGTTCTATGTCCAACTTAAAGAATCTGTGCTCCTCCCAAGGCAACATGTGAAGATGCCATCCAATCACTTGCCCTACAGCAAGTTTTGTTTTAATTCCATCATGATCAGAAAGAAACAACCCTCATGGAAACTTCACTTGAAGCTGCGCTATGATATTAGTCTGAGTCGTTACTATGGTGCTGATTTGTCAATTGAGGAGTTGACCCATAGAATTATTGGTATCCGTATGAGGGATTTTTGCAGTAAAGGCTGGTACTACCAAACTGATTTCACCGAGTACATGGCTAGATCCCGGTTCAACCGCACTACATTGCAGTAACCAAACAAAAATTGTTTCATTTGCAATAACGTGTCATTATACACTCGTTCTCGCTGAGCCCCACAGTCGCTGGAGCTTCACGTCACCCTGAGTCACCTGCCAGGGCTGGAACTGGGCGTCAGACTCCGATGCGCCATCAAATGGCGTCAAGTCCCCACAGGGGGCTGGGCCATCATACCGAAAATCGGTTACTATTCGGCTACGCGCGCTTTGATTGGCGACCCGCGAAGGACAGGTGGTCTCGCTTTAAGAATTGATGGCGGCGCTATACCTTGGATTTTGTTCTGATCGTCAAATGGCCTCCTCCACTGTATCGTGTCTCCGTGTTCTTTCCCGCCATGCACGAGCTACCCCAAGGTTATTAATAAAAAAGCCATTCCAGACTGCTACCTATTCGCTGTTGGCGCGTCAACAGCCAGCACAAAGCTCGTGGGTGGCGAATAAGCGCGTAAGTCACAATAGTGGTCAAGTAAAAAAAAACAAGTTCTACGAACACCATCAGGTTATTGCTGCCAGAGGATTGAAGACACTAGACTTCGCTGGTTCAAAAGAAGTCGTGTATGAGCGTAGTGATTGGCCTCTGGCAAAACTTCAAAACTACTTCAAAAATGACACGCTCGCCCTCATTGGTTATGGCTCACAAGGACATGGTCAGGGCTTGAATGCTCGTGACAACGGTCTGAATGTGATCATTGGCGTCCGCAAGGACGGAGAAAGTTGGAGACAGGCAGTGGAGGATGGATGGGTTGGTTCACTTTTAAATATTCATGCAGACGATTTTGACGATTTCCGTTATGCCCATAGGTACCCGGAGAATCACTCTTTTCCATCGAGGAAGCCATTGACAAGGGTACAATCGTCATGAATTTACTCTCAGATGCAGCACAGTCATCAACATGGTCTCATATCTGTCCTCTCATTACGAAGGGCAAAACGCTCTACTTCTCGCATGGGTTTTCAGTTGTATACAAAGACGATACTAAGGTGATTCCTCCGAAAGATGTCGACGTTATTCTAGTAGCGCCAAAAGGATCTGGTCGCACTGTTCGAACCCTGTTCAAGGAGGGCAGAGGCATCAACTCCAGTGTCGCCGTCTTCCAAGACGTAACTGGGAAAGCAATAGAGAAAGCTGTGGCTATCGGGGTCGCTATCGGCTCTGGGTATATGTACGAAACAACCTTCGAGAAGGAGGTGTATTCCGATCTGACTGGTGAACGTGGTGTGGTAAGTACTCCGTCATCAATCTGGTGTTTACGCTAAGATCAAGTCCCTTTCCTAGCTCGCAGCCGCTATCCGTCAGTCCATTGCTGTCATGTCATTGACTGCAGTCTGACTAGCTGATCATTTACAGAGGGATTGTTCTGTGCACAATACAAGGTGCTTCGTGCTAACGGCCATTCACCTTCGGAGGCTTTCAATGAAACCGTTGAAGAAGCCACCCAATCTCTGTATCCTTTGATTGGAGAAAAGGGGTAAGTCTTCCTATAATTCTGAATTCACAAGTTAGTGACCTGTGACCGTCCACAGCATGGATTACATGTTCAACGCTTGCTCCACCACCGCTCGAAGAGGGGCCCTTGACTGGGCGCCGATCTTCGAGGCAACAAATCGCCCGGTGTTCGAGAAGCTTTATGAAAGCGTAAAAAATGGCACGGAGACGCGTAAGGCACTCGAATTCAACGGCCGTGCCACTTATCGCGAAGACTTGGCCAAGGAGCTGAAAGAAATTGACGAGCAGGAGATCTGGAGAGTCGGAAAGGTTGTCCGTTCGTTGCGTCCTGACTACAAACCAGAGCATTGATCTGTTGGGTATTTTGTAAACATATTTAGTGCTATACAATGATGATGGATTGTGTCTGATGGTCGATCAAATATCAAAGATGATCGGAGTGATCCTGTTGATTTTACGTGAGAACAGGGGCATTTGATCAATATTCAATGATGGAATACTTCCAGGAAGCACGGAGAAGCACGCGGGGCAACCCCAGGTCGTAACATGAAGCTAAGGAACAACTATTTTCCTGCGAATGGTTTGTGGTCTAGACTATCTAGTTACTTCAAGGGAGACCCCTCGACCGCGGACCCAGCCAGGCCTACTTGATTATCCGCTCTTGGAGGTCTATAGGCCATGCCAAATGGCACTCCAAGTGGTGTAACTTCTTACCGAATATTCGGTCCTTAGATGTACAAACCATATGGTGCAGACCCGCATAATGTGATGGCAGTGACTGCGCAGGACTACGCCAACCGGGGTTCCTTCACAGCAAAATGCTAGTAGATTCATCCCCGGAATTCATAAAACTTCCGGCATGAATGATGCGACTAAGTATGACAACTCGCAAGCCCCCCCGGGTTGAACGTCGGTGATAGGCTTGATCAATGTTGACATGGTGGCACATTTAAAATTCTCTAATATTATGCTACATTATCTGCACTCCATGTTGGCTTTCTCAGGTTTTCATGCCAAAATCTCTCGCCCTTCCACATCGCATTGCGCTCCCATAGCGTTGCAAATTGAACGTCATCGCAACCTGTAGCACGTTTTCTCGTCCGTATAAGTTGATCAATGTGATATGCCACCGTGTTGTTTCTGGAGTTAATCGCTTCGCCAAGACGCCCAGGAGAGCTGGAGGATCCCACTTGCGTCCCCTGGCGTGTGATGGGCAATGCGGTTTCCGTATCCTCGTAGTTTCCGCTACTCCTGGTCCCTGGCACTGCTGACTTGCCTGGGGGCTGTGTAGCTGAAGTTACATACTGCGCAAACTGAATGGGAGTGTGATCCGAGACCGCTGGCCTAGCAGAGTTCTCACCATCCTCCCTGCTCCCGACTTTGGCGGCGGCCGTAACTGGTTCTAAACGCAGAAGAGGAAAGCGCCAACGGTTCCTGGAAGGAAATTGCAGTCGGGTGAAGTCGATGGCCGGCACAGGAGAAGAGTCCTTAAGACACACAATAAGACCGGTGTCGTTCGCGGTAAGTGTATATCCAGGGTCACATTCATACGCGCAATTGGGGTCAACAGCCTTCTCATGCCCCCGATCATTTCGCGGAGAACAGTGGAATGATGATCCCTGGGATTTATGTTTTGGCATAGCTTTGAAGGGGGGAGTAAGGCAGTAGGGAGTGGATGGTGTGTGATTATCGGGATGAGTATTTGTAAAGCATATATCGGGAGTAACAACAAGAGTTGATCCAGCGTCGTGGTTACATTGAGTAACTGTGAAGTCGTGCGCTTCTGTGATTGCGATGTCGGATGAACTTTCTGCTGATGAAGTGAATAGCTGCAAGGAGAGCATCCGACGTTTACGTGGGCGTCGTGGGAGGCTGTCTCCTGATTCACTATGCAGTGCGTTGGGGTAGGCGAGGCTGTCTCTCTGGCGCTTTCGCTTCCGGGAGGCGTTCGGCGGGATGCAGAGAGGTGGTCGGGGCTGACTCCGTGGCACCAGAGGCCGAGATACCTGTTGTGGATATCGAGGTGAAACTACTGAGGCGAGCATGTGATCTTCTGGGACTCCCATACGACTGAGAGGTGGCCAAGCATCAAAGCCATCTGTGGGGAGGGTACACGAGATCCCGGGGTGGTGTGAGGTGTGGGAGGGAGATATAAAATAGGCAGAAAAATTAGTAGTGTCGCATAACAAGTAGAGCGCTTGAAGGGCCAAGAACGCAGCATGAGACGTGATCGTACCGTCAAGTATGTATTCCACGACTGGAACACGAAACTCATGCGCAACGCAGTGCAAAATCCAACCCACATGTATCACCTATATGGAGCCTGTTTAGCAGGGGAAATCTGATGGTAAAAAGGCGGCTGACCACTACTGATCTTCTGCAAAGTATGCTGGTCCACTCGTCTTCGCGACTGACGGCAAAAAAGTAAGATGCGACAGCACTGGTTCCTCCAGAGTATATTCTGCCTCCATGAGTCGCTGTACGTGGCAAATAGAGCAATTAGCCACAATGTTCTACAAAATCACCTAGATCCTTAGTGATATGTTCGGAACTTACACCATGTCTGGATGGCTTCCTTGGGCACTTGCTTGCTGAAACACGCTGAAACACGGGTCAGAGGTGCAGAATCTACTATCTACGACCAACATACCTGTCTCATTGAAAAGCATGTTGGAGGAAAGAGTTTAAGAGATACTTATATGTGTTCGGAAAAAGTATAACCCCTGATGCCTGAGGATTTTTGCGGAGTTTGAACATTTGTGTGCAACTCGGAACTGACAAGTTCCTCAAAGGCCAAATATCTCCAAAAGCTCGGCTCTCAAAGCTTAACGATGGGTTAAACATGCATATTATGGTACACCAAGGCCCACGCGAGGATGAAGTCTATAGGTTATCGAACTAATACAGCCTGCATGTCAGCTGCATCTTGATCAGACATAAGCTCCCTTTTAGTAGGATGCCAAATTCTAGCACATCGCGATGCTTCTAGTAAGGGTTATTTCTACTTGATTTCTACGTGAAACAACCCAACATATGTGCTGGTGGAACTGTCGTGGACTGGTGTGAACACTCTCGACGTGCGTCACCCCGCATGTCACTCTTACAGTAATGTAAAGACCGGGTGGTGGATCTACACACCGATAAAATGATGTTAGTCACCAACGCTGGGATAGATGGGCAGGAGAAACAATCAATTTGCAGTCGGTCGGGCAATTGAAAAGGTCAAGTAAAGATCGATATGGGAATCATACTGCGTCCAAGGAATTCACGGTCCGAGTGGTTCACAAGAAAACGTCAGCGCCCGTCACGGGTAAGATGAATATTAATGGATGCATGCAGACCAAATACGCGTTCTTGGACCCGAGTACGACTCAGTTTTCCTGTTCTCGAAGTCATGTAATCAGTGTGAGCCCTCGTTGGTGTACCGTTTATTGCCTTTATTTGTGCGTAGATGAATATCAATAGCCGATGTAGCGAATTACGAAGATACGACCAGCGCAATAAAAATAGCACCAAAGGAATGGCCATATAGTTCCTCTATACAGAGGCGAAAGAGATCGTACCCGAGAGACATTTCAGTTATTGGGCGTGCGCATCGCGAGGGTGGTAGCGACGAGCAGGTCGAGCATGAATTTCCCCGACTATCGTAGAAATGATCACAAAGACCAGGGATGGCAGGATGTAAACATACGGGTTGAACCACGAGAACACCATCTTTCGTCACCGACATGGATGTAACACGATATGTCGCTATGAGGGCGTCTTCGGCATCTAAACACTGACAAGAGCTACGTGATAAATGTTGCCACATCCGACCTGCCCCTGTACGCACCTCCATCGCAGCACTAAACAACCGTGCAGTCGTTTGCCAGCGATACTCCTTCTGATCAGGACCCTTGAAGAAAACCGTTCCGTCGAAAGCCCCACGCTTCCTCTCCATCTTGACTGGCCGTCTGACGGCAGTCATGGATAGAATAGTAGGCCCATGGTTGACTTCATTGATCAGTGGTGGTCCATTGTACGAAGACTGTGCTCGACAAAGCAGGGGGCCATCAGGGCCATCAGCGTGCAGATCAAAAGTCCAATGCAGCGAACTTCGAGTGTTCTGCATAAAATATCTGCAACAACGATAGACAAAGTAAAAAGACGAAGCGATCGAAGACATCCTCAGAACTTACAAAGTTGTGATCTTGTCTTCCCCCTTGATAATCTTGCGATTGCCAAATACACTCCCGAAATTGTAAATGTGCAGCGTAGTCGGTCGTTCGTTGGAGGTGTTAAGCATGTGCAATCACCCGAGCCTGAAAAAGGTCGTTGAGGTAATAGTGAGAACCAAACGTCCGCTATGTACTCCTCTTCCAGAGCGTATTCAACGAGGCGTGTCTGTTCTGGTGTAACAGGGTCTTTTATGCAACAAGGGCAGGACATCGCAGGGCATGGTTTAAGAGACGAGGACTTCTATTTCCAGAAAGTCGACTGCATCCGATTATCACATCTAAGAGAGCTATTTAGGGACTTCTTGAGGGCAATGGCATGTGGAAGCTCCGTAAACAGATTTGAAGACGAAATGGGAGACGGCAAGGCTTACCGTTTTCAGCATGGCCCAAGTTCCAGAGTTCCACGCGCCAAAAATTGTTGCCAAATGAGTACCAGATACACAATTCCCGCATAGCGAGCACCATAATGATCCAAGACTCGAGCGGCTCAAAGAAGCATATCTGTGATTGAGAAGTTACTGGTCCAAACCTGTTGACTAGTGGCATGTGTTTGTGCATGGCTGAAGGAGTAGAAGAGGTCCACTGCTTTATCTACCTCTTTGATTCTTGGTCCCCTCCATTCCTCGATTGCAGTCGCGCCAAGTGACGAGCACCAAGCTTCCCCGTGGGAGTGGTGATGTCCGGATGAAATGAACTCAACAGCGTCCGACAGGAGTCAGAAGCTCCTTAGCATGAGGAATCAACCCAGCACCCAGCGAAACCATCCTCCCGGAGATACGCAAGAGGCGAATGTCTTATGCTTGAAACTAACTCAAAACTAACCTTTAATTAGGCGTAGCCAACCACCATCGAATCATGTAAGAACTTCTAGTTGGGAACCGGCGGGAACCACCTAGTGCCGAAGAATAGGTAGCACTGGCCCTCTAGAGCTCGAGATGGGGATATCGGCCTGATCCGCATTATTCCTCTAGTCACGGTAACGCGCACTCAGCCTTCCAGCGCTATCCACGAGAACAATGATGCACATGATGTAAGACCAGCAGAGGCGGCCACCAGGTGCGGCTGGGTTGGTATGTAAATGATACCCGGTATTGTGCGTTGTAAGACTGCGCGGTCGTCTGTGATCCGGTTATCAATTCTCTTAACCGCACGAGTGTTGGCTTCTTGATGAATGAATTAAAAGGCGTGCTGCGAGATCGGAATCACTGTAGCTATAGATCAAGCATTTTGCTAGGGCTTTAGAGACACTCACCGAAGTTGGGCAGAATATGTATCCTAGAGTTATCAGATCTGGGCGTTCTTATCCCAGCTGGAGGTATTACGAAGTTCCTTTGGAGATCGTCCGGAGATGAGAAGATTTCGAGTTTGCCTTGTATTCTCGGTTGCCAGAAGGGTCTAAATGATTCCTCGTGCCCAATGACGAATTAAAGCAAGACTTCGAATCTGGTAAGTAGCACTTTAGTACTAGGAGCATGATACATGCGTCGCAGCATGACCGTATGCGGATAACGTAACTTGAAGCTGCGCGTCAAAGCGAATACGTCTTATGTCTGATCTGCATACGGATCCTGCCGTCACACAAGCGATCTTCCTGCGCATGTGATCTTCCAGGATTTTTCCAAGCGAAGTTCACGACGGCCTGCAATGAACATTCTTGACGGCAGCCGTCACGTAGTTCAAGGCCTATGGGTGAAGATCTGTGCAAAACCGACTTGGAGCTGCCATATCGGAATGGTGAAGATCACTGGTTGTGTCCAGGAGATCAGAGTCATGATTGAGGCGGTTCCCCAGCTTCAAAGCTACCCGCTTCTCAGGCTGAAACACGAGATGTCTGGGGTTGGTTTTGGGGCGTACCACTAGTACTAGTACTAGCCTTGAACTTTTCCTAGCCACTTTTGGATTCTGCCGTTCAACTTACATGCACAGCAAACATAAGAAGTAGCCGCTTGAGTTCCCCGAGTCTGATCTGGAAATTTACGACAACCGAAGATCTATGTACATTGCATGTACGTTTACTAGTAGCCAATCACCAGCCGCGTCGCCGGCCACCTTTCCCCCACTTTTCAATAAGGAACAGAGCCATGTACTCGTAAACCTCTCTATTTGCACCTCTGCGAGTGATCGAGTGGTCGCTACTCAATGTAGAATAGTCAGCGTTGTGCTATGTGGAATGAATTCATTTCGCGAACCTGTCTGTAAACATCCTGAAACGGAAATTTCTGACTTGGCCTTCTGTGAACATATCCAACAAGTGAGCCGTGTTTGCATAGTGGACATTGTCATCTCCGCTGCCATGGGCGAGGAGATAGTCTATGTTCTTGAAGCCCTCTACATGTGAAATGGAGGCATTGATATATCCGCCAGGATTATTGTCAGGCAAGTCCATGTACCGTTCTGTATAAATGGAATCATATAGTCTCCAGCTGGTCACAGGCTAGACTCGCTAGTGAGTGCCATGACTTCGTCAGTAAGAGATATACATACAGCAATGGCCATGGCCAAAGTGTGGATACCGGCGTTTGCTTCCGCAACCTTGGAGGCCATGAACCCGCCAAACGACTGCAGTAGTTAATTGATACACTGGCCACAGAATCCGGAATATTGGCTCACCCATCCCCAAATTCCAATACGTTTCGGGTCAACATAGTCTTTCCCAGCCCAGATGCTGCCAAGGATTAATACCACAGCTCACAAAATCAGGCATTCCGTACCGTGCGGCGTTGATTTGATCGTGGGTCTCCCAAAAGCCAAGGTTATTCCTTACTGGGTTGCGCAGGTGCCGCCCCTTGAATCCAGTCCCCCGTCCATCTACGACAACGACGACATACTGGAGTGTGCAAACGAGATAGTCATGCCAGTTTCGTTTGTACTCGACATTGACCTGTTGACTCTCTGGCCCACCGTACCTGAATGCATCAGAAATAAGCGGGGTTGGTTTCAGAAAGGCATGGTACAAACACAAAGAATAAGACTGGGTACTTCGTCCGCCCGGTGTCATCCATACGGGGAGGACGCATTTCCTTTACATTTAGCTCTGAGGGGCTGTATAAAGTTTCATCGCGAGAAGAACGCATCAAATGAACTAACCAAAGCCATCACTGTCTATGGTTGAATACGTGACGGCGGCTGTTTCAAATTCGGTCAGTGTGGTATTTAATGCAGAGTTGTCCGTCAGAACATAATCGAAATCTGGAATTAAGGTGTGAGCGCTAGTTCTATTGATTATGGTAATTAGAAATGAAGTTACCATTGTTGCCAACATCAACGATTCGCTGCCACGGTACACCTGGTCCGTTGTAATTAAGAAGATAAAATCCGGCTTCAGGGTGAAAAGCTAGCGCTGTATGAAGAGGATATCGATTCATCTGTAAGCGAGATGGGCTCCACGTATTCCGAATCTGACGCTGAAATTGGGATTGAATAAATGTGGCGTTGAGTTGATGACCGCGCGGCTAGGAAATATCTGCAGGTGGGATATGGGCGTAATGAATCATGAAGCTCCGACGGGAATTAAATACTTACATCAATCCTCTTTGCGTATCCACAGCTTTGATGCCCCCTGTGACTTCCCATGGGCCGGAAGTGAGGAAACGTGGAGTCTTACTCTCGGCGGGATCGAATAGAGCAATATGGTTGTAGCCGTTGATTGGTACAATATCTAGATAGGCAGATGAATCCCCTGAACGTAGGCTGTCTGGAAGAGGTAGAATATTTTGGGCCTGCAATGAAGCTTTTCAATAAGAGATAACCACACAATGATGCAAGCCACTTACGCTTTGAATCCAGCCCTCATCACCTTCCTCACCATCACTGCCAAGCCTTCGGACTACCGTTCCGTTCACAATATCTGCATTTCCCATGTTTGTCAAATCGAAGTACACGACGCTACCATTATCTGCAGCGCGAGTAACCTCCTTAACAATGAGCGTTGATTGACCCACCCAGGTCACATCCATGATGACACTGTTAGCTACAGGGAAGCGACCCTCCCAAGTGAGCTCAGAAGTATAGATATCGGCAGTCGAGTCAGAAGATGTTTCAGATCGTTCTAGATACTGTGCGACGTCGAAAACATGTACAGTGGCAAGAGGGTTGTTGTAGCCTGGTTTGGGGTATTTGATGACAACATCTTGGGTATATGGAACGACAGCATAAGAATCATCTGTGGGATTGTAGATCGGGAACCGAAATTCGTCAACTTCGGTCTCATCGAGACGAAGAAAAGCAATCTTGCTCGAGTCGGGAGACCACCATAGCGCGTAATCACTCGAGAAAACCTCTTCCTCGTAGATCCAATCAGGTACACCGTTAAATAACGATGTATTTCCCGAGCTGGTGACACGAATGGGAGAAGTGGAAGCACTGGTGGAGACGCTATTAGAAGGGTTTGTCGTACGGGAATTGAAATGGCGCTTACGACGGAGATGGGAGCACGTATATATCGTTGGCGGCAACGAACGCGATGGATTGCCCAGTCGGGGACCAGGTAGCATAAGCAATGACTGGGGGGTTCGTGGGCGGCACTAATGGGTATGTTACTTTAGTGTTCAGGTTATGTACGTAGTAATTGCCGAAGCTCGAGTGACGCCATTGCTAGAAGTTGCACATCAGCATTTGAAGACTGTACTCGTGGAGGATATTGACCTTGAGATGGTCGGCCTTCACCAATATATACGACATGTCCGGCGAAAGTTTCCAATCTGACCAGTGAATAATGTTCCCCTCATCCTGGGCAGCTCTTCGTTCAATGCACAATGACTCTAGAAAAGGGTGCTCACATCCTTAACGTCCATCATGGAGACAAGGTTGGTTGTTTTATTACTTTTCAGGTCAACAAGCTGAATCTGTCCATTCTGGAAGATAGAGAAAACCCCGTCACCGGCTACGAAATATGTCCGTGAGGGCTTAAGTTGTTCGGTGCCACGACTGACCTTCAGGGACCCAGTTCACACCCTCTGATGAAGCGCTAAATGTTCCGTTGAATATATGGTCCAAGGATATTTTCCTGGCACCTGGTAGTCGATAGGTTTGTCCATTATACAGAGATGTTGCAGCAAACAGTCCAATGCAGGCAGAAAGGAATACTAGTGATGCTAGAGAGATGATAAGGTACTTGAGGCTAGCGGGCCTCTTCGGTATCAATGTAAGTAAAGAGACGAGAGTAATGTAAGTTATGACTGACTTTATTTCCTCCTACCAGCAACCCGTTACCCGGCTCCGTGTCACTGAAGACATTCTGGTCGTCCGAAAGAACAACACGATCCTGCTTCTCGATGAGACTCTCGCCTTCATCAGAGGAAGGCGCGTCGAAGGGGCCTTCTTCGTAGTACACAGAAGGTTTAATAGCCAGGTCTGGGTGTACTGCAGCAATCCTCGAGCGAGAGGCCAGAAGACGGCTATTGTCGTCTTCGAGGTCCTCTTCATCACCTCCATTGACATGCTCATAAGACATTGCCGCACGCCAAAACACAGTCTTCGTGGCAGGAAACAACTACCAACTCTCCTGGAACCTCAACGTAGCAGTACGACTGAACAGTGAATGGGAATTGGTCGAAGCCCGTCAATTACATAAGCACCCATAGCCACTTGCAGTTAAGTTACTAGGTTCGTCCACTAATTAACTTTGTCAGTCAGTAGCTCTGACTTGAAAGCTGATTTACTGTAGTAACGATGGCAGCGTCGTCTCGGGCATCGAACACTAGCTGGGACCCAATCCTCCTTATATCTCAAGTGCGTCCTGTCCTGTTTTGTTCTGCCTGCATTGGGTTTAACTGGTTGAGCGTCCGCCTCAGATTGTTTCAATGCAAACTCTCCATTATCTAACCCTCTCCGTCCTCATCCCCCCACTATTGTCCATTTTTGCAGAGACCAGCGCACTCGTCTTCGAAGGAGGGGCTACAAATGTCGGTACGTTTCATATACCACTGAGTCATAAGCTGGAGTTGAGAGTGAGACCGCACCAGGAATGATCATGGATTGGCGAGAAATGGCCGGCCGTCCAACTGTACGCGGAATGCAGGGCGAAGATAGGTGGAACGCTTACTATGGCGCCTGGAGCGGTGGTAAACAACTCGATTCCGGGTGGGAGGAAGGCGCGTGGGACGGATGGACTGACCCCTATGCGAGGCTGGGTAATAGCATTCTCATGGATGATCGCATCTCTTGCAGAGTATGTGTTGAACAGTCCAGGACGTTACAAACATCTGACCATACTCAGCATATACTACTTATGTATTCTCATTCGACGACCGCGCTTCATCTTGGATTTCGCGCTAACTCTCGCCTTCAGCCACCTCGTACTCACGACTTATTATTCGGCTTCGATACCCACCTCTCTTTTCTTCTGGCTCGTCATTTTCGCATGGTCAGCAACCACAGTAATAATCGCGGAGCAATTCTGTGTGAAGAGAGAGATGGCTGAAGGACTGGTTGTTTCTCCTCCGAGGGACGATGATGATGACATGGAGATGGGAGAATTGCTTCGCAGAGATTAAGTGAGTCCTCGTGTGTCTTGTGGCCCAGCTGCTTGTAATACTGGTCTTAATTAAATTGAAGCGCCTTTGCATATGCAATAAGTGGCGAAGTCCAGCACTATCCAGACCCTGCCAAGGTTTGAGTGGCGTAGAAGATGTCACCAACTTGTTCAATGCTTAGCCTTCTGCAGACCTCATTACCGCGTAGGTGAGCTAAACTGGTTGCAATTTGAAACACTTGTTGAGATATCTAATACATGTAATTGATTGGGTGTTTGAGGTCAATTGTTGGGCTTGTAACTTTGAATTTACGCCGCCGACGGTTCTCTTATTTTGAATTTCCCAAGTTCGTGTGGCCCTGTTCTTCATCTCGATCCGGTCGCCGGAATACGATGTCTATATGTTGGTAAGCGGTGGACTCGAACATGGTCCTCTGGAAAGTCTGCCTCTTCATCTCCGCTGGGTACTCGGCCCGGGAACCTTCGTTATATCGCTGCGCCCACATACACAGCAGTCGGTTGTATTTTTTTCCATGTCTCAGCATGTTTCTGTATGTCTCTTGAGTGATAGCCGCGGAAATGGTGCCGCTATCTTCCTTGCTTGAAGCAAGTGAGTAATATGACTGCCCACTTCAAGACGTCAGGCTTATCTGCCATTAGCATTGGAGCTATTGATGTGGCGGCTTTGCAGGCGATGAGCTTCCAACATTCGTGAACCTGCATGCATTCGCATGTCATCACGCGATTGCTCGTGGATATGTTGTAAGTGCAAAGTGCGAAATTTTGCCTCTTTCGTTGAGCAGCTCACTTGAGTTATGGCATTGAGCCGCGCTTCAGTACACTCACGTAAGGTCTGTTACACATAGCTCAAGATTCTGGGCCCTTGATCTGCAATGACGCTACGAATAGCTGGTCCGAGGGATTGTTATACCACGAACAATGCATACAGGATCCTCCATGCCCACACATATTTGTTGATGACGCGTCAATATGTTGCAACGTGATACATTCCTATCGTACACGACTCGATATTACTGACCTAGAAGAGTTCCCAATTTGTATCTGTCAACGTGCCTTGGTGCATGGTGGGCCATTGTTGTGGAGCTCCGACAGGGGCTGGGAACTTATCAGTGTAAACTTGCGTGTGGTACGTTCAGGAATCAGACTCCGGAAAGCTGAGTCACTTGTGCGGTGGCGATGGGAATATGACTCCCTCGTTTGAGCGGTGTGCACGGTCTGTGTCTCGCTGAGGTAGTAGGGTTACCCGTTGGCATTTATCAAACTCGGGATTTCAAAACGGAGACGATCTTGTGACAGATAGCTTTTGACCCATTAGTCCAGACAATACTTTCAGAACGATCGGTCAAATCCGTTTGCTAGGCCTCGACTCACTAGTCATGGAAAGAAATGCTATGATTTGTTCTTAAATACCGGAATTCTTCACGAGTGAACGCCGGAGGGGGGGCATACGTACAACTTTGGGGCCGCCTTCGCAGCTGAGAAAGACAGTGACTCTCTGTTACCCTTTATGACTGTATTCCTGTCCAGCATGCTCCGGTACCTGGGGCGGTCATTTCCGACATTCCGGCGCAGACTCGATGGAGTTCCGCCGCCTGCCCTTTGCCCACAGTTGTGAGGACCAGAGTCTGTGGCGGGGGGTTGGTGGACATATCATTAGACAACTTTAACGCATCGTGCCACCTTTCGTGGAAACTTCACTCCTGTCCACCACTTTTGTGTCTTATAAGGCTTTGGCTGGCTGCATCAAGATTCAACGTCTTCGAATCTGCTGGCACTCGGAACTGCAATTAATTCTAGGGGGCGCAAAGCTGACCAGCTGGATTCCATTTCATATTATCCCCACTCAGGGGTTTCCCTGTGGAACTTGTGAACGAAAGATCATAGGCTTGTCGTTGCTAAGGCCAATACTTCCCCTTGCTTCCCTCGAGACCCGTTTGCCCGTGCGATGAACAACTGTTTGAACTCAAAACTGATTACGAGCAGCATGTGTGTATTACTCTTCGGCCGATTTTGTCTGACAGGCTAGCTCGGGTCCAATTACGAAACCGCGGGGTAACACGAGAAGTTGTTCGGTTCGTATGCTGTGGCTCTTTTGTGATCAGAGAAAGGCCAAGGCTTTATGTACAATTGTAAGTACCACAGGGAAATCGCAAGACCTGAGCTTACAAGGAACTTGGAGAAGGAAAGCTAATGGTATGTTTCCACGCGAATAGCATGGGACAAGTGCTAGTACCTGAGTATCGTCAGACCGTAATAAGCGAAGGTCTGTGATTGCTCCGCCACGAATCGCAGGGCCTATGGCGAACGCCGCAACTTTAGTTATCCTAGCTGAGGCTGAGTGAGAGTACTGCCTCGAAGGTGTACCTGTAGATGAACATTTGGACTTAAGCAATTAATGGGCTTGTGGCTGATGTCGGACGTAAGGTGCACACATAGTATGAACTGGCGTTTCATTAGTGTGATAGGGATGCTGCCAAACATGAATCGTTTACTTACTAGCGAAGTTTGTGTGTGCTTATCTTATGAGCGCTCTTTTTGGTTGTCCGCTGCCCTAATATCGCACGCCAAACATTACTTACCATACTCGCTTTCAATCGGGGAAGCGTACCGAGATATTAATCCCGTCATCCTTGTCCGCCACCCTGTACACGAGGCGCCAATAAGATACCTTTAAAAGGCCGTCCGTAGCGGGAAGAAGTGCGCCTCCTCTTACTTTCTCTAATACCCTCATCCTCGATGGATGCACTCAAGAGCATGCTGTCCCCACTTGGGGTGGGCAGTGCTAACGCAATACAAGACACTCTTGTACGCTGCGTCCGTTCATGAGCAGTAGTTGCACTAACGCTAAATGTTCGAGACAGAAACTTGTTGTCATCGGTGGGACTGTCGAGACAGCCAGAAGAGCCTCAGCAGGGGCATGGCATACTTTCCTTGACTGTACGGAATGCTCCAGAGTTCACGGACTGCCAGTAGCTGATGTTTACATCTGCAGCCTTTTTCTTGACGGCACACTTCAGCCAGGAAGACTACCCATACGACTGGTAAATTTTATCTACCGAAACCATGACCAAGTTCTTACCGTTGTTCGTAGGCTTATGCACTGGCTTTCGAAGGTCGGTAGTAATTTGAACATGACCAACTATGAATGGCATTGATGCTAAGCCCAGCAACCGGCCTGGGGACGCAGTCGTGAATTTGAAATTACTACAAGAACTGTTGGCCGCAATGGTCTCACGCAGTCAACGACGGGTGACTTAGACGAGGAAGATGAAGACGAAGATGAGGATGCTCTCGTACACGGACGTCGCAAGCGTAAGGTTGCGTTCATGCCGAGTATAGGTAAGTTTTTACCATATATAGGTTCCACGTGGCTGAATGTTTTGCTAGATACGACTCACACCATTTATTACCGTGGCCATTGGCTTCGGGTAGGTCACTACTATTCGGTAATGTCCTCGGAATACTGACATGTTTTGATAGATAACGAGGACCAAGCGCTACCCGGACTACGGTCATGGTTCGGCTCTGAAGATTAGGCCAGTTCTCTTATTAGTGTTCCGTCAACATACTTATTGCCCTGCAGTGTGATCGCTCGCAACAACGACATTTTGAAGAAACTCGTTCTCGAGGCGAAGCGCGAGTATGAGAAGGATGCCGAACATCGCGTTCATATTTTCATGGCCGATACGTGAGTCTAGGCTTGACATCAAGGTACAAACGTATCTCATTCCATTCCAAGGACATATGGTTGTTGGCGCTGGAATGGAGCTCGTCAGAAACGCCCTATGAGTTCTATTGTGTTACAACCAGGCGTCAAAGATATGCTCTTAGCTGATTGCAAAGATTTCCTGTGTTCTGAAGACTGGTGAGTGAGCTTCCATAATTAATTTGTTATCAGAACATCAATTGCTTTTTTCCAGGTATGCTGAAAGAGGTGCGTGAGATGGTCTAACGTTAAAATCTGGCCTGATGGCATGTGCAGGTATACCGTTCCGCCGTGGATATCTGTTGCACGGTGTTCCTGGAAGGTTCGTATGATTTTTTAATGTTAGTTATCACCGATACTCACGCTCCATTGGTCATAGTGGCAAGACTTCATTGATACATTCGTTGGCGGGTGAATTAGGTCTGGATATCTACGTTGTCAGCTTGTCATCAAAGGGGTAAGAGTGACTCGAGCCACTGGATAATCGACTATTAACGTTAGTCAAATTCAGGATGAGTGATAATACACTGACAACATTGATGGGTCATGTACCATCCAGGTACGGTTTTCCGTCATTGACGGTCATTTCCCGGTATTCACTTTATTTTCGTAACAGATGTATTTTGCTTCTAGAAGATCTGGACGCCGCGTTTACGCGCTCCGTCAGTCGTGATTCATCGTCAACTGGTGCTCCCACAGCATCTAACACCAATGGCACTGCCACTGAGACTAACGATGGATCAACATTGAGCTTGAGTGGACTTTTGAACAGCCTTGATGGGGTCGCCGCTGCAGAAGGCCGGTGGGTTGCTACGACTCCCTTTTGAAACCTTGCCACTGACATGCCTTATCACAGACTCCTTTTTGCTACGACTAACCATATTGAGCGCCTTGATCCAGCTCTTAGTCGTCCAGGCCGCATGGATGTCTGGGTGAATTTCACACATGCGACGAAATGGCAAGCCGAGGGCATTTTCAAGTGTTTCTTCCCCTCCAAGCCCG
The DNA here is from genome assembly GCA_016628065.1 of Suillus lakei. Lineage (NCBI taxonomy): Eukaryota > Fungi > Basidiomycota > Agaricomycetes > Boletales > Suillaceae > Suillus > Suillus lakei. The sequence continues at coordinate 225,440 of JABBWA010000042.1, forward strand.
CTGGTGCCGCAACCGCATCTCCGTCTGAAGAGTCGTCCGAGGACGTTGACACTTCGCAGAAAAACCTCCCCTTGCCGAAGCGCAAGGCGCCCAGTCACACTATTCCTGTGCTTGATGAGACTGAAATTTCTGAGCTTGCTAAGCGTTTCGCAGATGCTATCCCCGAGAACGAGCTGAGCGTAAGTTTTCGGAGCTGATGATACATTCGCCACTAACGCCGTTTCAGGTTGCTGCGCTTCAAGGTTACTTGTTGAAGAACAAAGTTCGTCCATGCGAATGTGTTGACGAAGTTGCGCAGTGGTACGTATACATACCATGAGAAGTGCATCACGAACTCAATTACCTTACAGGGTCATTGAGGAACGCGAGACTCGGGAGAAACTTAAGAAGGAGAAGGCGGAAGTACGTATGGTACAATATCCGCGTAGCTTATACTGAATTTATTTCAAGCGCGAGGCGAAGGAAAAGAAGGAGGTAAGTTCCTGTTATTCGATTGATCCTGTCGCGATATCTGATCATGGGATAGGCCGAGGAAAAGGAACGCAAGGAGGTACCGTGCTTAGTCCCATTCCGTTGAATGATGTCACTCACAAAGCAATTCAGAAAGAAGAGAAGGCTGCTAAAGAGGTAATGTCTTATCAAAATCGATTATGCTCGTCCTGATGGTGAGACAAATTCTAAAGCAAGAAGAAAAGGAGGCCAAGGAGAAAACCGAGAGGAAAGAGCGTGCGAAAACCAAAAAGGCTCACCGCGCCGAGACTGCCTTGAAGTTAGAGGGTGCCTCCAGCAGCGCCACTTCTCTGACTACGACTGAACCAGTCGTTGTCCTGAGCACAGGTGAATCTTCAAGCTCTGAATCGGACAGCAGCAACGGCGGTATTGAGGCCGACACTGAGGAAAGCCTAACCTCAGAGGAGGAACCTGACAAGGCCGCCGATAGTGCGGGATGTGGTGATTCCGCTGTCAAAGATAGTAACCACTCTAAGGAGAAATGGGTCGCTGTGAAGGCTGACTCATGAGTTGTGACTGTTGACAGATCGCCTTGTTAGAAACCGGGGGGGCTCGTCGTCACTGCTCACTGCTATTCTGCATCTTGGTCCACTTTTGTGGCGATCGCTTCGAGACTTGTTGGTACGGTTTAGATCTCGCAATATTTACGCAATCTGGTATCCGAGTGCACGTATCCTACGCGCTAGTTTCGCTTTGGTTGATAATAATACCAGCTAGCTAGCGCACTGCCGATCATAAATGATAGTATTTCAGTAAACCCAAAGGAGTTTAACGCTATGGATGGCTGCAATAGTCGGTAAGAGCGGGGCTATATGGGCTTCAAATTAACTTCTGAAAGTGTTTTGAAGGCCTCTTTGTATGCATCCAACAACGCTTTCACCCTCGTGCGCTCTGCGACCAATGCCTCATCCTCGTTTAGTAAATCCGCAAAAAGCTCAGGCTTGTATAGAGATGCGACCAATCGGTTCTGCACTTGCTGCGAGGTGTAGTTGACCAGGAAGTGCATGATCGCCTTTGGTATCAGATCCTGTATGCTCTGGCGGACAATCGAGAAGTATGATGAAATCAGAGATCTGATCAATGACGTCTCCATTTCCTCTCGCAGTGTGATTTGGGAGCCGGGTTCAGAAGACGATATCTGAAACCGTGTCATTAGTCCACTTACAAGAGATATCTGTACTAGTGGGCAAAACACTTACGGCTTCGATATGTTTCCCCAGGCTTTTCATATCAAATGCGGCGTTATTGCCATCAAGCGTCCGCTTGCCGGCCATAAGACCAGTGGGGCCTGCGGTTTCCGCATTTGAAACGTCCCTGCCTGTGGGTACTGGCGCTGGACCGGCATGGGACCTATCCACGGTTGATCCCGCGATCGGCCCTGGACCATTCTGCCCGAAGAAATAGTTGAGGAATGTCTCTCTTGCAGAATGTGGGGAAGTTCCTGGTGCTCCTGGTTGCGTTGCTTGCGAATGCGCGGAGGAGTGACGGGGACCCTGAGCAGGATGCGGCTTGGACGATGATGCTTTCACACTTGGCGCTGAGCCCGTAACTCGTGTGCGGTCATGCAGTGTCGAGGACACGGAGCGCCCGTCGCGAGAAAGGACACCATTTACTCCCACAGGCTCCTCGGCAGACGACTCATCCTCGTCTTCTAGTGTAGGTACGCCATTTATCGGCTCACTGCTCTGAGGCTAACAGCAAAAGAAGCGCATAATGAGACCATCAGAATGAGATGGATCAGAAAGTGGTGCGTACGCGTGACGGTTGCGCAGGTTTAGGAGCGGGAGAAGTCGCAGCTTGTGCGGCGGCCGCGGAGCCCGATATGAATGCAGGGTGGTTGGTGTTGATGTATGCTGCTTGTATTTCGATCAGGCTCTGTGCGTATTCTGATGTGGGTCCGAGTCGTTCCCTCAAGAGTTCTGATACACATTCAATTAGCTGGGCGTGAAGGCGAGGGAATCGCTCCAATTCCTATTGTAGTGGAGTTTGAATAGGTAAACCAAGGTTAGATAGTAAGAATGACTTACTACGCTTGTGCAATTGTGACAGATTTTGACAAGCTCTTCGTACACCAACTCTACACATCTCAAACTAGGTGACTCCAGTAACTTAATCTGCGGCTTTACTAGTAGATCGAAGGCGGACTCCGGAACAAACAAGCTTGGCCGAGGGCCAGTCGAGTTTCGAATCGCAGTTCGGATATCCTGGTTATCAAGATTCGAGGTCGAATCAATACAAGCAAGCGCATGCCCAAAGACATCGTTAAAGATGTAATATATGCGCGCTCCACCCGAGAGCTCCTTGGTCGAAATGTCGACCTTGGTGCCTTCTATCGATGCCACGAAATCATGTGCGAACTTATTCATCAGCCGTAAGATGAGTGCGCCTTGCTATGTGACGCTGAGTTCATGGTCCACGTATCTTGATAGATGAATGACCTACCTGGTTCTTGTCCCCGTAGATGGCAGCGTCACCAAAAGAATTCAGTTCCTGCTGTGCTTGTCCCATGAGCGTGTTGAGGCGAGCTTTCATGTCCGGCAGCTTATCGCGTATATGATTCATCAACACCTGGTTCAGAGTTCTAGCAAGATACTTGGTGCCATTCTTGTGTGAAATGTTCCGGTATGCAGCATGATTGCGGAAAAACTCAGCCTCTGAATCTAGGGCGTCGGGCATACTCTTCTCTGAGTTGATGTCTTGCTGACTCCGATTCACAACCCCAATGAAGCCCAGCTTCAGCGGGTACACGCGTCCTGTAAGGATATCGAGCGCGTTGGTACCTGCATCCATCAAGTCCAGCTTTGTCAGCACCCCGATTGTTCGACGTCCTTGCGGGTCAACGGAGCGAGCCAGTTTTAATGCGTCGGAGTTGGCAAGGTCGACATTGGCAGCGGAGACAGCTAGGATGACACTTAAGAAACATAAGAAAACTGCATCATGACAACGAGAAATTATGGCTAACCTATTGGGTTTGGAGATATACTCGACAACGAGGCCGCGTATCTGCCTCTCAATATCGCTCGGCTGGTCTCCGACTGGAATCTACAAAGGTCAGGAGAACCTTCAGTAAATTTGGCATTGACATACCTTAGTCAAGCCAGGTAAGTCTACCAGCGTGAGGTCAAGGACATCAGGACTATATATTTTAAGCGAAATGGGCAATTTGCTGATGCCCTTATTCTGCCCAGCGACTCGAAACGTCTCCTGCTCGATCTCTTTCCGTATCTCGTTGTAATCCGTGAACCGCTTGTCGATATGCAAAAATTGACCCCATTCCGTATACGTAGGGGCTGCTGGATCGGGTGAAGGGGTGTGGATAAGTTGGAGAACAAGTGGACGGCGGGTGACAATGCCCTGCCCACGCGGAAGGAAGTCGCGACCAACGATGCTAATAAAGGCATAATGAATACATATTCCAGGTGCGATAATTATCACATACTTTTCGAGTACACTTGACTTGCCCGCAGACTGACTGCCGACCTGTCAAAGAATTTCTGGATAATGCTTTCGGTAGTAGGATCATAAACGCGCACGCACCACGACTAGCTGCGGCATATCCAGCTCACCACCTGCCCCTCGCCCAAGTCAACACAAACCCTATTCGCATGGTCTTTGTCGGGAACTCACCGAGGTTGCTGAATGTGTCCTGCAGCCGGTTGACGAGTTTAATGAGGTCTGAATCCATGACGGCTGTTTACTCCCTGCGTTAAGGTCGTGAATGAAAAGGAAAAGCTTGCGAGCAGCTTATGATTGTACGTGCCGAAACGCGTGAAGCCTTGAGGCGCGTCGTCACGGCCACTTCCTATTTGGCCGCGTTTGGCTTTGTGGTATTGGAACATTGAACATATATCCATTGAACTCAAGTTGAACTTTGTTCGTACTTTCAGTTGTGAAATGGCCGCACCAATGAAATTGTACTCGTAGGATGATAGAAGTTAGCTGTATAAAAAAAACTATGCTACTCTATCATGAATCACAATCCACTATCCATCACCAGGTGCATCTAGATTGCTTTGCTTTTCACGAGCTCTGCGTAGGGAAAAATAAGACTCAGAACTGAAGGATGAATGGGCAAAAATAGATCGATACTCACGTTCAACCTCTGCAACTGCACTGGTCAATATGTCTTTTTGCACCTTCTCGTCCTGGAGGTCGGCCATAACCTTGGCAATCACGCTCTTGGCGAGCTCAAGTTGTTCGCTCTCTTTCTGTTGTTGCTCATAGCGGACCCAGCTGTCGAGAACAGCTTTCACCTCGGAAGTAAGAGCGACCTTCTGTTTCTGGACAAATGCATCTGCCTCCAGCTGAGCAGTCTCCTACTCACAGAAAGAATGACTGAGTGGCCATCGAACCAACATGTAACTGTCGCTCACCTTCGAAAGACCAAATAGACCCTGGGTCAATGAAACGACATCCTTCATTTGCTCGACGGAGTTGATGCGGTCCCTCACTGCCTGAGTGTGTTCCGTTCGCGAAGCTTTCCAAGACATTCTTAATGCGTTCAATGTGACCATTCGCCCAGTCACGGTATGGTTCCCGAACAAGCTACGCGAAAACAAGCTTATGATCATTGTTGAGTGTAATTACGACGAACGTACCTTGGCGATGTAGGCAAGAAGAATGAAAGTGCCGGCAGCAACAACGGTCTCTTCGTTCACAACGTAGAGCTCCTGGGAGATAGCAGTTGCAACAAGACCGGTGCCGAGGATTGCAGAACCAGTCTTGGTGATTAGACTCGGCGAGGAAGGGAGGGTGTTAAGAATTTCTGCAGCGCGCTGCTCAGGTGGAGGATTCGAGCTCATTGCGCGCCTGCAGTGGGTATCGTTAAACAAACTTATTTCTTTGGAGACCGACGTCGAACGTACGCATTAACAGCCCGGGCAAAGCTGGGAAGGGCGCGTGGCCGAGCTGTAGAAATTGACCAGGACTTCAGCTTAACATAGCATGGAGGAATTTCCTGAACACTGACCAGAAGCCTTGAGCGCATTGACCGCGATCCTGGACGCCATTTGTGGTACAGATTGACTATAGAGTCGGGTTCCGAAGTCTGGATGAAGAGGATGGGAGACCGTGAGAAAGAAAATATTCCGACTTGACACGATACCTTGAGGCCGCAGCTTTCAGTTGGCCGCCTCTATAGCGGGGCTATACCCGGCGTAGCAAATTGTTCTCGAATGTAAGTAATGTAACCCTATTTTTTGTTCAGCAATGCGCAGAGAAGACTATCGGATACACTGGAGTATGGACTACGGCACGATCGAGAGGACGGTTAATCATCTCAAGTACTGCGGCCTACTGCAGCGCGTTACTCGCAAATGGGCTGGGAGAAGATGTCCTGGATGGTGCGTTCGTATATCACGCGAAGGTTGGATTGTATCTCCCCGACTTAATTATCGAGTGGTATTCATCTACCTGAACTCTGCCACCCCGACAATTAGGCTGCACGTGGTGTACATTCATTGTACATCGTCCAGGAAGTTGAGACCAGTAACCACTCACCTGTGCTGTCAGTCTGGTCCGTTCATGTGTCTGGTTTTCGGAAATAGAAGCCCTCATCTCATTATCTCATGTTCCAAGTGGTGACATTTCAATCATACACACTGCCACGTGAACTGGCATGTTATACCCGGATTTGAACTGTCTTGCTTCTCTTTGAGAGAGGGATTGGACTGCTAGTAGACAACACTGAATGTGAGTACATCATGGTATTTACCAGACATTGTGACGGATGATTATGACATCGGATATCGACTGACAGTCCTCACCTAGAAATCCAGTTGGATAGGCCCCTAGTAGTGTTTGACATGTCGCTTCTCCGAACTGTCAGCTTTTGCGCCTCCGGTGGGTATTTTCCCAACATCTTTTGCCTTGCTCTATCTCCCACTATCTCCCCTTGTTCCGAAACCAATCACATTTGCCTTCTTTCGAATGAGTCATTCCACATTAGAGAAACGCGCTGTGATCTACGATTGGGATCACTTTTCTGCATTTTACAGAGGATATGCATTCTATTCCAAAATGTGCCGTCCGACATGGAAGAGTCTTCGTTTGGTTTGAGAAGCATATATGGAGCGAATTTCTGGTCTGAGGTAATGAGCCGATCAGCACGCATCGATGGGTTCTTTGTGCCATGCTTGATGAAGCCGCTTGCCTTTTGAAATAGTAAGTCAATGATCTGTAACAAGCACTGCTCACTGAAACTGACGCTCTTTCCTTCTGACAGAATACTGATAATGTTGTCTTCCGAGAAGCATGGATTACACAAAGATCCTTGGTCAACCTCCTTTCTGAGAAGCATGTCGACCGGCACCATTGTGTGTAAGTTAGAGTTCAAGAATATATCTATCATCGACTCAATGGCCTTTGTCCTGTGCGACATCGTGGGGTAAATTTCATAGAAAACGCGTAGACTCATTTCAAACCTTGCTGCTAAGTTCATCTCACAGTCTTGTGTCCGCGGGGGCTAATATATCCACAACCATGTGGTGTTCTATCAGCTTCTCTCCACAGCATGTCATTGTAGCTCTGTCGTTAGCACGGTGGGTGTAGCTTGTGGGAGGAGCACTGCTTGACCCGGAATGCATATATGAAGCGGCCTGCATCACTTCTTTAGAACACCTCCATGGATTGTCTTCATATAACAAATAGACATGCTGGATTGATTTTTCAATTGACCAGCATGACGTATCGAAGCTTCCAACAAACCGATGAAGACGGCAGTCGGGATTTGTACAAAAAATATGGTCTGAGATGCGGGGGAAGACCAGTGGCAAAAGTATGTACACATACCTGTTGCCATAATCTGTGTTCTTGGGATGCTTCGAGCGCTACGAGTTAGGACGAACCTATTGGTACACCAACGGACAATGCATACAAGAGATGAATGTACTCAACAGCGCAGCCATGCCACAATCCGCAATTCCATTCACATTTCAAGGTAAATCGGAAATCTGCCATAGATCATTTACATGCATTTACGGTATCATTGTCATGGTATAGACTGCAGTTTGCTTGACATGCGGTTCATAGTACTGTCATGGCGAGAGCATGCCTGCAACAGTTTCGTATACTGCAAATGTAGCCATGTTGACTGGAATCGCGCTGGGATGAAACCAATCACGAATAAGACTTTTGTACGTAGCACACACTATAGACCAACTTACCGCAGCATAGTCGGGCTCAGCCCGTGAAAGAAGACTCCAACGCCACCTGTGCGATATGAATGCCGGATCGTTGATATCGTTGTGCGATATGGGTTATCGCATGTTGTCACTCCCGACCGCATTATGCTTCGAGCCTCTGCAGTCTCGGTACTCTGCATGCGCGTCTTCACAACGTCCATCGGAAATGTCGGAAGCCAACCAAGGACGCCTGCCACCCCTCCACTGACAAACAGCACCCAAAGGGGTATGGATCCTTGACTTGAGTCTGACAGCGATGTGGAACCATTAAGCCCAGGAGAGGGAGTAGTGAGGTATCGACTTGCAGCCTCATACTTCCCGGCGGACGTCAAACCATGGTAAATGGGCTGTGAGGGCGCTTACCCCCAAGAAGTATGCACCGTATCCGAAATCACGAAGGGCTGTAGCGGCTGAGACCACGAAATAACCCCTTGATACCGTGTTCCTGATGAATAGTGTATATAAGTTTGCTGGCTGAGACACTTCCTAGTCCGCTCTCTAACATGTTTTGCTGCCTGATTTTGATAAGTTCGACAGGTGCAGAAAAAATTCTGACGCGTCCGTTTGGTTAGTTGCCTGCCAATTACGCCCGCAATGAGGTAAAGTGCTTACGACATGGCAATGCCACAGCAGCTGCCAGCAATTGCAACTTGGGTGAGCGAGGGAATAGAATCGTCCACCATTTGCGCTTTGAGAAAAAACTTGTAGGACGCGAATATGAGACCGTTCATAAACGCGCATGTTGCCTTTATTCGCTGGGTAAGCTAGGACCATAGCATTCGTGCAAAAACAAGACCAGAGGTGAAGCAATGCCCTTGTATAAGCCACTGAAACGCTCCTCTCTAATGATGGTCGCGAATGCATGCGATACTGAATAGGTATCTCGAGGATAGATCGGGATTTTGTAGGCGGACTTTGACTGTATCACAGTCAGGTATTGCCATGGCGCAAGCCTTTACGGAACCCACGACCAAACATACCTGTGTCAAACGGGATGAGCAATGAGAAGGCCGACAATGCCTGAAATACTCAAGCTATCAAAACCAATGGTCATTCAAAATGATGACTGCAAATTTTCTACCTGCTATTGTGCCTGCTATGAAGTCAGTCGTGGGGTCAAGGTCTACTGTTGCCAACGTGAGCAGGCATTGTAACAATATCAATCTGGGGCTCACAGCACCTGGCATCTTAACCAACGCGATTGAACAACAACAGAGAGTGTTTCAATTGCAATTTGCAAGTCAGGCTTATCGTGGCAGTAACCCGGATCATCACAAGTGCCGTAAACAGTGGATTCTAGACCTTCTGGAACTAAAGCGCGAACAAGTCTGATTTGATTCGCTACCAGGATGGCTGATATCGCGACTCCTGAGTTTCTCAGCGACCTACAGTCTTTGTATCCTACACCAGCAAAATACGTCGACGGTGACTGGTTCCTCGCTGCTGGTATAGCGTTCAGCTCGAGCAACTGTCCCGAAGGCATTCCATATATACTCCGATATGCTCTCGACGATCTTGACAAGCTTCCTGACACCTCGGATGAAGATCGCAGGTTGCTCGTGCGGAAGATAAGGGATGGGATTTTTAAGTCTGGCTTGATCTCTGGTTATCTCAAAGTTAATGCGCCATACTCGTTGACGTTGGTGATCTCATGATTTGCTCGCTATCTCTAGGTTTACGATGCTCTTGTTTCACTATATGAAGCCACCCCCGAAGAGCTTCGAGACACCGAGCCTCTACGGTCAGTGCGCGAGTTATTCCGATTCCTCACTTCCTCACTTGTTGTATGACAGCGACTCTTCTCGATCGAAAGAAGAAGTTGCCGCTGCTGGTCAGGCATATTTCGATTCAACATACGGTGATACAGCAGCGAAAGTTCAGCCCATGCTTCGATCCATATACCCAGACCTCGGTATGTCCACATATACATACCTCTGTCAATCAGCTCCTGAATGGATATCTGCAGAACACTTCACGACAAAACTTGGGTATGGGTATGTGTACTCCTTCATGGAAGTGACCTCAGCCAAGGAGACGTCATTCGCTATGATTTCTGCCCTGATTCCGAATGACACGCCTCGTCAGGTTGAATGGCACCTGACGGGCGCCGTGCGCAATGGCGCAACAGTTGAGGAGGTAAGAGGTGTGCGAGAGATCGCACTACAAATCGCGATCAAGGCTGGCATCCCCTTGAAAAATGAGGTTCCCAACATTTGACACAATCTACCACATAAAGTGTATGTAAATGGAATACGCCGTCGTATTCAAGTGACAGTATATATGCTAATGGTCCTTTGCCTACCAATTTTTGAAATGAATGGTTGCGAATGCGAGACCTCGGATTTGAAACATAAATTATGAGTACCAAATGGCCGCAGTCGAATCGACGATAACCTTTGGAACAACTTCCTCGATTGCAGCTAATTGCCTCGACAATCAATATATCCTGTTGCTCATTCTAGGAATTATGGTGCACATCTACAATTCCTTCCTAGATAGTAAATTGGTGACTAGATGAGGCTTGGGTTTGACAGGTTTACCGTAACTCCCGCTGCTATAAACTCCCCTACACTCACCGAGCCCTCTTGTTTCAGTTTCGCGTTGTTAATGTTCAGTCCATGTTCTTGCATGGTAAAGGCAATGCACGACCGCGGAATCTGTGATGGTAGCCAGCCGCGGAGCTTGACAATGTCTTCATTTGTCGTCCGGTCATTACAGTAGATTGAGTGGTTGTAGGGAGTAGCCCGGACATCATCGAAAGCAAGGGGAACTCTCGAAAATTATGCAGCAGGTCTTTCCTGCTTTGCTGTTGAAACATGCATGGCTTGAAATCATAGAATAAACTTGCTGGTGCGTTTTTGTAGCATCGTGACGAATGGAGAGGACGCGACGTGTAGTGCATGAGGGGGATCGTGCGGGGTTTAAATTACAAATGGTTCACCGCACAGCGCGTACTGCTGCTTGCAAACGAAGTTCTTCCAGACGCGTCACACCTATAGTGAATGTTCCTCCTCTCAGACAAGGCCAGCGTCTGGTTCTCCGTTCTGCCGCCATGACTGCATCTCAAGATCTCGCGTGTGGCAAGTGTAAAAGGTAAAAACGGGCGTGGGCTCTCCATTGCTTACTTACTTCCTCAGTCATGGTCACTTTAGCGGCAGTCCTACTTCCAGAATTGATCACAACTCAACTGTAGGCTGCCCGTTTGCGGTCTTGCGATTCCACCTTCAACTGTCATATGTGACTTACCAGCAGTGAACAGACTCTCCATCGCTGATGCAGTCCTTTATATCAGCCCGACTTGTAAAATTCAATACTGGCATAACCTTTGGTCGTTGCGGTTGCGCCGCGGGCATGATCGAGGCTGCCAAGTCTCCTTTCAAATTCTGTGCTGAGACACCTTAGTCGGGCGGCCAGCGCCAAGGTCCCAACCGGCCAAGCACATCTTGCGACAACCAGGCCCCAATACTAGCTACGCCTCTTGAACTGAACCGACAGGCAATTATTGGCGATGCGTCGGATGACAACTTTCTGTCTTGAGTTCATTTTAGGCAAAACCAATCCTATTTGGAGTTATCGCATGGGCCTTCAATCCCTCTTGTGTGATCTTGCAATGGAAGGCGCAAAATTAACTTGGTGTGCTATTCTGGTCGCTTGGGTTATTTTATGTTGTATCCGAGTCATGGTTTGGTGGCACGCCGTCATTCTTCAATGTATCGGCCGATTGCTAAATCCCAATGCAGTACATTATCGAGATTCAGATGTCCGGGGCACTGAGCAACTATTTGCGACGTGATCACACGGCGGTAATCATCAATCGAGGTAACGACTACTTTGAATCGAGAACGCTCGAGGCTATATACCGCTGCAAGATAAAAGCTGCGAAGAGGGATGTGTCCTCTTATTATAATCTTATCCCACATTCCAGTACTCTCCTGGCGAGAGCACTACTACCTATCGTGATAATCACGATGTTTATTCCTGTTCTCATCGCTTCTCTTATTTCATCAATTAATGCTGCAGCTATAGGATCTCGTTCAGAGTCCTACCCATTATCTTGATCCGCAGCACTCGGCCTTAAGACCAGACTGACCATAGGTAATAAGGTCATCGTTCCCGATGGCTTCGAACGCTTGTGAGTCTATTAACACAGCACTCACAGCTCACTCCTGATGTCGAACAGAGCGACTCTTGTCAATGGCATATTCCCTGGGCCTTTGGTTGCAGCCCAGAAGGTGGATTTTTGTCGACCGCCTTGTCGTGCACCGGTGCTGACCTCACAATAGGGAGATGACTTTGCCATTGAGGTGGTCAACGAGCTCCAGGATGAGTCGATGTTCATGAGCACCAGTGTCGTAAGCAACGTCAAATAATCAAGGTTATCAACAATTAACCTTGTTGACCGCAGTACTGGCATGGTCTTTACCAGGACGGAACGAACTATGCCGACGGGGTGTCCTCCCTCACATAATGCCCCATCGCGCAGAATCACTCTTTTTACACTCTTTCTCCGCCCCGAACCAGACAGGCACTTACTGGTATCACAACCATTATTCCGTCCAATATGTAAGTATCGCTTGAACCTTGCACGTGCAGCGGAGGACTGACCTGTGGAACAGCGTGATGACCTGAGGGGCGCCCTAATAGTCTATGATCCTCATGACCCTTTAGCACACACGTACGATGTCGACGATGGTGAGCGAGCAATTAGTTCATATTAACCACCTCTTGACCAACATGTATTGCTAGCGAGTACCGTGATCACACTTTCGGACTGGTGAGTTCTACGAACGTTGGTAATTTGCTCGACTAAAGTTGTATCACTAGGTATCATACTGTGACCACCGTCTTACGCCACGTCATAGGTAATACGGCCAGCTCTTCGTTCATCAATGGACTCGGTCGAGATGTTGGTGGACCCATGTCTGATCTCGCTGTGATTGATGTTCAGCAGGGAAAGAGATATCGCATGCGCCTGATTTCAATGTCATGCGATCCAAACTTCCGGTTCTCCATCGATGGCCACAACTTAACCGTCATCGAAACGGAAGAAGAGCTGACCGAACCTCGGGTGGTAGATCAGCTCCAGATTTTTGTGGGTGGGCGTTACTCTGTGGTTCTGGTAGTTGATAAACCGGTGGATAATTACTGGATACTCATACACAATCTTCCTAATGCAGCGAATGCGTCCTACGATGGAGGGACGAACTCTGCCGCTATCCTGCGCTACAAAGGCGCCCGCGAGGCTGAACAGACTACCGTCAATACCGCACCCTTGAAAGACCCATCGGCAGAGACCAACTTGCACGCTCCGATTAATCCCAGTGCTCCTGGCAGGAATCTATAGTACTTATTATTGCAACTTCTAAAATGTCAATCATTGCAACTGTTTGTATATGACACTTTTGTCATTTTCTACAGCTGCAAACTTCAAAGACCATGGGGCGGGAGGAGTGCGACGATTGTCGCCACTGTGAATGTCATGATTTGCTGTGAACTATATAAAATGGCATTCAGACCGCTGCGAAGCGCGGGTATCTGCATGCTAGTTGTAATTGTTGTAACACCTAACGCTGTCTAGCCTCACAGATAGACCTTGCCCCCAGAGTCCTCTAGACTTTCCATTTCCCGGACATCCTCCTTGAGAACTAGATACATACATAAGGATCCATGTTTCAATCGCAATCAACGAAATCCTCCTCGATTTGGCCGCGCTTCCAATTGAATCGGCCCGTTCATTACGAACCGTTTGCCGTAAATCAATTCTTGTGATTTGATTCGCTACAAGGATGGTCGATATCGCGACTCCTGAGTTTCTCAACGAATTACAGTCTTTGTATCCTACAACTGCAAAATATGTCGACAGTGGATGGTTCCTAGCTGCCAGCATAGCATTCAGCTCGAGCAACTGTCCCGAAGCTGTCCCATGTGTACTCCGCCATGTTCTCGGCGACCTCGACAAGCTCCCTGACACCTCGGATGAAGATCGCAGGTTGCTCGTGCGGAAGATGAGGGATGGAATCCTTAAGTCTGGCATGCTCTCCGGTTATCCCAAAGTTAATGAGCCATACTCGTTACATCATTGATCTTACCATATCTATAGGCCATCAACGCTCTTGTTTCGCTATATGAAGCCACCCCAGAAGAACTTCGAGACACCGAGCTTCTACGGTGCGTGTGCGAGTTATCACGATCCCTCTCTTTCTCACTTGTTGTACGACAGTGACTCTACTCGATCGAAAGAAGAAGACGCTGCAGTTGGCCAGGCGTATTTTGATTCGACGTTTGGTGATACCGCAGTAAAAATCCAGCCCATGCTTAGATCCATATACCCAGATCTCGGTATGTTTCCACAAAACTCTTCCAAGCTCCTGAATTCGATCATCGCCAGAACACTTCGCGATGACAATTGGATACGGGTATGTGGACTCCTTCGTGGAAGTGATCTCAATCAAGGAGACGACATTCGTCACTATCTCTACTATGATTGCGAATGCCACGCCTAGTCGGGTTGGATGGCACTTGACTCGCGCTGTTCACTATGGTGCAACGGTCGAGGAGGTAAGAGCTGTACGAGAGATCGCACTGAGAATTGCGATCAAGGCAGGCGCCCCCTTGAAAAATGAAGTTCCCAACATTTGATCCAATCGACTACATATATAAACGACTACATAAATATGTACATGGAATTGATTAGCCTTTGGAATGTCGCATATACCCGGACATGACCACGGTTGATTGGTGTATCAAGAAGAGTGAGTTTTGTCTGGTGGTCGTTTGCAGCTTCGTCTGAGTGCGGCAGGTGGAGTGCAATCAAGCCGAGGCTGGGTCGCATGGCTGGAAGTTTGTGGAGGATCACTTGAAACAAACCCCTTAAGTGTGGGGAGCTGTCGGACTCGGAAGGGTGGTATGAAGTATACGATCATGTCAAAGGTGCCTGTAGCTGGCGCCACGAGGGAAACACCACCCATTCTATGCTCAAGCCAGCTAATGCTTACAGCGAGTATATGCATACTCCAAGGATCTGTCAAGTGACTTAGACAGGGGAGTATCCTAATCAAGCGGATGAATCGGTCCGACCCCGCCAGTAACTTAGTTGCATTTGAAGCTCAATTGTTTGAAGCAGACCATCAACGCGCTGGCTTCCTTCAATTAGGTCTGCATATGTACGGGAGACTATAAGACCCACTCCCTGGCGGTAGCGGGAATCCTTCATTCGCCACGAAGATGACTGAGATCGCGCCTCCTGAGTTTCTCAACGAATTACAGTCTTTGTATCCTGAACCAGCAAAATATGTCGACGGTGGATGGTACCTAGCTGCCGCTGTAGCATTCAGCTCGAGCAACCGCTCTGAAGCCGTCTCATGTGTACTCCGCCATGTTCTCAACGATCTCGACAAACTCCCTGATGCCACGGATGAAGATCGCAGGTTGCTGGTGCGGAAGATGAGGGAGGGTATATTTAAATCTGGCTTGCTCTCTGGTTATCCCAAAGTTAATACGCCATACTCGTTGACATTGGTCATCTCACAATATCTGTAGGTTATCCACGCTCTTATTTCGCTGTATGACGCCACCCCCGAAGAGCTTCGAGACACTGAGCCTCTGCGGTCAGCGCGCGAGTTATCCCGATTCCTCCCTGCCTAACTTGTGGTGTGACAGCGACCCCACTCGATCGAAAGAGGAAGTTGCTGCTGCTGGTCAGGCATATTTCGATTTGCAATACGGTGATACCGCAGCGGAGGTTCAGCTCATGCTTAGATCCATATACCCAGACCTCGGTATGTTCCCATAGAGACATGCTCCTGGCCGTCAGCTCCTGAATTCAATCATCAGAACGCTTCACGACGACACTTGGGTACGGGTATGTGTACGCCTTCTCGGACGTGATCTCATCCAAGGAGACATCATTCGCCATTATTTCTGCCCTGATCGCGAATGACACACTCAGTCAAATTGAATGGCAGCTCACTGGCGCTGTTCGCAATGGCGCAACAGTTGAGGAGGTAAGAGGTGTACGAGAGATCGCACTGAGAATTGCGATGAAGGCAGGCGTCTTGAAACATGAAGTTCCCAACATTTGATACGTATCGACTAAATAAACTTGTGAATGCAGTGAATTATTCTTTGGAAGGTTGCACACGCTGGTTGGACATGGGGTGGTTCTCACCAATGGCGCCACAGCTCGATTCATGATTTGATACATGTAGTTGTTCAGACTTTATAAGAGACCATATTCGCTAGCGCCCATTCGTCATTCTTGTAGTTCTACATAATTTTCTGCAGGGTGCGGTCAGCTCGTCTTCTCGAGACATACAACGAGCGAGAACGTACCGGGGAACATTCCGACCTCGCCACGTGGATTCTTGCCTTGCCACCAGCCTTCACCAACCGCCTCGATTTCAACAATCCTATCACCCACAAGGAATGATATTTCATTGTCCTCGGCGGCTTCATAGCTGAAATGAAAGATTTTAGATTGTAAAGTCACTTTAAGAAACAGAGCTACTCATAAATAACCACTGCTACAATACCCTCGTCGGCAGCAAAGACTTCGGGTTCAGGTTCGGGAGCAGGCGGCGTCGCCGGCTATTATTGCATGAGAACCAACGCATGACGTTCAACACTGGATTTACTCACAGCTGGGGGCGGCGGGGGCGGGGGTGGTGGCGGAGGCGGAGGAGCCTCTTCTTCAGATTGCTCCACGATTTCCACATAATTTGCTATGATGCAGTTGGTATAGACCTGGTAAACTGAATAAAAGAAACACTCACCAGGGAACAACCCGCTCTTCTCGCCTCCTTGGCTAACACCACTCCACCAACCTTCATCAATCTGTTCGATCTGCTCAATGAGTTCACCTTCCTCCAAGTTCATTTCATTATCTTCCGTAGCCTAGTATGGAAAATTGAAGTCTCGTCAGATGTTGTGAAGTACAAGAAAAACTCAATCATTAACCTCATATTCATACAATACCACTGCACAGATACCCTGGCCCGCAGGAGCGTGTTCTGGCTCTGGCTCTGGCTCTGGTTCTGGTTCTGGCTCTGGTTCTGGCTCCACACTCAGCGCCTGCATCTGGGCTACAGGTGGAGGTGGAGGCGGAGGAGGCGGAGGTGGTGGAGGAGGCGGAGGTGGTGGAGGAGGCGGAGGTGGTGGAGGAGGCGGAGGTGGTGGAGGAGGCGGCGGGCGGCTGTAGGCAGAATAAGTACTGAATCATTTAACATCATCTTATGCTCACTCCTGCTTCCTCTTCTTCCAATTTAATGTGCACGGGCGCAAACGCTGCTGCTGGTGGTGGTGGTGGTGGTGGTGGTGGTGGTGGTGGCGGGGGCGTGGGCGGGGGCGGGGGCGGCGGGGGAGCAGCCTCCTCCTCTTCTACTTCCGGTTCTGGTTCTGGCTCGGGAGGTGGAGGCGGCACAAATCGTGGACGTGTCGAAGCAGGGGGAGCCGGTGGGGGCGGCGGTGGCTGCATAATGTTAAACGCGTGAGTTTTTTCGCCAATATCAACAAGTCTTACAGGAACCGCAAATTCTGTCTGATGCTCAGGCTCTGCAGCAGTTGCTAATAGAGCCTCAGCTGCACCGATAACTGCACCACCTACAGCAGCAGCGCCAACTTTGGCGCCAAATCTGCCCTGTGTCGAGCCGCTGCTTAAACCTGTAGACACGGGGCTTTGCCACGAAGCCTGTTTACTTCGTTGCTCTTCTTCCTCTGCTTGTCTCTTCGTTTGAAGTTGGCGTTCGCTCCAGGTGAGTTTCTTTGCTCCGCCAGCAGCAGGTGCGCGGGGTGGAGGAGCTTGCTGCTGCTGCTGCTCGAATTGTGCAAACGGATTTTTCAGCCTGCCTGGTGTGAGTTTGACCGGGGTCCACGCGGTACCCTGGAACACACATCACAAGAGAACACAATTGTAAATAACGCTATGCTTACTACTGGCGCAATGCGATCTTCTTCTGCAGGTTTAACGGGAGCACTGGAGGAAGGGGCGGCAGGCGGGGTAGTAGGAGCTGCAGGAGTAGAGCGTGCAGCGGTCGCGCCAACATAAGACTACAATTACACGGTTAAACATGATTTGATAAGAAAATCCAAGGCTTACAGAAAAAGCAGGCCTTGGAGCGCTAGGTATAGCCGGTGGACGTGACACAGCAGGCAGAGGCGGAGGAGGCAGCGATGCAGAAGGCGCCTCTGCTTCCCAAGCATCAGCGGGGGCTTTCCCTGTACCAGCAGGTCGTACAGGCGCGGCGCCACCAACAACAGGGCGCGGCGCAGTGGGTATCGCAGGCTTAGAGAGTGTCGTAACGGGTTTGGATGCTGAAGGCGCGGAAGATGAAACGTTCCTTGGTGGCGGCTGGGCGTTCCGCATGGCAGTGATGTCGGGGCGCCCGATAGGCGTGTAGCTCGTACCTACAGGGGCGATCGGTTCGAACTTGCGTGCCTGCTCGTTGTGCGCTGAGTATTTTGCACCAGATGCAGCTTCGATACGCTTCATTATAAGCGCAGGCGCGACATCGGACTGCGGGAACACTCAGATTGTTGATATATGATTATTCAAGCGCGGTACGAACCTCGTTGCGAGCACTGATCACAACATGAGAACCGCGGAGGAACCTCGCAACGGCGCTGGAGTGAGTGTGGAATAGACCTTTCTTGGCTTCGGGCACACCATCTCCACACCAGTTGATTTGTACGAACTTGGTCAGTTTACTCTGAAGGAGACAAGATCAGCTCATCGGGATTATTCCGAAGAGAACGTAATGAAAGCATACATTGGGATCTATGACACGCGCGAACGCGTACTGCATCCTGCACATAAATCAGAAGGGGAACTGACTAAAGAGACGATATGTCCATACCGTCCATCTGAGAATTCCTCTTCTAGTTCCTGGAGTCCACCATTCCCAGTGGCCTGCACTTTGAGGTCATTTCCACCCCTGTCGTATGTGTATATGACCCAATCTATGTTTCTGCCAGCAACGACATTTTGATATGCCTCGCTGATCTCTTTGCTAGATAAGTTGACCTGCAAGGACATTGGAGCTGACTGGACAAAGGAGGGTTGAGCATCGCCTAGCACGCTAATGCGAAATGGCCTACCACTGTACTGTACTGATCAACGCAGCTCTTCGTGAAGCTTTGAAGCCTGAAGCTTGAAAGACCGGTCTGTGATGAAGGGACGTTTCAGGTTTCTGGGTTGCAATGTCTGTCCCAATTCAGCTCATTGGCAGTGAACCCGCAGTTGATTTCTCGGCACGTGACCGAGACGCGTCTAAGGTGTGTAACTGATCTCGGTCATCCCGTCTGCAGTTATCGTCCAAAAAATCCTCAAGGCTTTAACTGTTATATATTTGGTTGCATAATCATAATAATGACGTCATGGTAGGTTTACTGTCGTCGGTCTTGGTCTGGATAACTCGCACTAGTAGCTCCACTTTGATTAACATTGTCTTAATCGGTAGCGGTCTAACTCCTTTGTATTTTCCCAAAGCCAGCCGGCTTACCCGAGTCTGCTTGATCTCTATGGCCATAGAGATCCATCACATTGGCTACCCAATTGTAGCCTGTGTTGTCTGTGGAATGTATGAAGCCTAGTGTTCTAGTGGCGGCGATCTACTTACCATCATTCGTACGTTTCCTGGACATCTTAACATGACAAGGCGGTGATTAAAATCTTGACAGTGTACATCGAGTCAACCTGTTTCGTTGTCAACAGGTGCTGAACATGCTTACAGATGTAGATGTGAAAATGAGGGATTGAGGCGAATGTTACTGGTAGACGGCAACGTAGTTGATGACCCACTTGGCATCTGCAACGGAGCGCTGAGAGTGTGACGTGATTCGGCATCCCGTCAAACTTACCAACGTAGTTAGTAGCATTGGCGACCATATCTGAACACTTTCCTGGGCATCCAGATCGGGCGTAGGCATTACCACCTGCCCAATCGCCACAGATAGTAGTGTCGATGATCATCTTCTGATCATAGAAGTTGGTCGTGATGTCGCAAGTTTGTGAAGACCAGGAACCGGCTGGAGTGCCCCATGTGGAAGGCTTTGGCGTTTGCGCTATGAGATCCTCAGGGATGTCAGTGCGAGCGAAGTGCCACATTGACATGCCAGCGGAGATGTCCCACAGGAGTGCAAAGACACCACCCTCTGCATTGTTGAAACCATACGCAAAAGACCTATCACGCGGATGCATTAGGTCCCGGTTGACGCATAAGAAAGAGACAAGTACAATACAAACCTTGTGTCCGTGTCCTCGATGCCGCAGCCTGAGTCAGCGTGTTCGGTGCTGTAACAGTTGGTCCCCATGATCTGTCCCGTAAACTGGTTGGTACTATTTGTCTTTTCGTTGGTGCAAGTTTGGTTCGTGCCGCTATGAAGTGTCATCTGATTTGTGTCCTGATTATTCACACCCTCGACGATATCGATTTCACCCCCCAGGGGCCAGTTTGGGCCAACGGTCCAGAAACTAGGCCACGTAGAACAACCTACAGGCATGTAGGAGGCGTCAAAGACAAAGAGACCGCCGTTGTAGCTCTGCCTAGACATGATACGAATACTGCAACTGTAATGAGGCGCATAGATAGAATGAACACGGTCTTTACACACGAGGCACGCCGGCCGCCGGCAGCAACGGTGCTGGTTGAATCAACTGCAAGGATCAACGAGTTGTCGCAGGCGTTAACATACGCAAGTCCCTTAGACTGCGCGTCCGATTGGCTTTGGTAGATGACATTTCCACCAGTGGGATCCGAGCCAACGACGAAAGTCCAATCACTAGATGGATGGAAGACAATTAGCCGAGACACAAGTTGAAACTAGATAAACAGTACGTCCTTGAAGAAATCTTGCCCCTGATAAAAGTCTTCGATCATATAGGTTTTGCCAGCAGGTTGTCTACGAGCAGTGCGGCGGTGACGCGAGTGCCAGTAGCTGTTACCATCAACCAGGGCGGTAAACGGGAGAGCCGCTAGAAACACCTTAGAGAAAGAGTGCATAACGGTTGAAACAAAGGATTGAAGCAGCAGCTAAAGCGCTAAGTTGGTGGTTTGACCATACTAATAGGGTCTTATCGTGGTTGACAAACCGAGAGATTCACAACTCGGAGCCCTCCTTGTACCGGACTGGCATCGGCAACCTTCAAGTTGGTATATCTCGGCTCCGCTCAATCTCAGTTTCACAATTCCGAAACCGGTCAGCCATCCCTCCTTGCTGATATTTGGAGCTTCATAACTCAATCATAGCTTGCGATGGTAACGCTGTGAATAAGGAGTCAAAACAAAGCATTGCTGAAACTGAGCGGGCTGGAGGGTTTACCTGGAGCACCATCACCACAGTGCCAAAGTAAGATTGAAGTGGCTCAATTTGTCTAAGACGGTTTTAACACGTTCCAAAGTCCAAATTGACCCTGATATCAGCACAGGACGAGGCCCTGGCAGTGTTGATCCTACCAAAAGCAGCTTCGATCGCCAATTTCGATGAAAACTCTTTTAGACTCACTATCTGTCATGGTGAGGTACTGCGTGTAGCGCCGAATTCAAACCCATCCCGCACAAGTACTTGAGTGCGCGCGATATATGTCGCACATTGGCCACTTCTCTCACTCTTTCTGCAGTGTATAATGTCATCCGCAATTTCAAACTTTTTATTTTACTCAAGTAGAAAGCTTCAAAGCAGACGCTATCACAGTGTGGAGCGCACCAGGGCTGCCGACTGCTCGGCCAGACATTTTCGCCGAACGGGAAGAGGTAATGACGCCTGTAGCATTAATGAGGTTTGCGGTGATGAGCTCAAAGAACGCAGGGGAGAAACAGCCGTAGCAGAGTGACCAACACAATTGAATAGTTGATGGTATATAATGGCTCACATGATAGTCGATAACCTTTTAGATGTGAGGCCTGATCGTTGACAAGTGTGATGCATCCCGTCCATCACCCAATAGCCCTTTGAATGTACCGAGCGCATGGCAAGTCGTCGTGCATATACATGGATTCCAAGGAAATGAAGCGGAATTGAGCGCAGGTAGTAAATGTAAGAATTTAAAGAATAGGAATAGTACATGCATGCAATTTACTTAGATAACTTGAATAAGCGGATCAAGTGAGAACGAACCATTCTGGCATCTCGACTCATGCGTAGTTTCCCCGGCTTCATCTGAATATGCAGTTCGCAAGTTGAACATGCTTTGTTTCTGATTCCATCTCTGCCCAAGTAGCGCTGTAATGTGTCAAGAATGATCGGTCCATATGTCTCATGCATGTCTACCAGTAGGGTGCGCTCCTATGACAGGGAGTATAGGTCTTGAGCTTGAGTGTTGGCAATTGTCCACATGGTTTGATAAGAAGAGTCAGTCAATTTTCAAAGTCTTTCAAAGTCCGGATAACATCACGTGACCCCACGACGGCGTCTGTGAGCTTGAGCAATGAGTTGAAACAAAGTTGAAAAGGCCCTATTCTCTTCGCGATCAACCAGCACAACCAGCATGGAAATATCACCAGCTCCTCTCGACTTCCCAGAATGCTTGCCTAATCTTATGCCATTCCACATCTCTCACTCAGGGCCTGCACCAATATCCACGTACTTTCGAGTCAAGCCCTCACCTGCCAGCCCAAGTCTTTCCCTCACACAAAATACACCTCAACGAAACAAACCTGTCCACAGACAACAGCCAGAACACCCTTATTGCTGAAGAGTCTCAATGTTCCCTAACCACAATCGTCGAATCACAGTCTGCCTCATTAGAGGAGGATTCGCAGGCAGTGTCCTGCAGGAATCGCTATGGCAGTTGACGCGGAATCTGGGATTCAGGCGAGCTCATCAAGCGAAGCAGCTCGCGCTCTACCTGTGACATCTCAAGTAGAAAGTAGTCTTAGGCACAACTCTATAGCGGCGTTCAGAGGGAGGCAGGTACACGGTCGTACCGTGGACCTACCACAAGGATACAGTGGCATAGTCCTTAGTGCACCGAGCGTTGATGCAAACAGTCAAGGCGGTGACACTGGGGCGATTGAGACAATGCCTCAAACAAGAAGCAAGGGTAGAGCAACACGGACATCCAGCCGACAGATGAAGACAGATGAGGACGACGCGATGGACGCAGATCATGACACCTCACGTGCTGAAATTCGGAGACTAACTCCGGTCTCAAGGTTTTCTTCCTTGACTGTTTGGTCCCCAGACATACCGGTGGATGAGGGCAGAGATGAGTATCTTAGGTCCTTAACGGAGTGGACAAAATTAGCGGCAGAGGTACATTTTCATATATAATCAGTTGGCGTGCAGCGATTGAAGCATCTTCAAAGATTCATGCCTATGACGCATAAGACGCTGGCCGGCATTTCCTGGATGGATATGGAACTTCAGTAATGGACTGTAAGAACGTTTGTACGATATGTTACTACACACGTCAGCTGTTTGCCCTGGTTTAGCTAATTCCACTACTTCATCATGCACAGTAATCGACCTGATCTATATCCTTTTGCCATCAGGTCTTTATGGCTAGATCTGGTCGCTTACTGTGATTGCTGACTCCCATTAGATCTTCCACAAGATCATTCGAAGGATGTTTCACGACTGTTATATGTTTTGGGCCATGAACTAGTAACTTAAGATGTGCCAGGTTCAGGTACGGCGGCTTGCCTATTCACATGCGCACTTCTGTGGACCAAGCATCATGATTCCGCCAAGTAGGTTACTCTTGTCAGTTGTCGACTTACCCTTTCTGATAGTTCAGCGTTAATCTGCCTTACTCGCGATAACGTCATGCCTGCCCAACATCCAGTCCAAATTATTGTAGATCGCAACGCAGCCATCTCGGTCACCGTGCTGTCATTGGCTGGTCATTACCGAAATGTTGATGTTAGGGAGTGCATGACATGCATGGAAGGCGTTGCGATTGGACTGCACCGCTTTATGTCGTCTGCAATTGTCTGTGCAATAGGTGCGTAATTGAACCATGATGTTTTGTAGACTCAGACCTATGAGCTGCACAACGCTGCTGAGCTAATTGAGGACACCTCCGAAGGTGACTGGTGGTGGACTGGCTTTTTTTCTGCAAGCTGATGGACAGATGGTTGGACAGTAGCACCAGCTCTTGTTTTGGGTGCCACCCGCATCCCAGGACCCATTCCATATACCGTGCACTACAGTGGTGATACCCAGAAGAGTATTGAGCTTGCTGTGAGCCGCATGGCACATGGACAGCATTGGCAGAATTTCCGAGATGACCAAGTCTCCTGTTCTGTCCAGTGCATCCGGGTAACTCAAATACTTCTACACCTTGTGGACGAAGACCTTATTCTAGCAATTGACTTGAGGAGATGAGTCAGATACGATGTGGGACTAATTTGTAGAACACAAGACATCGCCCCAACGGACGATAAACCATGAATCCAAAAAAAAGTGTGCACAACATGCTTTATTGTCTATTTAATACCTAGCATGAGCATGGACGGCGTTCATGGTTGTCCGAGCGAATGACACTCATCATAGGTTTGTAAGAGCGCGTACCAAAAAATTGAGTCATACCATCGGAGCCTGGTGGTATTGTGCGTGTGGAATATAGAGGACAATGTATTTATGTTCACTGGTGCCTCCTTTAAACGCGGATCGATCATCGGAAACTGAAGGAACAGGAGAAGATCGCTGCTGCCGCCGAAAAAGTTTGAACATTGGGCGGTTATTGTTCCCGTTGCACGCACGATCCTGGGACAACCGCGGGCGGGACATACTGTGCAATTCGTTACGTGGTGTGCAATGCAATATATACACGCAATACGCAAAAGGAAGTAGAGCACCATGAGAGTGAGGTGTGCAAGGATATTCGAGGCGTGAAATAGATAGGCACAAGAGCAAGCGAACGGGGGACAAGGATGAGGAGATCGAGGTAAAGCGAAGACACGTCCGAAGAGCTGACACGGGAAATTCTAGTAAACTGATAGATATACTGGGCGCAGGCTGCAGATGGCGGCCCTGGTGTGACAACGTCGTGGTCCTCATCAGAGGCTTCTTCGATGGGTTAGTTTCTAGTGGCAAGAGGAAGACGGAGATCCAGAAAAGTGCTAACGAACTTGAGTTCCTGAGAAGCGGATTGATGAACTCACCAAGCTCATGGGCAGAGCCGCAGTGGTGGGTAGTCTGCCAGCAAGCTCCCTCATGTAATGAACGATTGAATTCGTGGATCTTATTATGTACTTCACATTGAACGTTGTGCGCTCTAATAGTGACTCGGATATGTTCACCCTATTGTAGCTACTGAAACAGATTCTAAGAGTCACCGCTATTTTCTTTTGGTACGAAAGCTCTATCGCATTGCGATTCTGTCGTGTGCTCTCATTTGTCCTCGAATATGTTTCATGTGAGCGACTCCTCCTTCACAATTTCTGTGTACTGGGAGTGCCAAGGCCTCGAGGCGGTGTAGAGGCTTTTGGCTTTTGGCAGCCTGGCAGTTGATCCTGATTTCGGTATATCACTGATTCCGGTCGTGATCGGTGTTCACAACTCGTCTCGTTCTCATAACCATTAATGTCTCCATCGTTACTTCAAATGCCATCGAGAATCGGCTGGTGTCGATGGTGATGTCGCTGCTTGTAGCTTTGTTTGCTCGTCGGCGGCGAACGGTCGAGGAGAGGTTGAAAGTAGCGGATTCCAGAGTGCCCCTCCCTCTAGAAGTCAGCAAGAGTTGGCGTCGCTAATTTTGTGAGGTGTGAACTTGTGTGAACCTGGAACCAAGTCGCGCCCAATGATTGGCTATTGCTTGTGGCAGTCCCATAACGGGTATCCATCCCCGACCATAATAAATGGCACACGTATAGCAGCCTGCTGGCCTCTTGATTGACGGATAAACTTAACCTGGCCCTGTTGGATACATGTTAATACATATTGATGAATCTATGACTTGGGGCTGACAAGGAGGTCGGCTGAAATGACACAGCCGCCAGTCTGACGTACGTGGTACAAAAACTTGGTTCGCGAAGTTAAAACTCCTTCACCCGCTAGTACCCATCATATAAGCTTGTATTGCCAGCCCTCTCGTACTTCGCCCGTCACTCTTTTACCATTTCCCCCAGTCGTTCTGAGTCCTGACCATAATCTTTCAGTAAGTCGCGACGTATTCATCGCTGTACCTCAGTGATCGAGAACGCGACCACTAACGTTGTCATTTTTCGTCAACCTCCAGTTCAAAGCGGTTTCCAACTCCTTTCATACAAAAAATGTTTGCTGCCCTCGCGTTGACCATTCTGGCCTCATCTGCTGCTATATTCGTACATGCCGATCCAGATCCAACCAATCCTGGGCCTGGAGATGTCTTCATCGAGGGCCAGGCCTGTTCTATGAACTGGAGCCCGGATACCACTGGCGCGTGGAAGACTATGGTCATTCAGTTGAAAACAGGAGACAACTTCAACATGGTCAACTTGACCAGTGCGTTCATACACTCGGTCATGAGATGCTGACTTTAACTATTTATAGCGGTCGGCACCGTTGACGGAACGGACGCGACGAAAACCTCATTCTCTTATCCTTGTCCTCAGGTTGGTGACAGTCTCATTCCACCTTTATGTACATCGTAATTGTATCTATCCCCCCAGGTCACACCCCACTCGCCTATCTACTTTTACCAGTTCTCTTCTCCAGCTTCCGCCAACAGTGTTTGGACTGGACGATTCACGATCACTGACACCGCAAACGACATCGTTCCTGCAGCTGAGAGCACCCAACCCGACGGCTCGGCTATCCCTTGGGGTACTGGAGAGCTCGTCAATTCAACTTCAACTACCGCCGTTAATGCTACGAGCTCCATGTCAGCCACAAGTACTGCACTTGGAACACCGAGTGCTACTTCTTCGGTAAGTAACACTTAAAGTAATGGCGTTCTCGCCGGTAGCAGAACAGACTCACCCACCAGTGATGTTTAGGGCGCGAGCGTCAGTACCACGTCTACATCCTCAACTTCGACGCCATCCTCTAGTTCGCAATCAACTGGCGGTGGACTCGGCCTCGCCGCGCAAAGCATCGGCTGGAAGACTGCTTTAACTCTGAGCATCTCTGCACTGGGTTTCGCTTTGATGCTTTAGATCCATGACCTCACGATTAGTACAGACCACTACTTCATGTTACCACAGCATGCCGGATACTCGTCTCTACTCGCAAATCTCCCAGTCATTTTTCTCACTGTATCTGTTTCAAATTTCGGGTCTGCGGCGTGTATGCCCAATAGGGCACATATATTGTCAATTTAACTGGGTCGTTCTCTGTCGGTATTCCATTCTTCGTATTTATACCACAGACAATACTACCTTATTTCTAAATTACAGCGAAACCCTAGATGCTTCTTCTCCCGTGATCTTTGAGCCAGTGGTGATCCAG
This sequence comes from Suillus lakei, assembly GCA_016628065.1. Classification (NCBI taxonomy): domain Eukaryota; kingdom Fungi; phylum Basidiomycota; class Agaricomycetes; order Boletales; family Suillaceae; genus Suillus; species Suillus lakei. The sequence goes on from JABBWA010000042.1 coordinate 252,496, forward strand.
TTCGATTGCATGCTACTGATGGCTTGCTGGTTCTAGGAATACATAACCGCTGAACCCATGGAGGTGGCAAGCTTCGAGCCAAGGCAACACGTCCCAAACCTCCAAAACTGGGTCTGCATCTTTCATTTGTGCTTACCCAGTACTCACATCTTCATGCACATTGCCTTATAGCAAGGATTCGGCCCATTGATACCGTGGTCCGCCACAAGTATGCCATGTGTTGAATTATTGACAGGCCTTGAAGCTGTCGCAGGTATAGTACTGTTCGGCCGGGTTGAGGCGGGCGAAGGACGTCAGGTGAAGTCGAACACTGAGATTTTCTGTATCATGCCTAGGGCAGTTCGGCTAGATACCGAGAGGCACGCTCTCGATGGAGTCACTTGGTGAGTAATTTCAGTACTTGAGGGAGTCGAGCTTTAACACAAAATATGAAGATCCGGGATTAACTTCGGGGTCTTCTGTCTCGTTCTTGAAAGCGCCAGCGGTGTTGTTTTTCAGAATGTCTGGCTCTGAATCTGGACTATGAGTCTTATCTCCTGTCCGAACCGAACGTACGAGGCTCCGAGTCGGGGAAAGGCACCACATACTCGCGTCGCATCAACGGCCATCAAATAGTACCCGACCTGCATGCTAGTGAAGCCGATAAATATGACACCGACTTAGGGATCTTAGGGAACCGCTCAAGTGAAACTTTACACCAGTAACGACGTCAGTATCGTATCCGACGCGACATACCAAGTTTTCCAAAGCAGCCATGTCAGACCCCGTCGCTTCGAAGTCTGGTTCCTTATGCATGTACATGAAGAACCATCCTGATACGCTCGTCTCATATGTCAAATATTTCGGGAAAGTCGAGGACAGTGTGCTCACCGCCGAAATGTCTAGCATTGACTCAAAGGTAAGCCTAGGGCAATGGATGTCTTGTGCTTAACTGGTGTTGACGATTCTACCAGGGCATGACACTTCTGTATAAGCTCGAGTCTGGACCATTAAATACGATTCGGGTACCATTTAATCCACTACTCTCAGGGTACGATCATGTCAAACCTCGCCTTTTGAGTATGAAGGCAGAGGCGCTTGAAGGTCTTGGTATGGTACGTGTCCGCAAGTAATATTGCTTTGAAACAGTATATCTCGTTTCTGATACATCCACTTCAGCTCAAAGCTCCCCAATTGACCACATTCCGGTTTCCTCCCAAAGCTGCCATGACGCCATTCGTTTTTCTCGCGTACTTTTACCTCCTTTCACCGCCACCCCCTGGCACAACATTCCTCTCTATCCCTGTCACCACTCTGGATGCATTCTTCTCCCCAGCGCACGCGTTTAGACACCTCACCGGTCTCGGTTTTTCCTTTCGAACGCTCTCCGCAATAATCTGTGCGATTCATGGGGCTGAGGGGCTGTATACCTGGTCACTTTGTAGGCGTTTTGTAAAAGCCACTGTAGTAACGGTGAGCTTGTCTCAGGAGACTTTTAACCTTGTGCTTCAACTTTACGTTCAGGCTGCTTATGTGGGCTGTACGGTGTTGTTCGGATTTCACATATGGAAAGACCTCAAAAGACGCGTTCAGGAGAAGCGCATGGAGAACGTCGCGAAGTTTGGATAATGGGTCTGGATTTGCAACTTACACCAAGATGTTGAAGCGCGGAGTAGGCAGGTTTAACATTTTGCCTATGCATCATATCAAACAACTAGAGCTTCTAAATACGGATATGTCATGGTTTAGAGACATACCCAAGTTTGGCCACATCGTTTACCACGCCGAGAGTCAATTACCTCGACTCGGCCCGGGTAGTGTTTCGATTTTTGACATTCTGTGACCATGATCTTTCTGAATTTGTGCGAGGTTTCAGGTGGTCATTTGCACCAGATCATAACAAAGAAGATCCAACGACTGTCGTCTTTCTGTTTGGTCTGTCTAACAAGTCAAGCTGCCTTCTAATATGTCCCTGCAGAGTGGAGTAGAGGCACCCATCCCTGCGTCGCTGTCTGGATTCTGGAAAGGCTTATCTTATATCGCCCGCGAGCCAGCCTTCCGCCGTACGTTCCGTTGCCTTTTCCTGGCAATAATAGCCTAGGGTCATGTGGGTTGGACACTTGGACATAAGTTGGACATGGGACTCCTCGTACGTTCTTAGTATATATAGCGCTGCGTTGCAGTTCTCACCATGATTAGGACTTAACGACTCCCCTGTCGATACTGTTTGACCTCGTAGCTGATAACGCGCACCTGCTATGACTAGAAAAATTCTCGTTGGATTCGGCGTAGATGTTGACGCTGTGGCTGGTTGGTACGTTATTTTCCATTCGCATATGATAAGAATTAGCAATGGAGATTATAATGCAGGCTTGGATCCTATGGAGGAGAGGATTCTCCATTGGATATTTCGCGCGTATGGTCACATTGATGTTATGTGATTGTGAGCTTAAATCAGCGCAGGGAATGTACGCGGGAGAAGTTGGAGTGCCTCGCCTACTGAAGCTGTTTGATAAGTATAAGATCAAAACAACCTGGTTCATCCCCGGTTGGTCCTAGGTTCAATACTCTTAAGACACGAGGAATTAATGAATTGCATATATAGGTCATAGCTTGGAGACATTTCCGAAGCAAATGGAAGCAGTTCGAGATGCCGGTCATGAAATGTAAGCTTCCTTGAATGCAAAGGATCCCTATCTTTCTCAAATTCTCATGTCATGTGCAGCGGTCTTCATGGATATTCCCATGAGGTAAGTGGTGATGGCATCAATATTGGGCATAGAACTGAATATTTTCAAAGAACCCTGTCACCATGACTCTGGAGCAACAACGTGACATCTTGGATCATACCTTTAAGCTTCTTACGGATTTCAATCATGGCGTTCCTCCGAAGGGCAGCGTCGCCCCTTGGTGGGAAACCAGCAAGGAGGGGACGGCGCTGTTGCTAGAAAGGGCATCGAATATGGTCACCATATATCACTATCCATTTCAAGCGAGGTATTGACATCTTTCAAACAGACCACTCCAACATGTGCCATGAGTAAGTCGGTATACCAAACCAGTCCCGATATATCCAAACCCGCATTCTTTCAGTTCGCAGATGTATTATCTTCGTGACGAAGATACATGGACAAAGATTGATTACCAGGCAAAAGCGCACACGTGGATGAAGCCGTTGCAAAAGGGTAAGGAAACTGGGCTCGTTGAGATTCCGGGCAATTGGTTCGTCAAATACACCGCCGGTATTTCCCTATTGATTCGATGCTGACTATACGCGTGATAAGGTACCTTGACGATCTTCCCCCCATGATGTAAGACGCAAGTCGTGCACAAAAGTAACACGCTGACACCAGTCAAGGTTCATTAAATCAAGCTCAAACTCGCATGGTTGGGTATGTTAACACATTTGAAAACCTTCTCGCGTCTATTCATGCAGCCATTAGGTCAGCACTCAAGCTGTCGAGCAGCTTTGGAAAGATACATTCACTTATCTGTATAGGTAAGGATAAGATTGCCAGGTTTCAAGCCAACTGTTGATTCATAGCGAACAGAGAAGAGAAAGATTTCGTATTTCCCATCAGCATCCACCCGGACGTTAGCGGGTCAGTCTCCACTCCTTGCCATTTGAGTGTTCTGACCTCAGTCTTTGGTACAGTCGTCCGCACGTACTTCTGATGCTGGTATATTTCACCCAACATGCTCCTTTTTCTCCAACTCATCGTTGGTCATAGGAAAGTTTCATTGAATGGATCAATACTCACGACGACGTGCAGTGGCTAACCTTCTATGAAATGGCTCAAGATTTCAGAGCCACACAGGACCCAGCCCCAGGTGCCGTCATGCCTAAGGGCTTCAAGAAGGCCTAAGCTTGTCTATACAATGCAGTACGTCTCATCCAGTACATTGTTGTGAGACTTCTCCAGGCGCGGTTGAATGTTTACGAGTCATTTGTATCAGTGTGTTTTAGTATCAACTTGTCCTTGTAACTTCTACGTTTCGAACGTCATTACGATGACCTGCGATGATCCATATCGAGCGCATCATGATAGCTTACAGGGCTGCGCCAGCAGCTATCGTAGTGAAAGACATCGTCAATGATCCGCTCGAAACGCTAGACAGACTATGGTCCTCACCCATAAGCGCAAACGCAGCACAGCTCCATTGTGCAGATCTATACTCGTAACCCGTCGGGCTGTGCAGACAAGGCGCGTTAGTGCCAGAAGAGTTGACAGTGACGCCAAGTTCGGCGGATTTCTTGTCGACTACGGAGTTGAACACGATCGTAGATATGTCGCCAACATCGTTGGTGAATTCATTAACGAACTGATTACTCCCTATCTACTTAAATATTGCGATAGGGGTCGATGACCCCAAAGGACTATTGAACTTGCATTTCGTTAAAAATAAACCGCCAGACTCAATTTCAAGATGTAGAACGAATTATGCATCAGATTTCGCTCGAAGATCACCATCATCATCGTACATCGATTATACGAGTGCGGAAATTCAACAATGTTTAAGATTCGCCAGGCAATATCTTCGCAATGTTCATCAACTCGGCCCATCTCTTGTCTTCTGCCCACACGATGCTTTGGTCCTCCTGCATGGTCAGAGCTTCATCAAGCCCATGCGTCGGTTTGCCCTGTTGCTCGAGAGCGGCGATCTCCTTGTCGAACGCGTCAAGCCATTCAATCGCCTTCTTCGTCTGTGGATAATTCATGCTCGGAATACGGAGAGCCCAGAAGCAGCGGTCAGTTGCATGCGTGACCCATCCTGTTGCGCGAGCTTTAGTAATCATTTCAAAACCCTACAGATATTGACGTACCTTTTGGACGCAGTTGTTCTGGAGTCCAGCGGATCGCATATCTGAGAACTGGGAACCCCGCCTGAGAAAAATCTCTTGCAAACATCCTCACGGGGATGTGCACCTGTCCATCACTTAGAATGTCTCCCATGTGCCTCATCGATTCTTCGACAGTCGCTGTACTCGGGAGCGTCCGGTACATATTCACGAGCTTCTCAACGACGGGATGTGGGAAGTACCGCAAGACGTTTGGGAATACATCCTGTGGACCTTGAACCGGGTGCGCGATCGCGTAGAGGTACCATTCCTCGCTCAGATCGCCGATAGAAATACTTTTGACTCCTTTCTCGCGTAGAGCACGAGCAAGGCCCCCCGACCGTTGCCAGGTCATTGGATCAGGTGTAATAGGGATCCAATTACCATCAAGACATCCTCGGTACGTGCCGTGCTCGACACCAACTTCGTCTGTCTCTATTACCTTCATTATGGCTTTGATAGGAACCTTGGCAGGGTCTCTCAGAGTTTCCAAAACGCCAGGGGCATTGGGGTCGAGATTGAGGGCGTTGCAAAGGGCTTGGAAGGACGGCCTCAGCTCCAACGAGGTTTTAGGGATGGTCCTGCGGGCCATGAGTGAGTTAACAGTAAGTCATAAAAGTAACTCACATCATCGCGTTTGATTGTAAATGAGCGGAACGGAATGGGGAGTTCTGCCCTGGTGGCAGATGTGAAAGGTGGTGCAAGATTTGGTGCACGGCATGGGCACCTGTTGCTCGTTGGCCATGCTGTGAGATCAAAGAAATCCCTCACTCACCAGCAGACAGCCCAGAAAGTTGAACATTACTTGAGTCACCTGCACATTTTGTCAGGATATCAACGAACTCTGACATGACGTGCGTTCAAGCTTACCTCCAAATGATGCGATGTTCTCCGAAATCCACAGAAGTGCTAGCCATTGGTCTTTGAAGCCAAAGTTTCCGTCTATCTTGGGCTCGTCACACGCAAGGAAACCAAGCACCGAGATCCTATAGCCGATGTTGATATGAATTTCCTTCCTTAACTCGGCCACGTATTGGGACTGGGAGCTCAAACCATGGGGCGAACCAAACTGAAGAAATCTGCGACAATGGGTCACCGAGGGTTATGGGTCTATGCACAACTTACCCTCCGTGAATGTATACTTTGACTGGTATATTCGCTCCAGGTTTCGATGTTGAAGGGCACGCGATATTGACAAAGAGGCTAAAGAATCAAAGTGTTTGAATTAGAGATATAAACGATATCCTGAATCGCTCACGGGTCCTCAGACGGCTCTCCGTAGCCCTTGCGATCAACCGGCGCTGTCGCTGCACCTTGTCCATCATTGGAAGGCTGAACGCAGTCTAAGACAATTCCGTATTGTGGCAATGATTTACAAGAGTTTGATAATTTGACATACGCTTAGTCTCATAAATGTAATCCTTGTCTTCATATCGATAATCAGGAGGCAGAGGCTTTGGGTCCTGGAAGCGAACGGGTGGCAACGCATAGGGCACCTCTTAGGTACCTGGTTCAGCATGTAAGCGCGAAGGATCTGGTTGACAACCTCACCTAAGAACACTGAAGCGCCGTTCGTGGTTCTGCCACCCTTGATGGGACCATACTTCGTCTCAACGACGACACTGACGCCCTTCTGCAGCTCATCAGGGATGTGTGGGATAGGTGGGACGGCCATGCTCGAGATATAAATGATAAGACGACCTGAGAGATTCAAGTTGAACTTGGCAGTGGATGGACGATCTTCTTATAGGATCCATGGTATGGACGTGCATGTGCCACCGAGACATAAGCATTATTGATCACGGGAGCTTCAAGTTGGTGGGAGCTATTCAGACTACACGGATGGATGAGTAAAGAAGCGGGATATTCGGAACGCCTTGTACCCTCTTCAAGCTTGTACTTTGGCTTAGTGGCACTATACATGATAGCCTATTTTGGTAGATCTCCTATTGGCCTAAGTCTCTACTAGAGCTAGACAGATTGCTTATCATATATCGCTAGGCATTACTTCTGACTTCTTGACTGATGTCCGACCAGCTAGCGTTTCAGAGCCCATTCTTTGTACTAAAGCCGTGCTTTATATTTCACATATCCCTTTGGCATCACTGCCCCCGGAGGAGGATCGTTTTTCGCCCTAAACCTTTCTGCCATCTCATGGAACGTAACCCACTTCACATTGTCATGAGTATTGATCCATTCGATGAACCGTTCCTAAACATAGTAATGCATGTTAGCTAGGCACGCTTGTAGGTCATTAGAGCTACTCACCAGCATGAGTAATACCTGGGGACGTCTACACCGAATAAATCAATCATTTTAAATGGGAAAGCTATGTATAAGGCGTACCCGCCCACGTCCGGATGGATAGTTAGCGGGAAAATGAAATCTTGTTCTTCCTTGTAAAGATACGTGAAGGTATCTTTCCAAAGCTGCTCAACAGCTTGAGGGGTCACCTGAGTGTGGTCAAGTCAGTAAATCTGAAGATTTGTAACGTGTTTTGCTTGCCCATCCATGAGAATTAGAGCTAGCCTTCATGAACCTGGGTTTTGTGTTAATAAAGCACCCTTTTACATAAAGCGTGAAACGCACATCATCGGTGTCATGTCTTCAAGGTACCTTTGATGGAACGTTGAGTTCTGACTGATCACTCCGGAAGGGGACAGTGTTACCAGCTAGCAGGTATTTCAACGAGACCTGTTTCTTTCCCCCTCTTAAGAGGCTTCATCCACGCGTGCGCCTTCGCCTTGTAGTCGATTTTGGTCCACGTATCTTGGTCACGAAGGTAATGCGCCTGAGAACTGCGAACAAAGTAGTCAAGATCCAAGCGGGATATACATATCCCAGATCCTTACTCGCGAGACATGTTCGAGTGATCTACATGGAATCATAAGAACGACCTGGCATCATGTCACAACGTTTAGGCATACCATACTCGATTCCTTTCTCTAGAAGGAGGGCGACACCTTCCTTGCTTGTTTGCCACCACGGTGCCACATTGCCCTTTGGTGGGACTCCATGATTGAAGTCTGTGAGCAATCTGTATGTGTGATTAAGAATGTCACGTTGTTGCTCTGGCGTCAATGAATCTGGATTCTGTGTAACATTAGCTGAGCTGTCTGGGTCCAGTTGAATCAAGTGTGCGGAAGCACCTCATGCGAATAACCGTGGAGCCCGCTAGATAGCTATCAGTTAGTGGAAATCGTGACAGACACAAGACTAACATTTCATGACCTGCGTCCCTGACAGCTGCCATCTCTTTTGGGAACGTTTCCAAGCTATGGCCTGTACATTAATGGTGTGTATAAAGCCCTAGTAACAAAACTCAAACTCACCTGGAATGAACCAAGTAGCTTTGATGTTGTATTTATCAAGTAACTTCAATACTCGCCAAACGCCAACTTCGCCCGCATACATGCCCTAAAAAGATCATGAAAAAAAAACACGTCGAAAGTAATTTGATCATACGCGAGATATGTCTAGGGGCGAGTCTTCGCCACCGTATGAACCTAGCCTAAAGTGGCCACATAGAACAATCATTTCGGAGCTCACAAGGAATGAAACTTACCAGCCAGCCACAGCATCTACATCAACACCAAATCCTATGAGGATCTCGCGGGGCATCTTATCAGGTTAGTACTTCTGGTGAAAAGTAACGAGAAAAGGCCCTTTATATATCTTTAGAAAGAGGAGGGTCGCAGAAGAGATCTTGTGTTGTGAGACCCCATGACTATGGGCTATATTGCGGCTCGCGCTTGCCGCGATCCATGATGTAATACCCCCCGGGGCTTTCTACACGTGTAGGTTATCAAACAAAGTTGATAAAAAAACACTGATACATGAAATTCAATATTCATCCACGTGAAGAAGTCTTCGACGACACGATGTACAACATTTCACAGACGCTGTGTGAAGCCTTTAGGCATTACGGCACCTGCTGCTGGTTCTTTTCTGGCTCTAAAATCTTGAGCCATCCCGTGTAAGGTTACCCAGTGTACGTTATCGTGGGTATTGACCCATTCAATGAAACGCTCCTATGTATCACCAGTTAATTAGAGAACAAGGAGAAGGAGCATGTTGGATAGAACATACCAGCATAAGAAGTACGTGTGGACGACTGTACCGAAAAAATCAGTGACGCTCAAGTATCAAAGAGAGGAAACTGACCCGCTGACGTCCGGGTGGATCGTTAAGGGGAACACGAAATCTTCCTCTTCTCTGAGTGATGTGATCAGACAGTGGATTGAAACACAATCAGTATCCTCACCTATACAGGTAAGTGAAAGTGTCTTTCCAAAGCTGCTCGACATCTCGAGTATTGACCTGTGGGACACATGAATGAAATACTTCAGAAGTCCGTCAAACGCTGATGACACACCCAACCATGCGAGTTTGAGCTTGACTTAATGAACCTAGATTGATGTCAGTAGATTGAACTCGTACACAAGTCGCAGGATCTCACATCATTGGGGGAAGATCATCAAGGTACCTTTCCAAATGTATAAGATGCATGAAATCAAAGGAAAACACCAGTGATGCAATCGACGAACCAGTTAGCGGGAATCTCGACGAGTCCCGTCTCCTTGCCCCTTTGCAGTGGCTTCATCCACGTATGAGCTTGTGCTTGATAGTCGATCTTCGTCCATGTATCTTCGTCACGAAGATAATACATCTGCGAACTGAAAGAATGCGAGTATTGCTGAGTAATCACTGGCAGGACTGGTATACCGACTTACTCGTGGGACATATTGGAGTGATCTGTTGGGACGATGTCAATGTCCTTGCTTGAAACGAGCAACAATATATCGTGACCATATTCAATGCCCTTTTCTAACAACAACGTTGTCCCCTCCTTGCTGGTTTCCCACCAAGGGGCGACGCTGCCCTTCGGAGGAACGCCATGATTGAAATCAGTAAGAAGCTTGTAGGTGTAGTCCAAAATGTCTCGCTGTTGTTCCAGGGTCATAGAGACAGGGTTCTTTGGAAATATTAAGTTCTATGCCCAATATTGGTACCATCACCACTTACCTCATGGGAATATCCATGAAGACCTCTGCGCATGACATGAGAATTTAAGATAAGGAAATCCGCATTCAAGGAAGCTTACATTTCATGACCGGCATCTCGAACAGCTTCCATCTGCGTCGGAAATGTCTCCAAGCTATGACCTACGTATGCGATATATCAATTCCTCGTGTCTTGAGAACATTGAACTTAGGACCGACCGGGGATGAACCAGGTTGTTGTGATCTTATACTTATCAAACAGCTTCAGAAGGCGAGGCACTCCAACTTCTCCCGCGTACATTCCCTGCGCAGATTCAAGCTCACAATCATATAACACCAATGCGACCATACTCGCGAAATATCCAACGGAGAATCTTCTCCTCCATAGGACCCAAGCCTGTATAATAGTCCTCCAAGTCGGCGCTGATTCTTTCATGATCAAACGGAAAACAACATACCAACCAGCTACAGCATCAACATCTACGCCAAATCCAATGAGAACTTTTCGAGGCATTAGGTGTTCGTGGGTCGCTAGGAGATTCAAACAGTGTCGACAGGGAGTCTCAAGTCCTACTATTTATGGTGAGAACATCAACGCAACGATATATATACGAGGGAACGTACAGTCCCATGACCCTTGCCAAGGACCGGCAACAGGAGGTGCGGCGAATGCTCACTCGCAGACAATCTAAGATAAGCCTTGTAGACAGCGACACGGTGATGGATTTACTCCAGAGTATGAATCCTCTTAGCTGCCAGTGAATTCGAGAATTTGCATCATGCTGCTGCAATCGCACAATTTGCAAATGTTCAACTGAAACTAGTACCAATCTGTTCGCGAATTCTAAGGGATTGAGATATCACTTTGAAGAATGCAATGCAGTGGTCATGCTTACCGTCAGTGCCGCGAACAGTTGAAGAATTTGAGCTTCGAGTTGGCAGTCACGTGGTGACAGGTGGCAGTGTAAAACACATCCACATTTAGTAGTTCTAGTATGTTTGATCTCTCTAAGTTACAGACCTTTTGTGTTGGCCTTTCTTATATAGAAAGATATCGACCATGTCATATTGGGTCAGTTACTCCTGGACACTAGTGACCTTTCGAACATGAGCTCAACTGCCTGTACTGGGTTCGCTGGAATCATCTTCATTGAGCGTGTGCCTCTCGTTATCCGAACTCCCCTCAAGCATGACAACACGTCACTGTCAAGAGATAAGTGATATTTTTACCAAGTGACGTATCACGTATGTCTTTCCACCGGGAGGCTCTTTCCAAGAGAATTCGGAAAAGAAACGGTAACTTACATCAGGAAGCGCCCATGCTCTTATCTCCAACCTGACTGATATATTTGCCGTAAAGGAAGAGTAAGAACCCAGTGTCCCTTTTGGCGTCGTATCCAAGATTCATTGACAAAATGTCGATCAGCGAGAAGCAGGCTGAAGTCAGTGTCGACACTGCCAGCAGCAAGGGCTACCCCACTCCACCACACAATGCAGACGATACGCTACTCGCTGAACTTGGCTACAAAGCTGAGTTCAAGCGCGAGTTCTCGGTCAGTCCCTCCTTAACAACCGCCCGTAGTATGTAAAGCGAAAATGATACTGTTCAGATGATCGAGACAATTGCTTTTGCCTTTTCAATCATGGGTGTGGTGGCTTCTGTAGCATCGACATTCTCATTTCCATTGGTCTCAGGTGTGTGCCCACTCTTCAATGGCAGCTACGAGTAACGCCGACGTCCGTAGGTGGTCACGTTGGAATGGTCTGGGGATGGCTGATCCCCTGTTTCTTTGTGATGGCGGTGGCATCTTCAATGGCGGAGCTGGTATCATCAATGCCGTAAGTATAATTGTTACCTTCCACAATATTGTGACTTGGGACCTCACATGCGTGTTTTCGTCCAGGACTTCTGCTGGCCTCTATTACTTTTCCGCTAAACTCGCGCCTCCGAAATACTCTGCATTAGCGAGCTGGATTACAGGTTGGAAAACACTATAAATTAGACTTTCATCTCATGATGGGGTTTCCAGGTTGGGCGAATATCACGGGCCAAGTTACTCTCGTGTGTTCCATTGACTTTACATGGTTCGTTGAGCAATACTACACTTCCTGTGACTTACCTTGCGTAGTGCACAGATGATCGCTACCGCGATTGCGGTGAGCTCTGATGGAGCAACGATACTGAGCTCTGGTGCTACATACGGCATCTTACTTGCCATTCTCTTTACCCATGGCTTGGTGTGCTCTGCTGCCACGAACGTATTGGCCCGCTTGAATCTGTTTTACGTGATTGTCAACGGCAAGTATTGGTTTACAATGCGTAGATGAACTTCCAGATCCCATTTTCTTCCGACAGTTGGTACCACCATAGCCGCCATCATTGCTCTACTTGTCTGTTCTGGTGACAACAAAGTATCCACAAAAGATGCCTTCACTATGTTCGAGAACAACACAGGATGGAGCAACAGTGAGCACTGGCCCGTAATTTCAGGATATTGACCGACCGCGTGTACAGATGGATGGGCTTTTCTCCTCGCTTTCACAGCTCCAATGTGGACGCTCACTGGCTGTGAGTAGGCAGATGTTGTCTGCAGATAATTGACTTCATAGAACTCCAGATGACTCCGCCGCACACATCTCTGAAGAGGTAGCCGGTGCTCAGCGTACAGCACCGATTGCAATCCTCGTGGGTGTATTCGGGACGCAGGTGCTGGGCTGGCTCCTCTTCATTGCGTGCTCCTTTGCAACGGCTTCAGTGACCGACTTGTTGACTGGTGCCTTACCGCTTCCCATGGGTCAGCTCTTTCTGGATGTACTTGGCAAAAGAGGGATGCTGGCCATATGGAGTTTTATCATTGTTGTCCAGGTATGGTCAAGAATTGTCATCATCTATTTTCGCATGAATCATCGGTTGATTAGTTCGTGACGGGAGCTGCACAAGGAGTTGATGCGTCTCGTGTCGTCTTCGCTTTTGCGAGGGATAACGCTCTTCCCGGCTCTCACTGGTGGAAGCGGATCAATCGGCGCACACAAACGCCTGTAAATGCTGTCTGGTTGGTCATGGCTGGCGCCGCCGTCTGTGGCTTGTTGGGTTTCTCCGCTGCAGCACTTTCATCCCTTGCAGGGTATGTTGGACTTCACTTTGTAAAGTTCATATCTCAGGAATTCTCCGCATTCCAGGGCCTCCGTCATCGGCTTGTACGTGTCTTATGCAACACCTATTTTCCTTCGTATCACATCGGGCCGTGATAAGCTGGTCCCTGGCACATTCAGCCTGGGAAGGTGGTACATGCCTATCGGTATCATAGCGGTTGCATGGGTATCATTCATTGTTGTCTTATTACTCTTCCCCCCCACACAAACAGCCACCCCGGTGGGGATGAGTACGTATATCAATCGATTCTGATTGCCTTGATTCGGTTGCTGACAGGATGGTACAGACTACGCTGTCGTGATTATCATGGGCGTTTTCTTCTTTGCGTCTATCTCTTGGGTCGTTTCGGCACATAAGTGGTTCCATGGCCCGATCAAGAATATTGATGATCCCAGATCGTCTTTAGAGGGGAAAGAGCTTTGAAAGGTGATATTTGGTCCATTGTCATCGAAGCATATCCGTAGATGCTAGTGGCGTAGGTATAATCAATTGTTGTGCTTGCACTTGAGAAAGACTACTCAATTGAAACAGAGAAGCCATTGACTTGTTATCCGGTATACATACTACTCATGACCGACGTATTACATGTGCGTATGTGTATGTGCAATATTTTACGTGTCTCCATGCCTCTATGTTTTTCTCGAATCATATCACGTATCTCCCGGCAAGTACACAAAAATGGAACCACAGTGTGGTACGGGTGACGCTTTAATCCCGCGGTCAGTATGTAATGTAACACGTGTCGACCGATGCTTCGCATCCATCATTACACATGAAAGCATATGAAAGCATGGCGAAATATTGATGAGGGTGCCCTGGTCCGGGGGTGTCATTCAGTGGTGCCAAGATCTTATTATGGATGGGAGCTAGTACGTTAGCATACCACGTAAAAGTTACTGTTACTAACACGGCCATGGTATCAGAATATACTGAACATACGTTCTGGATACTTGTAAAGCGAAGCGAGACCAGCTGTAAAGGAACGACTGTCTGTCTTCTATTAGAATCTGCCTATGGGAGGCTATGTCAACAAAATGTCAAGCTTGATGTTCCCAACCGCGTTGATCTTTGTCGGAAATTTCCTAGAAGCATTGCAATGATGTGACATTGCAATTGTCATTGAGATGTCACTCCCACGATATCACGTGGTATTCTAATCGATAAGAATAACTGATAATCGTGACAATTATCTTGTTGATGTTGACATATCATTCCCACGATCGTGCGCGCCGTTTGAATGCATTGGAATGCGACTCGAGCGCCACCATCGATAACATTGATGTCCATATTCCCTTCGTATTCTTGTATTCACACTTACTTTTGAGTTTTGTACACCTTCATGCCACCCGAACGGACCTCGATCTGTGAAACATGCAGCCAGAAATTCAAAAGTCGCGGTCTTGCTGCCCATCAAAAGGCCTGCAGGAGGGATGCTATACGGATGCAGGAAGATCTTGAGAGACAGAATGCTCGAGCAGGTGAGTCTTCTATACTTTGTTTCAAAAACAATGAGTATAATTCCTCTTGACAGCTTCTCGAGCACACACTGAGCTGTTGAACCCTCAATCTCGTCCAATCCTGCATCAATCACAACAACCAGGCGCGTCCCAAGGTTTGATTCATTTTTTCCATAGATTCATGTTTTATTTAACAATTTGTAGGCTTTCATGCCGCTCCTGCTGCTTGTGAACCTACGTTTGACGACTCGGAGTATGTACATCTCGACGAACTTGGAGGTATGTCAATTATTTTATTGTCAATAAACTGGTCAATCATCATAACATTATATAGGTCTATCAAATGATCATGTCCTTCCACCTGCAATACAGCAGGATGATATCAGGACAGAGTATCATCCTCGTAGTGGCATCCCTACAAAGACTGATCACTTTGCCGATTTTCGCTGCCACACTGCTGCTCCCTCACTCGTATCCGAAAACACCACTCCCTGGGAACCGTTTTCCTCGCGTATCGACTTCGACTTCGCTGAACTCATTCTGAAAGCCAACCTCACGAAACTGCAGACGAACGAACTCATCGGTCTCATCCGTCGTGCTGCGCTTGAAAGATTCTCAGTCACCGACTATGATGGCATCTGTAAGCTATGGGACGCTGCATCTTCACGTCATGCAAAAGTGAGCATCTGCCGAGTACTGACTTATTATACCTCATTGACAATCAATTTTCAAGCATAGTTCAAAAAGGAAGTGATTTCTGTCCCGCATAGGGACCAGGAGCACAACTTTGATGTCTGGTATAGGCCGCTCTGGGATTGGGCATGTGACTTGTTGAAAGACCCTCGCCTTGGTCCGCATTTCGTGTTCGATGCTCAACGGTTGTACAAATTTGACGGACAAGACTTTGTACGCTTCTTTGACGAGCCATGGACAGCTAACGCCTTTTGGAATAGTCAAGTATGTATGTGCTACTAAGTTTGAATGTTCTAACAATGTAAATGCATGTTGCATAGTCATCCTTGCCGAAGGATGAAGGAAAGCCCTTTGCTTTCATTATATATGCTGATAAGGCAAAGCTCTCTTCGTTTGGTCGTCAAAAGGCATATCCCGTTATTGCACGATGTGTGAATTTACCTGTTGGAATACGCAATGGTGAAGGTTTCGGCGGCGGTCGCCTTGTAGGCTGGCTTCCGATTGTATGATATATTATTCGATTTGCTGTTGGCTTCTATGCTTATTACTAATTTTTGTAGGTCGAAGAAGACAAACAGTATTCCGGGACTCAGTCCTTTGTCAATTTCAAGAATGTCGTCTGGCACGAATCGTTCAAGTGTCTTCTCAAATCAATTGCGCTGCTCTCGAAAACTGGTTGTTGGGTCACGTGTTGGGATAACATCAAGCGTCTCTTTTACCCGCTTATTCTCATTTTATCAGCTGACTACGAGGAGCAGTAGGTGTATTGCCTTGTCATTATAGTTTTCTAATGGTTATTCTACAGATGTGTTATGGCATTGATACGCGGAACCAAGTGCAAATGCCCTTGTCCCGTTTGTCTCGTTCCTAGAGAAGAGCTTGGGAACGTACTGACGTCGTATCCACTGCGAACAAGCGCATCTATGCAAGCGACGATCGCAGAGGCTCGAAGTTTCAGTCGACAAGAAGACAAAGAAAAGCTATTGAAGTCTCGAGGCCTCCGCGACGTAGATGTAAGTTCCTTCCGCTGTATTCTCATTCTCAACTCTCGTTGATTCCTTTTAGAATGCATTTTCAGATGTTGCTCACACGGACGTCCATTCTGCAGTCTCATTTGACCGCTTACATGTAAATAACGAAGGTAATTTTTCTGACCATTTGTGGACTCAGTTTCAGGAACGCATCAAATCAGTTGGTCGGCAGATACAGTCTAAAATCGATTTACAGTACGTTTTTCAACTTCGGGCACAGCAGCTATTGACTTAACAACTGGAATAGCTTTGACTCAATGCCTCGTTGGCGCAACATCAATCATTTCAACCATGTCATGGACATATCATTCTCTGATGGCTCGAAGTATGAAGATATCTCTAAGGTAAGGTGTTTCATCGACTCTCACTTGTACTGATTCTGATGGTTCCATAGCTTATCGTATTTGCTGCACATGATGTCATTGACCGAGGCACTCACGCACTCCCTTATCTGCTCCTTCGATGCATCCGTGAATACGTGAACATCGACATGTACGCTGCTCTTGAAGTGCACACATCAGAAACCATTGCTGCGGGCCGTCTGGCCATAATGGAGTTCACACAACTATTGGATGTCAGTTTCTTGTTTGGGTTGTGTTAACGTTTTACTGACAATCTACATTATATAGCGATATAGCGCAAAAGACGACTCAGGAAAGAATTGGGCATACCCGAAACGGCATGCATATGCCCACTTGTTTGATGATATCGAATTGAAGGGTGCTACGCGGAATACTAACACCAAGCCAAACGAGAAGTGTCATGGCCCAATCAGACGGATTTATCTTCGGCGGACGAACTTCAAAAATATTGCTGAACAGGTGTGTACTCTCATTTGTTCGTGAAACAGGACAGAATTGCATTGATCTTACACAGGTACTTCGCCTCGACCATCGCTTCCTCATTGCACATTCAATTCGTTTGGATATCGAGGACTATGATGACCTCATTGCATCTCGAAAGGACCCTTCGTACTTGAACAGTGCGGACAATGATGAACACCTCGACAATGACTTGGACACCACATTCCATGTTAAGTTGGGTGCAGCGCAAAACGAGCAAACGTTTGCGGCCTTGGAGCAAGAGCATGCAAACGACAATGCATTCAATCGGTTTCGCATCAAGCTTGCAGACTTTCTGAGTGATTCCCTCCCTGCTCACGGAATACCGCTACCTGGCGGAAAACGAATCAAGTTCATGCCTGACGAAACCGTATGTTGTTTTGTTATTTTCTGATTCACAACTAACACATAGAATGCAGGTAACCGAGCATCGCTTCGTAAAGGTCAACTTTGAGTCCATTGTGGACTGGCGCACCACTACAGACTATCTTCGATGTAGTCCTTCATTTCACAACTTCCCTCGATATGACTGTGTCATCCTTCAAACTCAAGCCGGAGTGATATTCGGGCGTTTACTGATGCTTTTCACTTGCGTCGTGGATGGTCAAACTCATCCAGTTGCTCTCGTTCACCCATATGATGCTCCGGTTGGACAACGCTCTCTCAAAGATAAACACTTTCAGTTCTGGCGTGTTCGTCAAAGACCGAGGATCTCATCCGAATTTTTTTCAGTACACTCAATCATCCGTGGCGCAGCACTGGTGGAAGATCATAGCATCCCGGGTGATTACCTGGTTATTGACACAATTGATACTGACATGTTCTTGCGCATGAAGGTGATGCACAAGTCTGCCGGTCATGTGGAATGAAGAACTGGCCTCGTCTTGTCTTATATCTCTGTCATGCTTGCCTTTTGCTCAGTCGACACTCAATCCTTATATCCCCCCCATCCCTGTCATCTTCACCTTTTGCTAGATCGACACTCAATCCTTATATCCCCGTCATGCTCACCTTCTTGGCTACCGTCTCAAAACATGCTGAGACACTTTCCGGATTGGATATCTCAGCCGCTGGCTGCTCACACTCGCCACGAGGAAGCCCATGTGTTCATTGGTGTCAACATAAGGTAATGATTACACTCTTGGTTGTGCCATGTATGTAAGTGAACCACGCATGATTTTACCTGTTATCATTGGATTGACTTAGTCTATTCAGGGCCTAATTACTTGTTAGCAACACGAGGCATCGCCTAATTCCTTATATCAGGCGCCTCAGACGACTTTTTTTTCGTTACCTTTCCTTTCATCAACCTGCTCTGGTCATTTCCGCAATCACAATGCCACCATTGAGCACCATATCCCTCGCTGATCTCGAACAGGTATGTGTAGGCTCCGTCACTGTTGCCTATGTCTGAATATTCAAACTTTTATTTCAGGCATTGCGAGAAACACAACTCGAGTTGCAAGAACTCAAGGACGTCAATAAGGAGTTGACGGAGGAGAACAAGATCCTCAAGGCAAACCAGCCGAAGCGGAAGAAGAAGGGTCAGAATGCCTCTGAGGAGCACATGGCCTTCGACGAAGAAATCCGCTTATGCGGTCGCAAATATGGTGCCTGCTACGAAATGTTTGCACCAGACAGGCAACTTCTTCAGCGTCCCAATCCTGCATTCGCTCCACCTCTCAATGAACCATCACGCTATGAAACGCAGGCCTCGGCGGAGTCAGCCTTGCTTGCAGAGCTATTCAGTTTACTCCCATCGCACATCCACCCTCTCGTTGCGGATAATCACTTTGCGGATGTTGTAAGTAACGTCTTTATTTCTGAATCATTAACTCTCGCTGATAGTACTTAAGTTCGAGGATGCAATGAACAGTAGCCGTGCATCCGAAATCAAGAAACTGCGCTCCAAAGCTGGTCTTATCTTTGGTCTCTCTGAACAGTATTTCGCTGATATAGCGTACGACCGAGCAAGTGTACCTGAGATCCAGCGTCTCCTCGGTACCTCTACATCCCAGCGTATGCCCAAGCCTTTCCCACCCGTCCTTTTCCCAAATCTCGTCGAAGATCCATCGCTGAAAACGGTCTTTGGAAATTGGGAACTCTTTGGCAAGGTGCGTGATTGTGTCTCTTAATTCAATACTTATATTTATCTTATAACATATCTTACCCATCATGTTTTCAGGCTATCCGGATACTGCTGTGGGGTGAGAACGGCTTGACTGCGCTACGAGCAGGAGGACCTCCGCGAAATGGTAATAGGTGGGAGGTGACATCTTTAACGCCTGGTTTGTTGGCGTGGGTGGGTGTAGTTGTAAGTTTTTGTGTGTCGAAAGAGTCTCCCGGCTGATGTGTTTTTGTCAGGTCATTTTCCTACTGAGTGCCGACAAGGAATTTCGCTATTCTGGCAAGGGCGAGATGACGAAGATCCAGTACAGCTATATGTTCACCTCATATAAGAAGATTCTTGTCAAGAACTGGAACACGGAGTACACACGCGACATTGTGAAGAAGCTGAATAATTATGTCTTCTCCAGAGGTTCGAGAACAACTAACTCAATGTCAGATGAAGAGGATTTCACCGCGGCTATGGATCGTGCCTTAGCGGGTGTGACTGAAGGCGAGGTGCCCACTGCGCAGCCTGAACCACTTACAGAGGACATCATGGATGAGACGGTTGCTGATGCCGAGGCTAACAGGGAGAGACCGAGACCTAGCAGTCCTCTTACATCTGAGCCTGATGAGGACGAAGTTGGTAACATTGTTACAGCACCTGCACCTGTGAGAGGCCGTCGAGGAGGCAGAGCAGCCAGACGCACTGTATCTAACACTAGTACCCGTACTACCCGCAATGCTCGCACCACTACTTAGGCTTGACTACATATAATATAAGACCAGATGGAACGAGCTTGAGCGGATTATCTAGAAAGACTTGACGACAGCATTAATGGAGTTAACTTTGGTTAATTTGAAGCTGAAGGTAAATTTGGAGGCTTGCGTGGAGACGTGTTCTGAGATTGAGCTGGATAAACGGGGACTTACTGGGGAGCACATCGTGATTCCTTCGAGGACAGACTGCTCGAAGGTATTGATATCAAGGCTGTAGAGTGGTCCTCTAATAGAGTTGGGGTTCCCTTATAAGAAAGCCCTCGTAGTCTAATGGTTTTGATTACGGACCGTATCTAATGTTACCATAGAGTATATAGTCTAAGTCCCTAGTTCGAATCAACCTAAGTGCAAGTAATAAAACAAGTGTATTAGTAAGATAATTAGATAATAGTAAATACATAGATAGTTGGTAAATCGTAGATAGTAGATAACATAATAGATGGATGGTAGATAATATAGTAGATAGCATAGATAAATCGTAGACAGTAGATAACATAGTAGATAACATAGAGAGTAGATAAAAATAAGCAATAGATAATAATAGATGGCGAGATCATAATAGGATAATGACGATGGCCAGCAGGGTACATAAATGGGATTCCCACGGACTGTAAGTTTATTTTAATGCCATTGTAATAATACAAAATTTAATGTTACAATGGGCATTGGCATGGTCATTGGCGCCACATTGCCACCGGCACCTGTCGGCATTTCAAAACGGGGCTTACATTACTTTCCCATTGCCACGGGTGGGTTGTCATTGCGGCATTAGAATGCATTACAAGGCATTAAAATGAAACTCAGAAATTTCCGACATTTGACCTTCCTTTTCGGGGTACCACACCGCTGATCCTCCCAAGACCACAATATTTACAATTGCTCAATGGCGCGAGTACCATATGATAGATACTTTACACGACTATAATTGGACATCTTAAATCCTATCCAACGATATCCTACACATTGCGAACGCAAACAGCGATTACTCTGTGACCAACGGCATTTGATGCGAGACTAAACTAATAATGCATAGATGGAATCTCAAATGAAATATAAAATGAGTACCAAGAAATCATTTCGCAGCTGAGGAAAACAGCTAACCTGATCTGAGGCAAAATCAGTCTTCTCGCTTAATTCGCGACTTTACCCAAGGGGGTTTTGGCCATGACGCTAATGACCTCGAACAGTACCTGTGGAACCAGGGTTAAAAATGGTTCGGACATTTGATATGCATCACGTACGTCGGCTGCGGCCATCGTCGTAAGCTCTGCATTGGTGTCATATGCAGGAGCAACTTCAACAATGTCGGCCGAGACAATGTGGAGACCATCCAGGCCTCTGAGGATGGTGCGTAACTCGCGTGTAGACCAGCCTTCCGATGACTGAGTTTATCATCTAAAAATGATGTACAAACTCACCGCCAGTTTCTGGGGTGCCCGTCGCAGGAGCGAATGCGGGGTCGATTGAATCAATCTGTAATAAGTTGATTGATGACTCAACAGCGAGATGAAATGCCAACACACATCGATGGATAGATAAACGGGTCGATCGCCGACGGTCTCCCGAATCTTTTTGATAATTCCGTCGGTGCCTACAAGACGTTCAGTTAGTGAACAACGATAAATGGTCGGCCCTGTTCACCTATGGTGTCAATTTCACGGGCTTCGATGCGTTGGAAGCCAGAGGCGTCGTCATTAGCATAATCGGCTGGTCCTGATAGCGTGGTCCTGATAGCGCCATGCTAGATATTCAATGATAAACTAGGATCAAAGTATTCGGTGATAGAAGGGGATGATGGAAGGTAAGGAAATAAGATACTTGCAATAGAGCTTCCATTCTTAATCAAACCCTCCTGACTTGCCCAGTAAAAATATGTGCCGTGGTTAATAGCGGCCTGATCGGAAGGGGCGCCTCCAAACACAGAAGGTTTCCAGGTATCTAAGTGGGAGTCAAAGTGGATGACAGAAATTGGGCCATATGCAGAGTGGATGGACCTGGGTGCGTAACATTGAGCACCGGTTGCAAATGAGCTGCTGAAAGCGAAACGAACCTAAGCAAAGGCAGAACAATCGTGTGGTCACCACCAAGTGTGATTACACGTGGATGATTCTTTCCGTCGACCGAAATTGGAACGAGGGGCTTGCCGGTGAGAGCGTCATTGCCAAGTGGGGAAAAAGCAGGTCGGTGAAGGAGCTGCTTGTGCCCGCCTTCAATTTGCTGGATGGCGAACTTGTTGTCGTATGGAGTGACTGGGATGTCACCGCAATCTACGATTTTTAGTCCAGAAAGAAATGGGTTGACCTCGAGGGGAACGTTGTATCCTCCATACAAGGTCAGCCGACGGGATCCGGCACGAATACCAGCAGGTCCGAACCGGGCACCAGGGCGATAGGATGTCCCTGTATCCTGTGCAGAAACACTCAAATAAACCCTTTGAATAAACAGAGATGCAATGACGTACAAAGGGGGCACCAATAAATGCGATGTCAAAGGTAGTATCTCGGTCCTTGCCAAGACATTGAACCCATGGTAGCTTCGCAAATGTGGTAATTCCAGAGAAAATGGAATCCGCAGTCACTGTATTGCCGGTGAGCGGCAGTTAAAGACGGAATTTTGTTGTATACCTTCATCGTCGCCTGGATACATGGCCTGGTAGGGATATTTGACATAATTCATAGGAATTTGGCCTTCGTGATGCTCGTGAGCGAGGCCCACGGCAGCGAACACCAAAGCGAACAGAGTAACAGCTTGCGATTTCATCTCGGGGGAAAATTCTAGAGAGTAAGTCTTGATGAATTTCAATGAGCGTTAGGCCACCTAAAGAGCTTTTCTTGCGGGAAAATTTTCATATCTCATGACCCGCGATCACGCCACGAGTATCACAAAAAATGGTGGTTCTACCTTGATAACATGACAGGTGCAAGACGCTTTCCGCCATGAGGCAGAAAACGCAAGACCCCATCTGCCATTTGAATCTTATCAGGGACAGTGAAATGGAAATGCATCGGAAAAATCGGCTCACAAAAATACTCCACTGGAGACAGGATCAAACACGATGCAAGCCTCATTTTGAGAAGGATACATGTTGTCCCAGAGGATTTCGAAAGGGAATCGGCATGAGACAATCCGAGGTTCCGTTATATAGTCCGTTTCCTCGGAATCCGCTATAAACACTGAATTGGTAGCGGCTATTCACCAAGTCTCGCATCATGTCACGTACTGGATCCATTGATGAAACGACACCCTTCCTCCACAACGCTCAGCGCACACAGCAGCAACTGAATGACCATTCCCTTCAGAACCTTCCCGAAGTAGCAGGAGAGAACCGAACAATCGGACCCCGCCTTCTGGCCTCCCTTGTCATCGATTCGATCCCTGGTAGGTTAGACTTTGTCGGCCTCAAGAAGCATGTACTAACAACCGATGTCCATCAGTCATTTTGTCCTATATTTTACAGAATTCTATCCAGACAGTGTCGATCGTGATCACAGGCCGTCTAGGCCCAGAAGAACTTTCTGCGGCTGCATTTTCGATGATGCTGGCCTACGTTACTGGCGAGTAGCCTTGTTTCTCTTTTGCAAGGATGATCCCACGTCCTGTAGGGTGGTGCATTGCGCTGGGAGGGGGATCAGCCCTTGATACCTTAGGCTCTCAGGCATTTACTGGAGGAAGTCATTCCACCGATCTGTCTGTGCATTTCCAGCGTTGTGTAGTGTTGCTCTGGATTCTTCTAATTCCCGTCGGTGTGCTCTGGACATCCATGGAGCCTGTCTTGTTGGCTATCAAAGAGCCCCCTCGTCTTTGCAAGGACGTGCAAGATATTCTGCGGATCTTGTTATTCGGCGCGCCTGGGTATATTGCTTTCGAGTCCCTCAAGAAATACCTGCAATGCCAAGGTCAGCTGCATGCCAAGCATTCGTCTCTTGACTTACAAGTTATGCAGGAATTATGAAAGCCGCTACTTGGGTACTGATCATCGTATCGCCAATCAATATCGCCCTCAACATTTTCTTGGTCCATTATACTTCATTGGGCATGCTCGGCTGCCCTGTCGCGCTTTCCATCACGTACTGGTGTGCATTGTTCCTCTTGATTGCAGTGACATCGATGTCTTCTGTGCACAAACAAAACGCTACGTGGGGTGGCCTTCAACCCAGGGCTGTCTTCAACATCAAGAGTTGCGTTGAATTCCTCAAATTGGCACTCCCGGGTATCTTAATGGTAGGCACAGAATGGTGAGCCGCGACTGCCCCCGATTAAGGTGTCCCACTTACTCTGAATAGGGCTGCATTCGAAATAGTGGCTCTCGCAGCCGGCCGGCTCGGAGAGCTTCCACTGGCGGCGCAGTCTGCTATCATGACCACCGACCAAAGTATGGATTTTCCTTCTACACGTCATAATTTATTAACCACATCCATAGTCATAAGCACGCTGCCTTTTGGATTCGGTTAGTGTTCAATCTAATGAACGATTCGCGTGTCTGACGTCTCACCAGGGGTCGTTGCCTCAAATCGTATTGGAAACCTGATCGGGGCGCGAACGGCCATCGGCGCAAGGAACGCAGCCCATGCTATTGCCTTTATTAGCGTCATTGTTGGCTTCGTAGTAATGATCATCATGTTAGCAGCCAGAAACGTACGTGAACAGTTGTCTCGCACCGTACTTTAATACCAAACAGCAGATAGAAATTTGGCTATATCTTCAGCGATGATGAAGACGTCGTCCGGCTTGTCAGCAAAGTGATGCCTCTAGTCGCTTCGTTTCAAGTGAGTACATTTAATGCGAGACACCCACAAATTGACAAAGTACCGTGAGATTGCCGACGGTCTCGCAAATTCCTGCGGTGGCGTCCTTCGCGGTCAAGGTGGGCAAGCATTTTGGTGTGAAATGGGAAGCTCACTTATCAGCGCTTTCAGGCCGACAACACCTTGGCGCCATGTTCAACCTTGTTGCATACTACATTCTTGCATTGCCGATCGGAATCACCCTCGCATTCAAGACTGACCTTGGCCTGCAGGGACTCTGGATCGGTGCGTATCCCGTGCCTCTTGCGAAACTACTGCTCATCCCTCATTCAGGTCAAGTCATCGGCCTCTTCATAGTAGGCCTATCTGAATATGGTGTAGTATGGCTTGGGACAAACTGGGACCGAGAGGTACAGAAAGGAATCAAGAGGAACGCCGAAGAAGCAAAGCGAAGGGTATTGGCTGAGCGGATACGCCAGGAAGATGGTTTGACGAATTGACCTGAGAGACTTCACAGGAGGCAAAGGACTGATAAAGAACGCGTGTTGGGGTACAAACTTCGAATTCAAACTTCAATAACGCCTGCAGGAAATGGGGGTCAAGCAGAATATAGAACGCGAATCATAATCAAATATGTTTTCTGTCCGTGAGCACGCGCGTGGCTTCCCCTCCCATCAAGAAATCAACTAAAAGACGAGAATGTCGACCTTTGGCGAACACCGTGTGAGATTGGTGACACATCCGCGGGTGACTCCAAACACGTTGGAGTAGAAGATGTCAATCACTTTTAGTTGATCCATGTAAATTACAGTTCATCCCTGACAGATTGCTCTGCTGATGATTGGGGCAAGTCTGCTGACCCATCCAATATGGACCTAAAGAACTTTGTCAACGGCTCATACTTTGTCGTCCCTGAATGGTCATGTCTGTCAAGTAATCAAAGCCGTATATACGACGCACGCACCTTCATACAAGACCGCCACGCTGGATCCTGGTGGATACACAATGACCTTTGACGTCTTTCCCTCGACAGTCGCTGGGAACCCCAACGATGCCGCAAATGCGCCATCTGGGTCTGTATGATGGCCAAACGCCATCTTCTTCCAGTAATTATTTGCAAGGACTTGCCAGAGCAGCGGAAACTTCTTGTCCTTATTCAAGAGAATGACACGTGGGAGGTCGCTCGTCTGTTGGGGACACGCGGGGTCACATGAGGCCAAGATGCAGGATATCAAGTTGAGAGCCGAACCTTGTCTAGCCACGCTGGGATGTCGTAGATGTGCGGGAGGGATTTTACGTTGTTGGGCACGGAGCGCGAGGCCCAACGAATGAACTTGCCAGAGGTGCGTTCGTTGGAATCGTATGGCTCAGACTCGGCTCGGCTACCACGAGGGAAGACTTTGAGTGTTGGGAACCCTTGAACACCCTGAACGAGTGTCAGATGCAACTGCATCAAAGCGCAATGCGACGCGCACCTGTTCTCCGCACAACCGCTTGTTCGACTCGGCATCGCAGTCTATGGCATAAAATGGGATGAGTGGGCTCAAGTTCTCAGCGGCCTTGCTGTACTCGGGAGCCATCCGTTGGCAGTGCTGGTGTGCTTGTTCGTCAGTTGAAATGAAACCATAATTCTGTAACCCACCCCGCACCACGGGGCGACAAACGCAATCACGCTCGTCCTCTGGTTGAATGAGAGGAATCAGTTCTGATGGAAGGAAAAAATTAAGGTCGCCTACATTACTCCTCATGGCCCTACGAAAACCTTTTGGGTCCAGCATCTTGACCTTGGTGTCAGGAGGAAATATGGCTGCAGATACTATTGCGGGCAATAGCACCAGAAGCGCGGCTAGAGGAAATAGAAGCATTGCGAGATACTTCAATGATGGATATCAATGCTAGTAGATAGACGAGCCGATGAGCTCGCCAGAGGTTTCAAGTCGAAGCAGAGCGTGGATGTTACTGCTAAATATGCCATAACGCGGAAACAAGACATTAAAGGCGCTGACGTGGCGTTCGGAATTTTGCACACCGGCACTGCCCGTCAATTATAACGCATCAAAGATATCAATACGTACGTACGTATGTACTATGCAGTACAAGCCGGTGAACAAAGCGTAGCGCGGCTCTGGAGAAGGTCCAGAATATCAATACTACTACAACTCGCAGTTATGAAAATATGAATACAATAATATCCTTCTGGTAATTCAAAGAGGCTAATTCACCTAATCTATGACTCACTCTTGTCAGCTCGGTAGGTCCAGATATGCATCCATGAGCGACACGAGCACCACGGGAGCAAACACATGGATATAGGGGGGAGGCTCATCAGGCAGGCCGCAGGCGCACCATCGCCCCAGCCGCAGAAAAGCTGGCGAGACCACATAGGGTATTCACAAAGATGTGCACGACCCTCAGTTTACGGGAAAATACCCGCCGGTAAGAGGAAAATCAAGAAGTGCAGGTCCATGAAGAATTATGGCCATGAAGTAAGCAGTTAAGGGCTGGTGCTGAGTGGGGATGTGCCAAAATACATACCATCGTCTGGTCAGCAATGGAAATACAGCGATAAATCAGGCCAGCATGAATAACCGTTCGCAGCGAAAAATAACCAAGCTGCGCGAAAGTATCGATGATCTGTAACAGTTTGAACAGACTTGATCGGCGGCCCAGCCTCCTGCATAGAATGGGGCGAAAACCTCGCTGTACTCAGGTGGCGATGGCATCCGTTAACCCCAACATTGATATTTACGTTTAACATGGTCAGTGTGAAGGGGCTACCACTTACTGTAAATGAGGACCCATGATCGCCCGCACTACTCATAACCGTCTGAAATTTTTGTGGGTCGAGCACTTTCACCTTGGTGAGGAAGAAATATGGCTGCAGGTGCAGTAGTATCAGGAGCCCGAGTGCTACCTAGTCAGAAGTAAGTTCGCACTCTTTGTTGACATTAATGTTTACCCCAGAGTTGTCGTCTACACACCCTACGGCTGAGGAACATTCACCGAACAACTCAGTCATTCTGTCGGCTTGTTGTTCTCGAGGACGAGAGTAGAGCCCGCATCACCGAGTTACAAGGTGAGCTGAACAAGGTGATTTGAATGTCCGCACCACCGACAAACCCTTTGACATTCCTTAGCGCTAGCGCTCTGGAGGGATTATCTTAGTAGTCTAGTGAGTAGTAGGCATGATATCACACCTCCTCAAATAGTCGCACATGATTGTATCTTACTCTTTGCATAAGTACATGTATTCAAGTTCTCAATGCTTGTCGGCCGGACATTGTAATCAATGTGTAAGACGAGACGCGGAAGAGGGTGAACGAAGGTTGCAACTCGAAAGTCTACAATACTACAAGCTGCGAAGATACGATCTCTATGTCAAACACACCGTTCTGAGGCCTCGAGACTTTTTCTGCACCTTATTCACCCAACCATCACTCCATCGCTCAAGCACTAATAGCCTTCCTTCTCGACACTGGTTTTGTCCGCTTGCGTTTCTTCCCCTGATCGAATGCATTTGCAATTTTCAAGTCACGTCCGAGCACATCATCCTTCTTCACTTCATATATGCGGACCTAAAACACAGTCAGCCAAATACCGCAAACCAATCGCATCGAGACGCACGATCCAGTTTTCCGATGTATATGCTTCCTCGAGGTAATCCAATGTTGGGCCCTGGATAGGCACATGCTGTCCCCGCACACGATCTACGGGCTGCTGACCACCAAACAGCTCCGCGAAGCGGTAGTAGCTCATCTTGTACATCAGACTGTCGCGCATAGCCGGGGCTGCCTCGCTGTCTACGCGATACTCGCCACGGTTGAAGTAATTTGGCTCTTGGATCTCATCAGGCCAGACACCCTGTGCGATGCGTACCATCCAGAGGAACTTGTTGATGTCGTCACCGCTATACCCAATCAACCCACCGAAAATGATGAGCACGTAGCTGACATCATGTTTGCGCAGGATGGGGTAGGCGATGTCCTCGGGCGATGCCATGGCCTTGCCCACTGTCGCAATATGTGCTGTTGCACGAGTCAGCGTCGATCGCAGTAGTTAGATACGTCAAGGAAGAAACTCACTGTTGTTCCAGGTGTTGTTGTCCACCAACGTCGGGCGATCTGCCATCCCTGCAATCTGGTAACCATAGTCCCACCAACTCATGACAACTGCATCCTCTGCCGTGTTCTGCCTCAGCCAGTGGTACGCCTCTCTGAAATCATCAATGAGGTTCTTGCTTCCATCGGAGCCTGTCGAGCTCAGCACGACGGATGGCGAAGAGTATGCATTCGAAGTCGCCCATGTGCAGTGCACGACGAAGAAGAGAAGCAGTCCGAGCGAGTTCAAAAGAACGATAAAGCGTGTGTCCATACCGAACACGCCCTTCTCGGCAGTGGTGCCAGATTTAGCGGCTACAGCAGAGGAGGCAACGTTGGAGACAAATTCGCCTAAGACACCGCCAGTGGATGCAGATGCTTCCTTTTCCCTTTCTTTCTCCTTGTTCCTTTTCGTCTTCTTGCTGGTAGCAGGTGTAGCGGGTGTTGTGGTGGGTGTACCACTTGTTCCAGTAGCGGAATGAGTAGTCGAGGACTCACTCTTATCGTCTTCAACATTCGGTTCGGTAGGATCCAGGTACGTATCCATGAGTGACGAGAGCGCCACAGCGGCAGACACACAGACGACTGGGGTGAGGGTAAGCATCAGGCGCACCATCACGCCTGCAAAGTAGCTGGCAACGACTGCGTAGATGATCACGAAGATGTGCTCGTCCCTCAGTGAACGGAAACACATCACCACGCCCGCAGGGAAGAGGAAAATCAGGAAGTGCAAGTCCATGAAAAACGAGGGCCATGCGGTAGGCTGGTGCTCGGAAACTGAGGCAATGATGGGGATATACCTGAGTGTCTGGTCAGTAATGGAGGGTTGTGCACAGGGATCTTCACATACTTCTTGGCGTAGCCCGTGTCCCATAAGGAGTAGAATCGCCCTGTCCAAGGGGCAATCCAGCCCTTATAAGTAAGGCCAACAAATCCAAAGAAACCAATCAGGCCAAGAGAGATGACCGCAGCAAATAGTAATTCCTGGAACTGCTTCGAAGAAACGTGTGCGCGAACAAGTTGTCCGAAAGCAACGATTTGCAAGAGGCCGAACACACCTGGAAATATGTCAAAGAGGAATGCAAGAAACATGACTGAAGAACATACCGAGCGCAGCCATGTGTTCACTAGTGCGAACAGGCTGGAAGCCAACGAAGGGGACCTGCATGCTGGACAAGGTACCAATCGCGTACCAGGACGAATACGCAACGTAAAGCCGGCCCGTGAAACGACCCATCAACAACAAGACGAGGGCATGCAGAGGAATCATATTTGTGATGAATGCATACCCGCCTAGTGCACTGTTGTCAGAATTTGCACTGAATAAATTTATGTAAATGACGGCATACCCCATGCAGCGACCATGTAGAAGTAAAAAACAGCAGCGATAGTGCCCCAAAATGCGCTTCCCTGCTTAAGTGCCTTGATCCATGCGAAGAAAGTAAACATGAGCAAGAATATGGCAATAGCCTCATTGTCGTACGAGCCGGCGACGGAACGCGAGATATAACCCGGCACGATGCCGATGAACGCAGCTGCAAGAAGACCAGCGCTTTCATCCTTCATTTCTTTCGTAAACCTGGCAAGTGATAATAAATCAACTGGCATAATGGAGTGCAGAGAGCGCGCACATGTACGTGGCCCAAGCGGTGAGGGCGCTAAATCCTGGAGCTAGGAGGACGCAAATGTTGCGGATATCGACCGGGAGATTGAGTGCATGGAGCAAGTTGTAGATTACACCGCTGGTTGCCATAAGACCGGGGTAGATGGTTCCACCGACTACACGTCCAAGGGGGTACCATGCTGTTGGGTCAAACCAATTCCAGAATTCCTGGAAAACGCGACTTGTGAGGTGCTAGTTGAAGAGCCTGAACGTGGTACTCACATAAAAACCTTGCGAAGCGAGAACCTTTGTTGCTCGACTGTAAAGGGGGCTGAGCACACGCGAATAGACACATAAAGTCTACGTACTAGTTAAACCATGGGTCGCTGTTAACAGTTCATTGTGTCAGTCAACAGATGTTTACATACGGTTCCACGTACAATTCATGAATAATACTCTCAAAATTGATGACAGCAAATAGACGAGAGGCAATAGCAGCGCCTGATATGAGAGCAAGGGCGATGATACGGAGGAGGGATGCGGTATTGGTAACGGTTGCGGGAGACAAATCAGAAGGGAGTGGGTAGGCGGCCGGCATGGCCGCTAGCAATTATTGTGGACTGTCGTATACGACTGTCTTTTAGCAGCGTTGAGTGAAGAGACCGGAATTTGAGCTTCAACCCTTCAAGCAGTGGAAATGCGAAACCTTGGCGTTAACCGAAAGTCGACGTGTCCAATAAATGCGGACTTTGACCCCTCCGTGGAGGGTCGCACGGTGAAAGTACTATGCATCGCTACCATTCAAATGCTACTGACCCTTGGCTTCGCTGCTCATAGCTCAAGGTATAAATCTAACATGGATGTTTGAAGGCAAAGCACAGGACGAACCAGTGCAGCCAGCTTCTGGTACCAGTACTGCTTTTCCATTGAACGCAGTCCAGGAAATTCATCATCGCATCCGTCATATTACCATGCTTGCAGATGGGTTATTGGCAGTGAAGTGGTGCCTGTGGTGACTGGTCTCACAAACCACGCCCATCCCTTCCCTACTCTGATGCCAACACCCTTCCATCCCCATACGATCCCTCGATTCCATCTGAGTTCTCAACTTTCATCAGCAGCCCCCCACGCAAACAGTACCTCAGTATCCAACCTTGATCCATCCTCCATGAATATTCGACAGCAGAACTCCGCTTCATCTCACAAACAATAACCCCATGCTCAAATGCTATGTCCTAACGGAACTACTTGCAGAACTTGCACTCCACATCTGAAGACGACGAATCTTGGGACGAGATGGATAAATTCAGCTTTGAATCCAATTGACCTGTGGCTCACAGCAAGAGATTGACTCAAACGGCAAGAACATACCTCTGTATCACACTGGGGCCCATACTCCTCTGATGAACTTTTACATCCAAGAACTCAGTTTTCTCATCAGGAATATTTCAGGTGTGCTTATGGTACAAGTACATCATTTCTTACCCCCCTGTGTCATCGTCACTAATAAACTACAGTGCTCAATCTGAGAAAGGGTGGCAACCTCCTCCGCGCACACCTGCATGCCCATCCCAACACCCAACAGCGGCATCATCACCTCCGTCACCCTTGACACAGAATGGGTAGTAGTCGGCCTCGTAAACTCCAAGATCCACATCTTCAGTGCAATCACAGGCGTACTCAGCTGAACACTCATGGGACACGAACTCGGTGTCTGGGCAGTCCATCTCATCTGCCGCAGGCGGCTACTGGGGTTGCGGAGAGCTAGATGAAGACGGCTACCCAGACGACTGCAGACAATCCAGTCATACCCGCAGCTCTCAAAACCGCACTCGGCATTGACAGACCAAGGTGCAATCTGACGCCCAGTCAGCGTTGGAGGCGACTCCTCAAAGCCCAGCGATATTTGCTGCACAAGTGAAGGATGGGGCCAGCCAAACTCTATCATTGTCAGTGCTAGTTAGGGATCTGCACGGGTACGGGTAACCCACGCGGGTCACAGGTACGGGTACTACTGGGGTACAGGTATGGGTTGGGATTCTAAGACCCGCGCTCTTACCGTACCCCAGCTATACCCGTGCCTTCCACAACCGTCATCAACGTCTTCGCTCACCACACCACTATCAACATCTTCATGCCCAGCACTTTTGCACCCAGCAACAATTTCTGCACCTCCTGCATCAGTAATAGCGGATGCCATACTTCCCGTGTGCATGCTACAACTGGCACCACCACCAACACTGGCACCTAATGCACCTTCCCAACTCCACCAACTCCACGTTCACAGCGCGCGCGCCCAAAACGTGTCAACAAGTGTTGATGTGATGCAAATGCACGCGGACGACACACAAAGACAAAAGGACAAGAGAATCAAAGAAGGGAGAAGGGATGGTATAGAGATGAAGAAGGAAAGAGGAACTCGAGGAGACGAGACTTTGGGCACGCTGGAAGTGAGTACTCACATTGAAGACTCTACCCCCAGCAACAACAACAACGTCATACATGTCACGTCGCCGATGCCTATCTTCGTGCGCCCAGCACTCACACCACCACCAGCTTTCATGCCAACACTACCATCCATGATGCCAACACCACCATCCGAGTCACCTTCGCCATCATTCACATCACCATCTTTGTCATTCGTGCTGGCACTAGCGCATACCCCAGCAACACCATCACCAACGACCACTACACCATTCCCAATGTGACGGACACCATGCGCAAACGCCCAGCGCGTGCCAGCAAATTTGCCCGTGCCTCCACTCCCCCTCCTTGTGCCATCCACATATGTTCGAGTCACGTCAGTATTCACTGATGTGTGCTGGACATATGTGCTAAGCACTGGCGGTGATACCTATGGTACCTGCAGGTAAACCCTGCATGGGTGCGGGTACGGGTCTGAGCTTGTTGTACCCGCCAAAAACCTGTACCCGTCAGAGTGGGTATGGGTTTTTGCCCGGTGCGGGTGCGGGTATGGCCTCCAATACCCGGGGGTTTACCTGTGCAGTTCCCTAGTGCTAGTTGCGACAAGACGCTATGCGTTTAGGACGCTAGATCTGGGTATGTTTCTGTGCTCGTCTTTTTCGGCTCCAGGCTTATGGGCGCTTAGACATTGCATTTACGTGCTTTGTGGGCATACTGCTACTGTCAGATGTGCCCGGGTACTGCACAATTGTCTGATCGCAGTGATGGGCTCTAGAGACTCTACTCTTCGGGTGTGGAACATACAGAAGGGAGTCATGCTCCGCGTACTTCACGGCCACACCGCAAGCATAAGATGTCTCAATGTATGTGGGAACAAGGTCGTCAGTGGTAGTTATGACACCACATGTAGAGTCAGTGTTATTTCCAGAGCGATGACATGATTTTAACTTTTGTTCGTAGATATGGGACGTCGATACCGGTGAATGCCTACGAGTCCTGCGTCGCCCAGCTCACAGGTCACACTGCCCTAGTCTGCCAACTCCAACTCAGCACGAGCACGAGCCTCCTCACCACAGGCGGTTCCGACGGGCGCGTCATCACCTTCTCCCTACGCTCCTTCAGTGCCCTCCAATGCCTCACCGCACATGACAGCAGCGTCACCTCTCTCCAATTCGACGCCAACTTCCTCATCACAGGCGGGAACGACGGCCACGTTCGGGTGTTTGAGATGCAGAGTGGGGTGTGGGTAAGGGATTTGAGTGAGCAGTGCGAGAGCATTTGGAAGGTGCTTTATAAGAAGGGGGTGTGTGTGGTTATGTGTGGGGGGGTGGGCAGATGGACTGTTATTTATGGAAATTTGGGCAAAAAATATGACATCACTTCAGTCAGCCAAGGATTATTTTCACATGTCAATGCGCAGGAAAACCAACTGTTGCCCCATTACCTTTTGCAAGCATTTCCTCCCACCCCAATGAGTATTACCCCCTATACCCCCAGTATACCTAATGAGTGAAATTGCTGTTAATGTTGTGTACACCGAACCTAAACTCAAAACGACACTGGATCTTATGGGCAGCATGACCATTGAAGAAGCCAAGAACCGCAGAAAGGATGCCATTTTGGAACAAGTCCAAGCACTGAAAGGAGCCCCACCTCTTGCACCCTCACAGGCTCATGCTGCTACCTCTGGTATGGTCTGCAGCTACTTGGACTGCTATCCTTGACTGAAAATTGTCAGACTTTGTGCCAACATCAACCTTGCAAGACCTAGACAGACAGCCTATAACTATAGTAGTGTGTCCTGAGCCTGCCACAAGCCCCTTCCTGGAGCTTTTAGGAGGTCAAGCTGCTGACCTTGTTGGAGCAAGCCTTGTTAGGGAGGAGCTGGAGGACAAGTTGAAAGATAACAAAAAAGCGAAAAAACAGAAAGGTGAGTGCACTGAAGTAACTTCTTGCTTCTTCCTGACAACTCGAACTAGAGTTTGACTCTGATATGGTGTCTGCACTTCGGGAGAGCATGGCAGAGATGGAAGACAGAATCATTGAGGTGAAAACTGATCTGACCGAAAGAAATGACATCATGAGAGCAGACTTCGAAGCAGAAAAAGTATGCACTGCTGCCTTGAGAGGTGAGATTCCAATATCTCCACCACCGACTTGAAGCTAACCTGCATATCTCCACCACCAACTTAAAGCTGATCTGCATATCAGCAAAGAGCGGATCAATGTGCTCGAAAAGGATGCTCAAGCCTTACGGCATCGCGTGATCCTCGACACATGTCGGCTCGAACTCGCGAGGCTCTGCGGCTTTGGTAATTGGGCATCGTGGAAGAGAGCATCTGAAGAACAAGGATTCAAGTTGTTCGACAATGCTGAGAGTTGCCTGTCTTCCCTTGCCCCAGGTGCAACCACCGAAGAACAACGTCGTAACAGTTACTGGAAGGCCCTCGGGGGACAACATGCAGCCCTCCGGATGGTCCTGCATGGGAGCAACATCAGGCACGAGGGGGACGTTGCAGCTCATAGCTCAACGACGGAGGAGGCCAGTCATAGTGTCCTTTCAATGGCCGATGGTAAAGACCGCAGAAATATGACCACCATCTTCGAGGCAGTGTATAGTCAGAGGTTATCTCTTTGACTCGGATAAATTCAATGTAGGCTCAGTACACAAGGCTACCCTTCCTAGCTACATGTCGTAAATTCGTTCATCCTTCTTTCCTTCGTGGGTGCCGATCTGAAACACAGTCCACCCCTCTCCTTAATACCAATCTCCCAGTCGAGAAAGCAAGACGTACGTCGGTCAGCGCGAACATTCTGTTCGGGGGGACAAAAGAGGCATTTGCACCTGTAGATAATTGTAACAGCTCGTTCCACTTCCAATAGCGCCCATGAGATCAGCAGCGACAGAAAGCAAACCCAGAATAGCGCCTCCAAAAGCGGCAGCTGTAGGGATAACGCGCTTGAGTTCCATCTACATCGAACCCTCGCGATGACCAGCGATGACCATCTGTTGGTCCTTGAGCTGTTTAGCGATCTCGCGTGGGCCACTGCCAGACACCTCGATCCAGGTCTTGGAGAAGAGCGCACAGGCAGAAACTACGAACGTGATGTAGAGGAATGTGTGAATAGGGTCGAGGAATGCTTCTTTGATGGTGAGGGGCGACATGTAGTATGCGATACCAGCTACGGCGCGAAGCTGGGGAGTCTTCTGGAGGCTGTAATATACTTTCAGTACTTGCTAAACCCAACAAGTTATACATCACCGACCTCCCAGACGCCAAGAATCTTGACCAAGATGTTGGAGGGGAAGCGCGTTGCGAGCATTTGCGATACACTTAACACGTCCAATACAAGTGCGCTCTGGAGCATGATGGGCATGTTGCTAGTACAGAATAGCTTGACGGGGCAGCTGCCGCGCTGACCACGGAATCTGTTGCTCTTGACGAGGATCTCAATGCGGAAGCCTTGCATGTAGATGACAGCGGCAAACACGATGACAGTCGCAAGGAGGTTCATGATGTTTGGGAGCCTGTCACAACAGAACGCCTCGCGGAGAGTACGTCCCTTGTCGTTCGGCGTCAAGAGGAGGTGGAAGAGCGCGACGATGGCACCTTCAAACTCAGGGTCATGGCCGGTGTTAACAGTTGTAGGTGAGAAGGCCTTCCAGATGATGGATTCGCAGATGAGTTGGTCGCGATGAAATGAGAGATACCAGATCCGAGACCATAACATTTTTGAAGAAGCTCGTCGAGGAGGATAACGATGAGGGCGGCAGCGACAAGCTGAATAATGAGCAGAAGGCAAACACCAGCACTGAGATCACTTGGTTGTCCGTCAACTTTCAAGGCGTAGACGGTAGCATAACCGTGTCCAATAAATGCGGACTTTGACCCCTCCGTGGAGGGTCGCACGCATCTGGCGGCAATCATTGAAAGTACTCATCCGCATCGCTGCCATTCAAATGTTACCGTGTGGTAGACCATTGTTGTACCTGCTGCAGACGCAGAGATGTCTAGAAGTAGCTTCGATCAGCTGAGGAACTCGGAAGCATGCTAGGCTGCAATAAGATCATCAATACATTGAACTTCAAACAAGATATTAGATACATACCAGAACTTCGAACCCTTCCTCTGTCAGTTCCACCTGTTTATGTGTTTCCCCCCCGACTACACCAAAGGGAGCTACTACACAAGTAGAGTAGAACGGCAAGTCTACAAGGATCCGATAATGTAACTGCTTTGCAAGCACGTTGTGAAGCGAAGTTCGAGCGTTGCAAGTTGTGATGCGAAAGTGCTTAGAATGTGACACGTGATTCCTCGCGTAGGTTGGGTTGGTTGCAATGCATGGGCCCGTACCAGGGAAAACTTTCAAACATTAGGTGGTGACGATATACTATGGTAAGCAGTCGATCATATATCAGTAAAAGCTAGCCGGTCGACTCGCGATATTATTCCTGACCTGATCTGTGGTGCACACGTGGATATCTGAGGCACAGCCAGCCATAGGGAGTTTTTAGCATTATTAGCCTCATGATTTTTAGTACGAGTTATTAGCGTGTTATTAGCTAGTTGTAGGGGCAATGCATGGTACGAACCAGTGCAGCTGACTGGCTTCTGGTACCAGTACTACTTTTCCAATGACCGGAAATTCATCGTGGCATCCGTCATATTATCTGTTTGCAGGGTGATGCTGGCAGATGGGCCCTAAATCTATTGGCAGTGAAGTGGTGCCTGCGGTAACCGGTCCTGCAAATGCAGCGTGGCAGGACAACACAGACATTCACCTCGAGATACGAAATGCTCATTGAATCAGGCTGGCGTAACAATAGATTATGCCTGCTGGATCAAATGCTGACACGCTGGGCAATGCGCCCGGATCCAGCATTCGCACCCGGGTCAAACATGCTGGCATTTTGCAACTACCGCCCAGGTCCAGTGTACAAAACCTACCCTCCACCTCGATAACGAAGAGTTACCCTTATCATATTCGTTGCGTCATAAGGCAGTGACAACACCATTAGAACGCGCCATGTAAGTATTGATGGAATTTCTACAACAGTGCTAGTTAAACACGTGTCTCTCATCAACCTTCCATCTAGGGCAGACGTGCGGAAGCCTCGAGGCGCAGCATGTAGCCTTCATAAGCGCTTCCAGATGCCCAACGGCATTCTGCACTTTTCTTTCAGCTCTCTTCATCTTGTAGCTCTTCAATAGCAGAGCCACTATATTCACGTCCTGGTGACTGAATACACACTGAGCAATAACCACGATTGTCCAGCCTTGCGGGTATATTCGTGCCCTAATCCATTTCACGTTTTTCGCAGATTGACCAAATCATGCTCCCCATCACCGAATTCCAGTTTGCGTTCTGTGGGATCGCGACCTTTGCGGCCACCTTCGGCTACGCATGTGCTCGCAGAGCTTCCTCCCTGGGCGCGCAACCAAGCCACGTCGATGTCGAACCGTGAGTCACGCAACCCAGCCAAGTAGTTGTAATCCATAATGCGGACTCAGCGAGGAGAAGTCTCTCAAGCGTAAGCTCGATGAGTCTGATGCCGAATCCGAGGGAGAACAGGAGAGACCCGTCAAAAGGAGCAGAACACCTCCCAACGACCACGAGGAGGAAGTAAGTTTTGATCGAAGACGATGATATTGTTCCTTCATTTGTTGAGCAACTTCTCCTAGGAGTGGGAAGTTGTTATCCCCCCTCCTTCATATCAAGAGGCCCAGAATGCGGCACCCCATCCCGAACCAGCTGTTCGACATGAAGTGCCCACAGTCGCTCAAGTCGGGACCGCGCAAGTCGAAGAAGTTGCTCCAAGCGCTAATGAGGTAAAGTTAAGATTTAATTTGATCTCACACCAGGTGACTCAAATTAATCTTCTGCAGCCCGCTCCAGAAGCACATATTCCACCGG
Source organism: Suillus lakei (assembly GCA_016628065.1). NCBI lineage: Eukaryota > Fungi > Basidiomycota > Agaricomycetes > Boletales > Suillaceae > Suillus > Suillus lakei. Next base: position 291,169 of record JABBWA010000042.1, read on the forward strand.
CTTCCATTGTTAGCGAAAACGTTCAGCCGGCCAAACCACAGACGGAGGAGGTCGCGCCACAATCGAAGCATGCTGAGAATCAGTCTCAATTATTGAAGACCGACGAGCCCAGCGAGCCTCGCCCCGTTACGCCGCCGCCACCGTCGGCCCCCAAGCCAGTCACTATTAGGCCGAATGTTACTGCGTTCTCATCTTTCGCAAACACCAAATCTCCTTTCACCAAGTATTCCAACACTCCCTTTCCGTCATCCATGTCGACGTCCACACCTGCCTGGCGATGTGGTGAATCCCGTACCCCAGGCTTTCTTGCTGAAAACGCACCTGTGTCGTGTCCGAATGATAATGCACTCTCATCGTCTCCAAATGAAGTCGCTGAGACGTCTTCAGCCGGTGCTCTAGGTGACCGTGTGCAGGCATCCACAACATCCAAAGCATCCTCACGTGCGTCACCGCCTACGGCAATCTGGCCACTCCATTAATCTATGGTATCACTAGTTGTAACCGGTGAAGAAGACGAATCCGTCTCCTCCGAGCTCAAAGGCGTCAAAATCTTCATAAAGCGCGGACGCAAAGAGTTCACGGACGGTAACTTTGGGCATATCAAAGTCCTGACGCAGAACGAACGCACACGCCTGCGTAAGTCCATTTTCTTTACTAAATGACGGTATTGATCACGGTGCGGGTGTATCAGTATTCAGACGAGACCCCCTGGGCCAGGTATCGATGAACGTAGCTTTGCGGCCCGCAGTGCGGTGCCATTATGATGCAGGGGAAAATATTCTCCGGGTCGTGCTGATGGAGCAAGTCGCCGTTGAGGGGAAGGAACCGAAAGACGAGGTTGTGATCTATGCCCTCAAGGTAGGTAACAGAACCTTAAGCCGTGAACAATTCGGTTAATCGGTCAACATGCAGCCGGGGCGTGCATCGAAGGCGGACTTCAAGGTTTTTGCTGAAACGCTCTGCGCAAACGATCGTCTCAAGGCGGCGTCGTAATTACCCTCCCCCTCCTCGGAGGTCGATGGCAGATGTGATGCCGCAAGATGCTGGTCATCTCACTAGGGACGCAATACGCGTTCGGGTGGTGAGTTGTACGACATGAGGTCTACAACTCCGGCGCATGTACAAAATTGGCCTTGGTTAGTGAAAGGCCTCAGCACGTCCAGACCACTGAACAGTTATGGATATCCCGACAATGTATATTGAATACCCACTAAAGACTGTACAAATTTTCGCTCGTGTTGGATTTGCAACGCCTTTTTTAGGTTAAACGGCGCAAGTTTGTACGTCTACTATAGAATCATAATTCCGGTGCCAGGTTGTCGGGGACTCGAGAGATCACAACTGCGACGCGGTCATCAGAATAGTGGCAGATCACAAACTTTTGCGCCCTCAGGAAGGTGATATGTGAATCTCCTGGACAGTGCGTCACTGATGACGGTGGTCTAGTCCATTTTATAAAAAAACACTTCTGTTTCGAATGCTTGCTTATGTGCTGCAGCACTGTAAACTGTAATGCGTTGTGGAGCGAGCTTCCGTTACAGAGGTGGCAAATGCTAGTTCGAGCTTCGTGACTGTGTTATGTTCCTGAGGGCTTAGACCTCAATTCAGACCTGTTCGAAAGTATGGAAACAACTAGTGTTTGTGAAGCGCAGCTGGAACGTCCATTTCCGCAGCTACGCTTCCAAGAAGAGTGAATCAAGGCCATGTAAGGCAGATAGCTTGCGCCAGATGAACTCAGTCCTACTAATTGGTTTGTTATCTTATTTGAACATTGTACCCTTCAGACTTTGCCTGGACCGTCGGAGCAAATAACACTTGCTTTTGCTGAAGGGTATTGCCTCTATGGAGTGTGTCATCAGTTCCCGAGGCATGAACAACTTGATATCACATTCTGTCAAGCTTTGAGATTCCCTTCAAATTCCGATATCTTCGTTGATTACAGCCCTGTGGCCCCTGTCAAGCTTACCCGGTAATTCTAATTATGTAAGTAGAATGATACGGAGCAAGATCCAGGGATGGGGTGAAATACAGAGCTGAATTAGCGCCGCGTCTGAATATCGTCCGAATTTCAGATGCTGCGCTTCGTCAGCTCTGCATTAACAGCGGTGTTAATAGTGGTTGCTGCAGATATGAGAGAAGAGGATAAGTATGAATGAACGTGTAGAAGGAGAAGTCTCGCGAGTTAATCAGCCATGGGAAGGGCAACCAACCTTGAAAGTTCGAATTCATATGCACTGAGCAGCCAAGCGTTAGTAAGTGCCCCTCCGTTGTTATAAAGCTTGAATGGAAAATCGATAACCACACCAGCCTTGCTAGGCATTCTTTCCAGTAACCGAAGCCAATGGCCTGTTGCTGAATTTGAGCGAGAAGACGAAGCTGCTGCGATCTCGTTGCGTGCGGGAATCCTTCGAGGAACTTGATCGAGGGGAAATCAGACTGCGAGGAACTGAGAAACCACGTAAGACCCTTGACATAACTGTATAGTGCGTAATTGCCGGTCGATTCCAGACACTGTACCTCCGCACTGTCACAGGTGGCCCCCACTGATGCATACCTGTGCAACATTTTAGTACTCCGAAGTCGCAAACATGACGGCCCTATCAGATCACCTTGGAGGGAACAGGGTGCACATAATTTGTTACCCTCCAGCCCACTGCCTGTCAATCACACGCGGCCGGCCATCTGCTGTGAAAGCGTGAACTATTGAGACCGTTTTGCAGACCAGCAAGTTGTAGTATTCTTTTTATCGAATCCGCTCGTGTTTGAGACGTGCAGCGAGCGTGAAAGGCTGATCGCAATAGATAGACTCTATCTCTTCAATTTCCTGGGTCGAATGCATTGAACACGGCACATAAATTTGTAGGAATAGTCACTGATCGGGATCGCTCAGCGCTAACGATATTGAGCCAGATAGATGTGCATGATAGCGGAAACTCAAACAAAGTCAAAGGGAACGATTTAAGTTTTGAGGTCACACACACCGAGGTCACATGATGTGTCAGGTCACGGTTACGGTGTTAGCATCTCTTACTAGGCGGCATTGGCATCAGCGCTCAGCATTTGAATATGTTTCTCGCTGTTTCCCCTCAGCTCTAGTATAAGCGACTCGAAACCGGTACGCAAGCTTTGAGCGGTAGTTCTGAAGTCTCTTCAGTCTCTTCACTTCTCTTTCCTCGTTTGCCACACCATGGCCCGCGGCTTCAAATCTCCCGCTGCTCAAGTACCACTGCCTAAAGTGTCATTTATTATCGTCCAGGATGATGATATCAATCAACCTGCTGGAGTGCACGACCTGCAAGCCCGATCTTACGGATGTATGCAGCGTATACGCGCTGTCAAACCGCTTGAGCTAACTCCTTTGCAGACAACGACTTCACCGAATTCCTGAGGCCAGATCATTACATTCGGTATATTGGTGAGCGTGTTCACGTGTAATAAAGAAAATTATTTGATGTAAAATAGAGCCCCTCGAAAAAGACCTCGCCATTCAGGTTGAATATGATATGGACGACCAAGGTGGGCACACTCTTGTCCCTCCTTCACCTTCTTACGATGTTAGAACAGATCAGGAATGGCTTGACGCAGTGAATGTTGAAAGGAGAAAGGATCAACTGAACGCGGTCACGTACGAGACGTTTGAGATCATCATGGATCGCCTGGAGAAAGAGTACTTCGACTTGGTACGCCCCTCTGTACCGTGTATAGGCTCCTCTCATTTTGCCACCATGCAGACCAAGAATGTACCCAAATCTGATTATGCCATGCCTTCTGAGGATTCAACTTGCGCCATTTGTGACGATTCCGAGGGAGAAAATAGCAATGCTATTGTATTTTGTGACGGTTGCAATCTCGCTGTTCATCAAGGTATTTCTTTCTTAACTTCTGAACAATTCGCTTCACCCATGTATCAACAGACTGCTACGGAGTGCCATACATACCTGAAGGTCAGTGGTTATGTCGGAAGTGCACTGTCTCGCCCGAGAATCCAGTGGTGAGCAGGATATTGAAACGACATGCATTTTTCACAAATGAACTTTCAGTCATGCATACTATGCCCCAACGAGGGAGGAGCGTTCAAGCAAACGGTCTTCGGTGACTGGGCCCATCTTCTGTGTGCCATTTGGATACCCGAGACGCGGGTGGCAAATGAGGTATTCATGGAGCCTATTACTGGATCTGACAAAATTCCGAAGCAACGCTGGAAATTGGTAAATTCATCCGCCGCATGACGTTGCTCTCATTCATTGACCATCCATTCAGAAATGCTCAATATGTGGCATTCGCGAGGGTGCATGCATTCAATGCACGAAGAACTCGTGCTTCCTGGCTTTTCATACAACCTGCGCCCGTAAGGAAAGGTTACTTATGCCAATGAAGAGCTCGCAGGGATCTGAACCTGGGACGCTGGCATGCTATTGTGAGAAGCACCTTCCCGTATGCGTTGCCGCCTCTTTTCTATTGAAACAACTCATCCTACCTGTTTCAGAAAGAGCAGCAAGACACTCGCCTCAAAGCTCTTGCACAAGATGGTCAGATGACTAGCCCCAATTCCAAGCTGTCTAAATCTGCCCGTGCATATGCCAAAACTTACAAGACCGGTCCACCGCTTGTGCCACACATCATTGTTGAACGCATCCTGAATTATATCACCAAGGTAAATGTACGCAAGAAAAACGAGTTCGTATACATGGTGTGCAAATACTGGAGCTTGAAGCGTGAAGCGAGGCGAGGGGCGCCACTGTTGAAGAGACTGCATCTTGAACCATGGACAGCGTCAAACGCAGGGAAAGTGCAGACGGAAGAAGAAAAGACCGTGAAACTAGAGGTTCGGTTTTGTTTCCTGTTTCTGTTCCTTCCGCATTAGCTGATGTTCGTGCAGTATTTGAAACATCTGCGCGGAGATCTTGAGTCTGTTCGCGAATTGACGCTACAAACTCGCAGACGAGAGAGCCGGAAGCTTGCCCAGACTGAGAGTGTCCAGAAAGTGCTCGAGATTGCACTTTTTCCTCACGAAGCACTACTACGGCTTGCATTTGAGAAGGTTCTTGCGTATGCAGTGCTCCGACTTACTACATCGAAATATTCTCTGACATTTCATCAGCCTTGATCGCCACGGTCTCTTCAAGCATCCGGTGTCGAGGACAGAGGTCCCCGACTACTATGACGTCGTGAAAAAGCCCATGACCTGGGATGCCATTGATGCGAAGCTTGATCGTCATGAGTACTGGGACCTCGAGTATTTTAAGGTGGGCCTACTTGGGCTAATTTCACCTCCCATTTAACATGTTGCAGAGTGATGTCGAGTTGGTGCTATCTAACGCAATCCTATACAACAAGCCTGGCACATCGTTCTACAAGACCGCACAAAGAATACAAATAAGCAGCCAACCCATCCTTCAGGAACTCACACCCCTCACCTACAAACACCTACCCCTCGCTCCCCTCGACCCTTCCGACTCCTCTGTTCTCTCTCAGACGTCTATCGGAGACCTAGAACCTTTGATGGAGACACTCCAACTACTAACGTCGACTCAAGACATACAAGACAACATCAATCTTCTTCTTGATGCCGATCCCATCTCATCACTATTTAACTTCGAACTCCCGCGCATCAAACCTCCACCGCCTCCTCCCCCAGCTCCATCTCCCCCGCCGCCCCTCAAGTTCAAAGTTCCCAAAAAGAAGCGTCTTCTCAAGACCACCGAACCTGGTCCTTTGGACACTTCCCCAGGTTTCCGTGCCCCGCGAACTCGCCGAGCTCTTGCGGCAGCTGCAGCATTCGAGGCCGAGGCTGGCTTCGAACCCGAATATCAATATACCGCCGAACCTGAACTTGGAGCAACTGAAGTCGATCAGAAAGTATCTGCTGAACCACCAAAGAAACGACGCCGGCAAAGCGCAATGCCTGGGCAAGCAGAAACGCCACCTATGGTTACAGATGTCGACAGTCAGGGATTGTTCAAAATGTTCGATGCCGGGTGGATTTTACCGACGGGACACAGACGGGGCGGACGCCAGCCTGTGGAGAGGGCTCCGCTTCCACCGAAGAAAAAGAAGATGGGTAAGTCGATTTGCTTTGCCGTTTTCATAAACTGACCGTTCTCATGAAGATCGCGGGACGTCGAGGTTGTCTGTATTCAGCACAAACGCATCGGAGAATCAGACTCTAGACGAGATTCCTGGGCCTTCTGGCTTGTCTGTGGAAGAGAAAGCGGAGATGGACGTCGAGCCTGGAGTAACTTTCGAGGCGAATGCTGCTGTCCTTGACACAGATGCACAGGCAGAGTTGGGCCTTGGCACCAATGAGGAGACGGTGGCATCCATGGTTCTCGATATTCCGGAGAAGCACCAGGAGGAAGAAACGGAGAGGCAACTGCTGCCAGAACGAGAACAGGAACAAGAACAAGAAGTTCAACCGCATGCAATACTCCAGCCGGAGGCCACAGAGTTAGAGGAGGACAGGGAGGAGACGCGTTCAGAGTTAGAAGCGCGGATAGCCAAGATCCCTATTCGACCAAACACGAAGATCAATGTCGAGAATGGCAAAATTGTCGTGGAGGAGCTGGATACGCCCAAACTTCGGCGGGAAAAGGCAAGGCAGCGGAAAGCGGAAAAGGCAGCGGCAGCAGCTGCTGCGCAAGGCATTCTGCAAGCCAAAGTCGAGGCTCCGAAACCCAACGTCGAGACCACTCAAGATGACGCATCTGATTTATCTTCTCTAAGCGAGCTGGACAGTGATACTGATGAGAAGCCTGTGAGACGGGGCAAGACCACCACATCCAGTACAATACCCGAAGTACAGTTCATCGGAACGCGTCAACCGCAACGCGCTCCAGCCACTTTCATTACCACAGGAAAAGCGCTTGTTGTACTCGAACCGGGAAAACAATTAGAAGGTGGCACCCTTGGTACGTCGGCCGATAGTCTCATAGATTCTCGTTTGACATTATTTCCTTGTCAGTTTGGGCTAAAGCAGGTCAGACCTTGATGAATGCAGCCTGGCAGTCTACAGACTCATGCTGATGTGACTTCATATCAGACACGTATCCATGGTGGCCTGCAGTTATTTGGGAACCAGATGACCCAAAGATTCCAGAGGACGTCAGGAAGAAGAAACCTCAAGATAATTCGCGTCATATCGTACAATTTTTTGACCCCACATCGTCATGGTACACCTTCGAAAATAATTAACAGCCGGATTTGGCTGATGCTTATCTGAACAGGACATGGGTCACCATTGGCCATATGTTATTATTGGGTGAGGATAATGGTAGGTGCTGGCAGAATTTTGTGTCTGTCATTGCTGATTCTCTCATTAGAGGTCGACGCTTCTCTACTTTCGCCAACTTCGATGGTCCAAAAGTGGAAAACACCCAGGATTAAGAAACAATGCCGGGAAGCTTTCCAGTAGGTCCTCTCCTCATCCCTCATATATTTCACGAGAACATGTTGCTTTCAGGCGTGCCCTGGCAGAAATGGAAACGGATGCAGATGTACTTGCTTATGAAACGGAAGATGTTGTAACGGAGGTCACAAGCTCTGGTTCTATCAAGGAACAAGGTGCTGCCAATGTCGACATGGCTATGCCAGTTGAGGGTCCAAGCGTTGATGTGTGAACTGCCTATGTATATTAAATTCGTCTATTTGTTCATTCCATGCGGTTTGAAAGTTTGTTTCCTGCCACTCGACGAAATAAAGTTCAAAAGATTGTTTTATACAGGTTGCGAGCCATGAATATGCTGAAGAGATAGCTCTCGGCGGTACCGAGTCCCAGTCCGTGATCTGACTGCCACAATGTTTTTCAAAAGACCGCTGGGAAACACGTTGCTTTATGCAATGGCCAAGATTTCTTCTGATGATCACGGTCACACTGTTGGCAAAGCAGAGTGAGACAGACACAAGAAATAAACGTGCAGGTACTTGCATAAACAGCTGTTTTGCACCTGTGGTGTAGTGAGACCCAGCTGAACTAAAGAATGAGAGTATGATCATACCGGGAGCATTGCAAGAGCTTCGAGGCTCCGGACTGTCCACAACCGTCAAAGCCACATTCACTGAGAGACTTTTCACAGTGTTGTTTCAGGCCATTTGCCATGACCATTGTCTCCCTTGATTGGGTCTTGTCACTACCTTTCTCGGCGACGAAACAAGCGACTCACGGATCGCCCTCCAGCTGCTTGAGGCAACGCGTGATTTGTTGCCTCTGGTACTTCCTATTCCATTCACGTAATTTTTGGAGAAGCATTTGCTTATCTTCCTCGCTCACGGAATCCGTGCCCTGCAGGGCTAAGAGGGTTGAGAGAAACTGACACGTTTCTACGAGGTACGCAGGATCTGCAGGATCTGAAGATGCACTGGCCATGCGACGCGCTTGAGTCTTACAAACCGACGATCTGGCCGTGGTTAATAGAAACCTAGCAAAGTAAGGCCTGAAAACTAGTGAATGGAGTGGGACAAGTAGTCGAAGAGAATTTACAGGTAAGCAACAACATTCAGCATTCTCATGGGTATGCTGAATGCAGTATCTTGCGTATTGTAGGCGTCCACGAGGGCTGGGAGATACTTGGCGCAAAATTCACTGACAGAAGCAAGACAGAAGCCCATAATTCAGCCAAGGAATCGGACAGAAATGGGGCAACATTGTTGGCTGCTAAACGCACGAATTTATCGCACTTTGGGATGGATTCCTTTGGAGTAAACCGAGCTAACGTGCAGATGAGAAATGGTGAGGAGTCTGAGAACGACGGTGTTGCCAGTGAGATACGAACCTGTCGTTCGAGGAACACCGAATTTTCCTGCTGATCGCCAGTCAGCCCGCAGTACTCTGCCAGCGAATCCGCCGTGACGATCAATAATCCTTGCAGATCAGTTTGCGTGCCAGACACCCAGCTCATCGTTAATACCACTGCGAAGACTATAGTAGCTTTATGGATGGTGAAACAGTTCAAAACCAGGAGCAATGTGTAAAATGGATCATGTTCCCTTGTGGGCATAAGCAGGCCACCTAGTATTAGTCCATCAGCTGCCCTTGGCAACACCTTGGCCCTGAGTAGTAAATCGGGACCTTGCTGGAGAAATAAGGTTTAGTGCTCACATAGTACTAGTAGATCCTACAAGGCCTTCTTCAAAGAAGTCTGAGCGGGACTTAAATGAGTCCTCCAGGCAGACCACTAGACCAGCCAGACCTGCAGCCTAGAGAGAGGGACAGGGGACAACCAATATTGATCCATAGAGATGATGCATGTGTGCTACGTGAGATTACGTGTTGAACTGCCAAGGAAGCATACTGTTACACCGCCACCGAAAGGATTGTCAACTACGTATTCACACGATCGGCATCTCCGAGTTCGGCCTTTCTAAAATTCTAAGTAAGTGGGTGACTATCCATAGGCCCAAATATTGCGGAATAGAATAGAATAGAATGAAAAATGCCATTTAAGGAAGTCATGCCGCGATGCCGCTGCGTTTTGGGCCACTACACCCGAGCTATCCGCTGACTAATCTACAACTGAGGTCCCCACCTTGCTCATCTTCAGCATAGCGATAGTCGCTGCCTCGTCCTAACCTCTTACAATATACAGGAACAACTTGGCAGTCCAATCCATGAGCTCCCTGGTAAATTTTCAAAGTTTTAAAACCTGTGTCAGCAGACTGCGCAGCTACGTATAGCTGCGACTGGCCCAGGAGCACGAGTTGAGCGCTGAGCAGTGCCGACATCAATCTCCCTGATATGGTCAGAGCACGAGTTGAGCGCTGAGCAGTGCCGACACCAATCTCCCTGTATAGCGCCACCACCAGCATCGAGCGAACGCCGATTTAGGCGCGGAATGCCATGCAAGTTGATATCAGGACGTGTGCTTCTCGTACCACTGACTGGCAAAGCTGGAAGTAAGGATGAATCTGAATGTTCGAACATTAATCCCCATAGGTTGTAATAAATGCACGATCGTTCTGACTCTCATACAACACTTACCACGGGGTATTGTAATCTGGATCAGGGAGTAGCTGGGCACGACAAAGGTAGAGTCGTCCAGGGTTCCGAATCTCGATATGATGAGTCGAGTAAGCTCAACTCCAGCAACCAGTGTGGCTGCTAACATTCTCGCGTCTTCTTTGCCATCAAGAAAGGCCAACTCTTCTGTGTCGTTCACCAGAGTATACTATAGTAGTAGATCATCCATTGGAGTTCTTGCCGACATTATTTTATTCCATATGCGTTACGGTTTTGTTTTCTGTACAGATTATCTTTGGGAAATATGTTTCAAAGTCCGTAAATTATACCCTATTCTGCACTATTTGTCCTACGGATAATCACCCAGTACTGAACGCTTCCCTCGTAGCTCCCTCATGCTCTCGGCAGCGGGCCTATCCAGACTCACTGATTACCAGTACTGCTGTATGGGCGTCAAGCGCTTGGTTTGAGGTCGATCCCCATCTGAAGCTCTTCGCTAGCCATACGAAATATTTCAAATATTGATGAGATGGAACTTCGAAGCAGTGTCTCATCATTATCTGAATTCACTGGTGAGTAGGCTAGAGAGGCTAGGTAGTAGTTAAGCAACGCTCTTTTACTTATTTATAGAACAAGAGACGAACGTACGCATGACGTGCAAGTAACGAGGACACTTATCTTTGGAACGAGACGAACGTACCCATAAGTGCAAGTAACGAGGAAACTTATCTTTGGAACAAGAGACGGACGTACCCATAACATGCAAGTAACGAGGAAACTATGCAGCCAAGATGCAACAGCCACCCTCGTCAATCACGAAGTCGGTGCGGTGACTGATATCGACGTGAAATTTTCGTTGACAGCTAACCAATGGCTAACAGTGATACGAAATGAGCCGCCGAACAAGTGATCCAACCGACAGGCAACTGATGGCAAACTCTGCACCGTGCACCGGTACCATCTCGTTCATTTACTTAGTTCCCGGAGCACTGGACGAGCCTCTGATAGCCATAAGAACCCATGAGTATAGTGATAGTAAGTCGGTGATCGAACATCCTAAGTATCACTCCTTTTCTTGAATCTTTTCAAATCTCCATTCGATCTGTACTGTGATGTCGGAAGAAGAAATCGTCGCAGGTCTCCGCTGGAACAACAATGTATCTGGTTCGTCCGCTCCTTTTAGCTGATTTGTGGACGAGCCATCGTGCTGAACATCGATTCCAGTTGTAACCATTACCCTGATATGTTACGAGTACTGTCAGTGACCTTCGTTCATCTTGATCACCCTCACTGACGCTAGGATTACCTAGTGTTCCTGTTTGAGGAAGAGGTACTATAAGGCTCCTTCTCTGTTGGTCGAGTACTCATCATCATAATTGACGCAGGTCAAGTTTGTTTGGGTCAGTTCTCAACCCTTCATCTGCAAAATGACTCCAGCACAGAGACTGATGGACAGTGATCCAGAAAAGACAGTGGTCGCTGATGTCGTATCTTTATCTGATTGTGAGCTCCGCCCTGCCAAGGTCCTTCACGACCGTTCATTTTCTGTTAATAATATCATGCCAGGTTCGATATCTCGGTCTTTTCATTGCATTGTATGTCGTAGTCGTCGCGTCCTTCACACCGTGCATTTTTTGTTAACACTGACGATAGGCTTTACGGCTTCTGTATGTAACGCTTTGCTAACTGAGCCATCGTGTGTCATTGACTGACTAGCATTAGGGGGAGGTCTGTTGTATATGCCTGAATCAGTGAGTGTATCGATATCTGTCATCGGTAGCGAATTCTGAATTTGAGATGTTTTAGCCGTACGTCACAAGTTCCTTGTATAGCTGAGTCGCAATAGTTATTGACCTCTTATTTAGTTGTAAGTATACCGTCCGCAACTGATCTGCATTCACTCATCATGCAGTTGAAATAGGTTACGGTCTTGTTGTTTTCATGGAATGGGGGTTTTCTGCCTATTTTTGCTTTGCTGAAGGTAAGTCATACATTCTCGCATCTTATTACGCGTACCGATTTAGGATCCATAGTCATTCTCATCTGGCGTCTCTACGCGCTATGCAACCAATCCAAACTCTTGCTCTATGTTCTAGTGGGGCTGTTCTCACCTATTGTTGCCCTCACCATAGGGATGGATATATTTTTATATAGTCGACGGAATGCATTTTCAGGTGATTTTTTACTTGGATCGAATTGGCTGCAAGTTGACCCCGTCTCGTTACGTAGTGAAAGAAGTAATCACTCCGAACGTCAAGTACTGCGGCCCTTCCTTCAACTTGGGACCTATGCCTGCGATATATTCCTCCATCCCCATCATATGCTATGATACTTTTCTAGTTGTTCTCGCAGTTGCCGTCCTCGTGAAACATCTGAAAGAACGGAGGGAAATCAAACTGAAACCTAACACCTATGTCCTATTGATTGTTCGATATCATATCATATACTTCGTCCTGTGAGCTCCCCTTCGTCTAGTGGGCTCTCTGAAAGTATTCATCGAATTCCGCTAGGAATTTGGCAACTCAAATCTTCTTGGTGGCATTATGGGCTGACATTCCGGTACGATGATGTCATGATTCTACAGAGCTTAGCTAATGTGTACACACACAGACGTCAGTGATGAGTCTCGCCGAGCTCTTCAACGACACCGCGCCGTTTGTTTTTGCGCCCCGTCTGATCATCAGCATTTGGGATACGCATGCCAATGAAAACTGTGTACATGTCAGCACGACGTTCGAGGATTGTGTATGTTGGACTTCGCCACCGCAGCGCGAGATCTCCCGCGTATGATTTTGGCATGGCAAATCAAGATCAAGTCAGGATCGAGGTAGAGCGAGGTGTGCAGGACACGCTTCAAGTGTTCGGACTCCAACCCTGGCAGAGTTCCCTAGCCTATTTGAAGCAAGTAGATCAGGGCCGATTTGTATGTATATTCGTGCACCATCTGATGTAACATAGCATAATTTATTCCAGAGCACTAAATACACTCATAACTTATGACTCTACCCTCTCCTCCCCAGTGCCGCTCCCATCATCTCTGCTCTCCATTCCCACCTTGAGGGCCAGGCTGTCACTTCTGTTCCGCAAATAGTCATGTTGTTCATGTTCCCATAAATGTAAAATAGGGTACTTGACGGTAATCTTCCACGAAGACATTGTAACCATGTCCATTCAGGAGATCACTTTGTCGTACGGACGTCAACATTTTAACGGCCTGCAAATGCTTCGCTTAGTTCGAGGTTCGATTTTAGATCATATCATTGCTTGTCAAGGTTATATGGATGGTTGTGGGACCTCACTCCATGTGCTCCAGCACATGTCGGGGTAGATAAGCACCGCCCTTGCGACCTAAACAAGAGGGTCGGACAGGCAGAATCTAGCCCAAGAAATATTAACAGCCACCGGTGACGCAGGGTGACCCTTCGAGTTGTCAGTTCGTGTGATCATTGATATCCTTAAGACTTTCCGTTGGACCATTCGGTTGGTAGCGAACTATCGAGGACAGTGATTCGTAACAATAAAAGGAAGTATGGCGCCGCGAGCTTGGCACGATGTCGTACAAATGACATTTGGACACCACAAGTTCACAACCCTTACAAGTTAACGAGATTTCCGATGTGCCTTTTATAAGCATTGTACGTTGGTGATCAGCAGCCCACCCTTCACTCTCTGAATTTGCATTTTTCATGTCGGAACTAGAACAGGCTCTCTATGCTCAGCTTGACTGGAATAACAACATGTCTGGTTCGTCAGCCTTGCTAGAAATGAATCATTGTGCTGAACTTCATCGTGTTCTAGTCGCAATCATGACCATCGTGTCCTATGACTACGGTCAGTAGCTTTCATGAACCTTGCACTGCGGCTGAATGTAATACTATCTAGTGCTTCAGTTCGAGAAGGAGGTAACTTGGAGGAGCTCGTTATATCTTCGTCGAGTACTCATGATCACATTATCGCAGGTCCAGTTTGTTTGGGTTAGAGTTCAACGTTTAACCCCCAACGATATCAAGCTCCGGAAACTGACTGAATATCCAGGGAAGACGGTGGACAGTGATGACATGTCTATACCTTGTCGTGAGCTCCGCCCTGCCGAAGTGCTTCGTGGTTTCTCATTCTCGTTGCCATGTCAGGTTCGATATTTTGGTCTTTTCCTTGCAATGTATGTCGCCGTGGTTGTGTCCTTTAGATGCTGCGTTGTATGTTGACACTGACCTAGAGTTTCCGCCTGCTGTACGTGACGTGATGCCAACGGGGCTCCCATTAGCTGATTAACACCAGGGGGAGGTTTATCTTATATGTCTGAAGCAGTGAGTACATCGATTCTTTTTTAAGAGAGTTCTATATTAATCCAGATTCAGACGTACGTCAGAAGTTCGTTTTACAGGAGCATGTTCAGCTGCTGACCTCTTATTAGTTGTGAGTATATATCAGCTTCAAATGAAACTGCATTTGCTCATCATGCAATTGAAATAGGCTACCCTGTTATTGTTATGATGCAATGGTGTTTTTCTATATATTTTTGCTTGGCGGAAGGTAAGTCGCACATTCTTGCACCCCGTTGTCCGTACCGATTTTGCATCTGCAGTGATTCTCATCTGGCGTATTTACGCCCTATACAACCAATCCAAGCCGATACTTTATGTTCTGCTGGGGTTATTCATACCTGTTGTCGCGTTCTATATAGCGGTGGACGTATTTTTATGGAGTCGGCCCGAAGCATTCTCGGGTGAATGTCTACTTGGATCGAATTGTGTGCGAGCTGACGTCTGGTTGTATAGTGCAAGAAATAATAATAACTCCGAATATCAAGTACTGCGCATCTTCCTTCCACATGGGGCCTATGTTTGCGATATACACTTCCATCCCGGTCATATGCTATGATACCTTTCTAGCTGTCCTCGCGATTGCCATCCTGAGGAAGCACCTGAAAGAACGGAGTGAACTTGGGATGAGGCCTAACATCTATGTAGTAATGATCGTCCGATATCATGTCATATACTTTGTCCTGTAAGTTCCTCGTCTGTTGTGTTCTGTGAAAGTATTCATTGAATCTCACCAGGAATCTGGCCTGTCAAATCTTCATGGTGGTATTGTGGGCCAATCTTCCGGTATGATCCCCCATGATTTTAGAGAGATCAACTCCTGACGGAGGCATGCACAGCCGTTGGTGATGTATCTCGTACTGTTTTTCAACGATACTGTGCCATTTATCATCGTTCCCCGCCTTATCATCAGCATTTGGGATACGCATGCCAACGAAGACTGCGTACATATTAGTACGATGTTCGAGGATTGTGTATGTTTGACTTCGCCACCAACATTGGAGCAGCACGAGATGGGGTCCTGCATATGACAGTTCCAAAACGAGGAAGCAGGTAGAGCGAGGTCTCTCAAGCCCTCGGGCTCTAGTCCTAGCAAACCTCTCTAGTACTTTACGGCAAGTGCTAGTAGCCAGGCCTCGATTTTTCTGTGTAACTATGCACCATCATGTCCATAGAGTCTCAGCATATATCGAGCTTGTATCTCATAGCTAGGTGTAAAAGTGCAGCTTAGCATAATTTATTTTAGAGGACTCGATATGCTCTTGGCTCATCATGACTCTAAATTTGAGAATGCTGTTGAGGTCGTCGAAGTGATGGATCTTTATAGGAGAAATATTGCGCGCATATAGAAGGCCGACTTCGAGTTGGCCGTATACATTGCTGCGTTTGAATTACAATTCTATTTCTACTACATAGTATACTACCCTATTGCATGCAACATTCACGTTTGTGCCCTTCCCATTCTATTTGCCTATTCGTGTGTATATTTTCAAGCCTACTAACCGGTGACCGGTAATCAAACCGGCGCCGGAAGCCCTGTTAGTATCATCGGGAATTGGAAACCATGCACACTTCACCGGCGCTTTTAGTCAGCTGGTGTCAATGTCGTCCGAAGGGGATTTCCTTTTTCGTCACACGTGCTACCGAAATTTGATGAATCCCATTATAATTGCACACGGCTGTAACTCATAGACTGGTGGCCAGCCCCTCTATGAGGCAAGCCGTCGATATCGGATAGAGGGACTGATAAAATTGGGTTTGAATTTGAACGGATTCCCAAGGCAGCGTGACGGATAATACTTTTTGGGGATATCAGAGACACGTGAACCTTTGCTAAGTTTTCGCTAAGTCCTAAGTCTTGTATACTAGTGTCGCGTCTGCTGAGCAGTTTCGTTCACTGCCTCTGCATTACTCCTTCTGTGTATCTATTGCTTTGTGTTATTATTTTCACCTGTCCTATAGCTCCTGGATCAGTCAGACTTACAGCCTGCATTCAAGATGTGAGGCTCTGAGGCTTCGATGATTCTCGATGGTGACTTAAATCGTTCATTTGACTCTGGTTTTGCAGACGTCACAATAGGTACAGCTTCTCCACGGCTCTCACAGCACGAGTGCATCAAATCTGCTATCAAGATTCTCTGAGACGGGCACATATCCATCCTTGACTTTATGTCCACAATCCTTCATCCTTCACAGCTCGATTTCGCCGTTAATCGTGACGGAATATACTACTCTTTGAAGGAGGAGAAGGAAAATCTCAAGGATGAGTACTTGAGTCCTCACGAGGGAAACTAAAGCAGGTGTTGGACCATATGTTTGCCGACTCACAAGGGCGCTCTCGACTGCTGAACTGGTTTCACCCCCGTGCTGTCACCTATGCCTATGTCTGTGAAATTGTCAGCACCGAAATGGATGCCATGAAGGAAGATCCTTGGGGAACGCTCGACTCCATCACGCCGGAGTTCTTGTCGACACGGGATCTTAATTCCATGATGCGAGACACAGTGGTACCCAAAGCGCCAATCCTGCAATCTATCCTGTGTCGTGCTGCTCAGACGGATCGTGCTGTGGCCAAGACCGTACTGACGTCAACATTTTAACGGCCTGCAAATGCTTCGCTTACTTCGAGGTTCGATCTTAGATCTTGTCGGGGTTATATGTACGGTGGTGGGACCTCATTTCATGTGCTCCAGCACATGTCGGGGCAGATAAGCACCGCACTTGCGAGCTAAACAAGAGGGCCGGACAGGCAGGGTGACTCTTCGAGTTGTCAGTTCGTGTGATCATTGATATCCTTAAGACTTTCCGTTGGATCGTTCCGTTGGTAGCGAACTATCGAGGACAGTGATTCGTGACAATAAAAGGAAGTACGGCGCCGCGAGCTCGGCACGATGTCGTACAAATGACATTTGGACACCACAAGTTCACAACCCTTACAAGTTAACGAGATTTCCGATGTGCCTTTTATAAGCATTGTACGTTGGTGATCAGTAGCCCACCCCTCACTCTCTGAATTTGCATTTTTCATGTCGGAACTAGAACAGTCTCTCTATGCTCTTGAATGGAATAACAATATATCTGGTTCGTAGTACTGTGGTCAGCCTTGCTGAAAACGAACCATTGTGCTGAACGTCATCGTTTTCCAGTCGCGATCATTACCCTCGTGTCCTATGACTACGGTCAGTCGCTTTCATGAACCTTGCACTGCGGCTGAATGTAATACTATTTAGTGCTTCAGTTCGAGAAGGAGGTAACTTCGAGGAGCTCGTTATATCTTCGTCGAGTATTCATGATCACATTATCGCAGGTCCAGTTTGTTTGGGTTAGAGCTCAATGTTTAATCCCCAACGATATCAAGCTCCGGAAACTGACTGCATATCCAGGGACTCAGACGGTGGACAGTGATGACATATCTATACCTCGTCGTGAGCTCCTCCCTGCCGTAGTGCTTCGTGGTTTCTCATTCTCTGTTGCCATGTCAGGTTCGATATTTTGGTCTTTTCCTTGCAATGTATGTCGCCGGTGGTTGTGTCCTTCAGATGCTGCATTGTATGTTGATACTGGCCTAGAGTTTGCGCATGCTGTACGTGACGTGGTGCCAACGGAGCTCCCATTAACTGATTAACACCAGGGGGAGGTTTATTCTATATGTCTGAAGCAGTGAGTACATCGATTCTTTCTTAAGAGAGTTCTAGGATAATCCAGATTCAGACGTACGTCAGAAGTTCGTTTTACAGGAAGCATGTTCAGCTGCTGACCCCTTGTTAGTTGTGAGCTATATATCGGCTTCAAATGAAGACGCATTTGCTCATCATGCAATTGAAATAGGCTACCCTGTTATTGTTATGATACAATGGTGTTTTTCTACATATTTTTGCTTGGCGGAAGGTAAGTCACACATTCTTGCATCCCGTTGTCCGTACCGATTTTGCATCTGCAGTGATTCTCATCTGGCGTATTTACGCCCTATACAACCAATCCAAGCCGATACTTTATGTTCTACTGGGGTTGTTCATACCTGTTGTCGCGCTCTATATAGCGGTGGACGTATTTTTATGGAGTCGGCCCGAAGCGTTCTCGGGTGAATGTCTACATGGATCGAATTGTGTGCAAGCTGAAGCGCTGACGTCTGGTTGTATAGTGCAAGAAATAGTGATAACTCCGAATATCAAGTACTGCGGACCTTCCTTCCACGTGGGGCCTATGGTTGCAATATACACTTCCATCCCAGTCATATGCTATGATATTTTTCTAGTTGTCCTCGCAATTGCCATCCTGAGGAAGCACGTGAGAGAACGGAGTGAACATGGGATGAGGCCTAATGTCTTCGTAGTAATGATCGTCCGATATCATGTCATATACTTTGTCCTGTAAGTTCCTCGTCTGTTGTGTTTTGTGAAAGTATTCATTAAATCTCGCCAGGAATCTGGCAAGTCAAATCTTCATGGCGGTATTGTGGGCCAACCTTCCGGTATGATCCCCCATGATTTTAGAGAGATCAACTCCTTACGGAGGCATGCACAGACGCTGGTGATGTATATCGTACTGTTTTTCAACGATACTGTGCCATTTATCATCGTTCCCCGCCTTATCATCAGCATTTGGGATACGCATGCCAATGACGACTGCGTACATATCAGTACGATGTTCGAGGATTGTATATGTTTTACTTTGCCATCAACATTGGAGCAGCACGAGATGGAGTCCTGCACATGACAATTCCACAAGCAGGTAGAGGCCGGTTTTTCTGTGTAACTATGTACTATCATGTCCATAGAGTATCAGCATATATCGAGCTTGTATCTCATAGCTAGGTGTAAAAGTGCAGCTTAGCATAATTTATTTTAGAGGACTCGATATGCTCTTGGCTCATCATGACTCTAAATTTGAGAATGCTGTTGAGGTCGTTGAAGTGATGGATCTTTATAGGAGAAATATTATGCATATAGAAGGCCGACTTCGAGTTGGCCGTATACATCATTGCTGCGTTTGAATTACAATTCTATCCCTACTACATAGTACACTACCCTATTGTATGCGACATTCACGTTTGTACCCTTCTCATTCTATTACTTATTATTCAAACCCGGTCAGTTTCATCGGGAATCGGAAACCAGCGCTTTTAGTCAGCTTGGGATCTAATATTGGTCAGGCTGGTCCCGCAGGCCTGATTATAACTTAGCTAGCAACTACCACCAGACAACCGAAGGAAATCATGTCCCATGAAGATATCATGCTGACCGTCACCTTCCGTGGAACATCACACACCGTTTCCCTCCCGAATGACGCCCCCGTCTCTGTTCTCCACTCCCGCCTCGAGTCCCTCACTTCTGTTCCACCATCATTGCAGAAACTCATATATAGAGGGAAGAAAATCCAGCATCGACAAGATGACTCCGCCCCAGAACCCACCATCGCCCAAGCAGGTCTTCGCGACGGCATTAAAGTGCAAATGCTTGGCTCGACAGTGGAAGAACTCGGACAACTGAACGCAGCTGACTCGGCACATCAGAGGAAAGAACAAATTCTCAGAGAGAGGGCGCTGAAGCCGCAGGCAAAGGTATGTCCTGGCATACATCCTTATCATCAAGACTGTCAATCATGATAAGAGGCGATTAGCTTCGTTCGACAGGGTCATCGTCTGCCTCGTCCCACCAGTACCGCTTTCACCGCATAGAGCCACTCACTCATCTGCCGCGACCTGAAACGGCGACGGAGTGTCTCTTGACGCTTTCCAAGGACCCTGCAGTCCTACATATCATGCAGAAGCATCATTTCTCTGTGGGCTTACTTACCGAGCTCGCACCACATGAACATCCAGGACTTCTAGGTCTTAATGTCGGGAGTGGGGTTACCATCAAGCTACGAATTCGGCTTGATACTTATGACGGATTTCGCCCGTACTTGGAGGTCAGGCGCGTATTGTGCCATGAACTGGCTCACAATGTATGGGGTGAACATAATAATGACGTGAGTCACAACATCCAGCTTCTAATATCCTGTTCACACTACGGTCGTATGCTTACTAGTTTAAAGAACTGAATTCTCAGCTCAATCGTGAGGTTGCAGAATTTGAGGCTGCAGCAGGAGCAGGAACGCACCATCTTTCTGATTCGCAAGACACCTATCAGCCGTCATCGGACGAAGAAGTGGAGGCACTTATTCATGTCCTAGGAGGTACAAGGCTTCGTGGCAATGATACCATAGAAGACCGACGGACAAGGGTGCTGGAAGCTGCCACAGCACGCCTTAGGAACTGAAGAGGAAGAACTAGAACGGAGTTGCGGGACTTTTGGACCGCGGAATCAATCTGGATGATCAGGTTACATAGGGACAGTTGTTTGGAACCGGATGATAATGTGCTTCATGGTCAGGGCCAGTAAGTTTGGCATCTCCTTTCAAGACCTCTGGTCATAGAACGACAGTCTTACATCGGCACACAATGAATTGCAAGGTGGTCAGGCATTCCTTTTTACAATACAAACATTTGCTCGTGGGACGCACAGAATTCTGACGCGGTTTGCATATATGGCGCTCCCTCCATAAACGTGGTGGAGCGGCTTGTGATGCGATGATTTCATTACTCGTATATTGCAAGACCCTGCAACTGCAACTGCCGCCATAATGCTCTCAACCGCTGGTATGTCTGGATTCCCTACCAGTTAATTTCTGGTCGAATGTGCAACGGCTCGCCAAAGGAGGCACACCCGAGTGATGGCGGGCTGACAAGGTCTCCCGGGCTGGCGATTTCTCTAAATGAAAAAAGGGACAATGCAGCGTACCACTTTCTCTGGTTGCCGTT
This sequence comes from Suillus lakei, assembly GCA_016628065.1. Classification (NCBI taxonomy): domain Eukaryota; kingdom Fungi; phylum Basidiomycota; class Agaricomycetes; order Boletales; family Suillaceae; genus Suillus; species Suillus lakei. The sequence continues at coordinate 312,245 of JABBWA010000042.1, forward strand.
GACGATGAGTACGTTCTGTATAAGTTCCACTGGCGGCCAACGATTGAGGTTTCTGGATAGTCCAGGTAAACTTGAAGGAAAAGACATGCGGATGAGGAAATGAACAATGCATCTACGTGCACGGGCAGTGGGCACTGATCAAGACTTGATTCATAGGTTAACTCGGAAATTGGAATCATAGGAGACACAGTGGTGACGGCACTTGCCGGTGTCTTTTGGACTATGTACTTAGTAGTACCGTCGACTTATCATGCGACGCCTACGACGTACACTAGTAGGCCTCATATGTACACAATCCCAATGCATCTGTCGTTTCACATCTCTGTCATGCTGTTGTTCAAAGGTGTAGTTGCACCACTCCGATCAACGTGAACTACCCTTCTGCTCAACATAATTTTCAACACTGCTGCCGCAGGGACTGTCTCGATCGACCGACTCCACATCAGCTTGAAATTCCTGAGATAAGTATATGCAGAATTCAGATTATACAGAACCTTCCGAAGATTCCCCTTCGCAAGCCTTTACTCTGCGTCGACAACAGCGATTTCGAGCCCGTGGGTGGAAAAAGTTTGTCGAGGACAGGAGAAATAGCTAAGGGAAGGTGGGTGAGTATAATCTCCTTCTCGCCCTCCTGAGTCCTCATCGATCATTATTGTGTTTGCCTGTAAAACAAACAGAGTCCAGACCGTCTGCATGGTGACAGGTGGTGACCACCACAAGCAAATGGAGATGCAACACACACCCTTGAGTTTTAAGTGCGGTTTGACTCCATAGTTCAACAGGAATAATGACGATATATACTTAGGCGGAACAAGATCTGAACTGTTCACGTTCACCCGTCGACACAGACGTTCACTGACTTTTGCGAACGTTCGGCGACCGGCAGAACACTGCCTGTGACAGGACGCCTTGCAACGGTGAGCACCTGACCAGATGGAGTACTCAGTGCGTTCTAGACTCGGATATACAGGTCTTCGCAGCATTGCATTGCATTGATATTGTAAGTCTCATTGGACACTCGGCAGCTGGTAGTGTTGTGTGCCGACAATTGATGTTTGACTGTGGTCGCAACGTGCCTTGATCGTTCCACAGTGTACGCTTCCACTTTACTTCGTGCTAGCCACCGTCATGATTGACGGTGGCATTATTTGGTCACCATTATTACGCTGTGGGTGTTTAAAGACAACCCACAAATTGGCGCGTCCACAGCTCATTATTGAAGGTGTGTTGTGGCCCTTACCAGGAAACTCTTAAATATGCTCATCGAATCGCTCCTTCACATTATTGTCCCACTTCTCCTCATTCTGATCATTACCATGTCCTCAGCCAAGGTCACTCAGAAGGTGGTCACTCCTCCATCTTCAGAATTTTATGGTGCTTCATCCGACGCGCCTGGCACCATATCTATCCCCATCAATATTAGCATCTCGGATCTTTACTCAGATCAATCTGTTCATCCGTACCCTTCTGACGCGAAGTCGGACCCTCCAGCCTCAAATGACCTCTTCACGTTCACACCCTCTGGCACAGCAGAGGCGCCTACCCCACAAATTTCTCCTCTGCCATCAGTGTATGGCTCCTTTCGTGTTTGGTGTCTTTTGGCAGAGGGTGTATCCGCTATGGCTATGGGAGCTGAAGACATAGCATCAAATCGTTTGATTTGTTTGAAGGTCTTTCGCAAGGACCGTCTTAAGTACGGGTCCACAGAAAAGGTTCTTTTGAACGAACTTGAAGTGTACAAGCGTCTTGCGTCCTCAACGCCCTGTCCTGCTGGTACATTTGTCATGGGACTGGAAAAGTCTTTCCAGACAGAGGATGAGATTTGTTTTGCGATGGTACGTGTTTCTCCCCTGCAAGCCTTTTTTCCTGTTTGACCCCATGGGGCATCTGTAGGAGTTAATGGCAAGCGATTTGCATAATTATATGATGTATCGTTCTGCATATTGCCTCGACCATGCTTGCAGGTGGACTGCGCAACTGGTGAGTAGTTGTCGTTCCTGATTTTCGATGTCTCACGCCTCCAACTTTGGAGGCCCTCGGCATTAATGCTCTCCACGAGCTGGGGATCATCCACCGCGACATCAAAGCCGAAAACATCCTCATCGATATCCGCGAGAACGTGCGGATCGCTGATTTCGGATTGAGTTATGTAAACGCAGATAAGGGGCCCTTGGAGCCACAGCGGGCGTATGCGGCAGGCGTGGTGGGAACGATGCACTGTATGGCACCGGAGATCCTGCACAGCAGAGCCAACCCCGCTTCTATGAAGTACGGAGCACCTGTAGACTGGTGGGCCCTGGGCTGCGTCGTGTATGAGCTTGTTTCGAAGAGACATCAGGCACGTTTCGCCCCTTCCTTTGCTGCTATCTTACTGATACTATATTGTCAGGCGCTCTTCGTTTCAGAGGATGAAATTATGTATTATGTTTCTTGGCGCTCCAGCAGTGACACAACATACAATCAGTTCCCTGCATTTGAGGGCTTTCCTCAAAATACCGCTGATTTAATTACAGGGGTAAGCTTTGTATTGTTCATTTTCCAACGCTATCACTTATCCATCCCACGGTAGCTGCTGGAACCTGACCCGTTCTTACGATACCGGTTCCGAGAGGTCACAGACCATGAGTATTTCTTGCACGAATGTGGCGCGTCAGAATTTTCTGACGCATGCTCTCGTGGTAGGTTAAATCTAACTTGTCTGCGAAACATCGTGCTTAAAAACACATTGCAGCGCTTCACCGTCAAGAACTGCCGGATTTGTTGCCGGACTTGCGATTTGGACGAGAGACTCACACAGCAGCAATCTGGGATCCCCTACCCTCCTCAGAGTATCCACGCGTTGCAAATGTGGATTGGATCAAGCCACCGTGTGTGTCTTTCTCATGATGATCTCCAGTTTGTATTTGTTCCGTCGCGATAGTCTCCATTTCATGCTCTTCATTCCTATTGCGCCTCCCTTCCTTCTTGTTACAAATTGCACCTCAGTCTAGACACCTTAGCGTCCTGTGGTTCCCTTGTTTTTGTTCACACATATCTTTCACATTCTTAAATCACGGTTTGTCCTATATCTCCAGGCGGTGGTGCAGTCGGCATGAGTATTTGACGGTTTGACTGTATAATCATAGCTGATTTCGCCAGATTGACTACGCCGTGTTGCCGGAGGAAAATGCTCGAATGTAGATCCAGAAGGTGTGTTTGAATGTGACCAAAGGATTCATATGTAGGGCGATATGTAACCTTCTGCCTACTTTCATTTTGTGGAGGTCACCGCACGAACTAACATTCTCCTTCTCCTCATTTCCAGTCCGAATCTCTGATGACGGAGCGAGGCGCCTTCCGCAGAATCTACCTGACCGGTAATGACTCCACGTCCTCTCGGCTGGAACTACCTTAGACGATCTCCCTCATGTGTCATACTGAAGAAAAGTTGGGCACGAGGATGTTTTGATTCCAGTTGTAACTACTCCCATATGTTACGAATACTGTCAGTGGCTTTCGTGATTTATAGTTTGTGACCATTGAGAGAGATACTCTAGGTAGGGTTCATTCTGATCTATGGGACCCCTGTGTGTCCCTTCTTATCTCTGAAGTCGGGAATAGCGGCCTTCGTTCATCTTGATCACCCTCACCGAGGCTCGGATTATCTAGTGTTTTTGTTCGAGACAGAGGTACTATAAGGCTCCTTTTCTGCTGGTCAAGTACTCATCGTCATGATTGATGCAAACATGACTCGCGACTCTACCTTCTCCCCTCCCCAAGCGCCGCTCCCGTCGTCCCTGCTCTCAACTCCCACCTTGAGGGCCAGGCCGTCACTTCTGTTCCGCAAATAGTCAAGTTGGTTATATCCCCATAAGTGTAAGGTAGGGGTACTTCGCCGATCAATCGATCACGGTTGTCCTCCTCGGAAATATCGTAACCATGTTTATCCAACTTGAAGGGATCACTTTGCCGTACTGACGTCAACATTTTAACGGCCTGCAAACGCTTCGCTTACTTCGAGGTTCGAGGTTCAATCATAGACCTTGTCAAGGTTATATGTACGGTGGTGGGACCTCATTTCATGTGCTCCAGCACATGTCGGGGCAGATAAGCACCGCCCTTGCGAGCTAAACAAGAGGGTCGGACAGCCTGATGCAGGGTGACTCTTCGAGTTGTCACTGTCAGTTCGTGTGATCATTGATATCGTAGCGAATTATCGAGGACAGTGATTCGTGACAATAAAAGGAAGTACGGCGCCGCGAGCTCGGCACGATGTCGTACAAATGACATTAGGACACCACAAGTTCACAACCCTTACAATTTAACGAGATTCCGACGTGCCTTTTATAAGCATTGTACGTCGGTCATCAGCAGCCCATCCCTCACTCTCTGAATTTGCATTTTTCATGTCGGAACTAGAACAGTCTCTCTATGCTCTTGAATGGAATAACAATATATCTGGTTCGTAGTACCGTGGTCAGCCTTGCTGAAAACGAATCATTGTGCTGAACTTCATCGTTTTCCAGTCGCAATCATTACCCTCGTGTCCTACGACTACAGTCAGTAGCTTTTATGTACCTTGCACTGCAGCTGAGCATAATACTATCTAGTGCTTCAGTTCGAGAAGGAGGTAACTTCGAGGAGCTCGTTATTCTTCGTCGAGTACTCATGATCACATTATCGCAGGTCCAGTTTGTTTGGGTTAGAGTTCAACGTTTAACCCCCAACGATATCAAGCTCCGGAAACTGACTGAATATCCAGGAAAGACGGTGGACGGCGATGACATGTCTATACCTCGTCGTGAGCTCTGCCCTGCCGAAGTGCTTCGTGGTTTTTCATTTTTGTTGCCATGTCAGGTTCGATACTTTGGTATTTTCCTCGCAATGTATGTCGCGGTGGTTGTGTCCCGCGTTGTATGTTGACACTAATCTAGGGTTTGCGCCTGCTGTACGTTACGTGATACCAACGGAGCTCCCATTAGCTGATTAACACTAGGGGGAGGCTTATTTTATATGTCTGAAGCAGTGAGTACATCGATTCCTTCTTAAGAGCGTTCTAGGTTAATCCAGATTCAGCCGTACGTCAGAAGTCCATTTTACAGGAGCATGTTCAGCTGCTGACCTCTTATTAGTTGTTAGTATCTATCGGCTTCAAATGAAGCTGCATTTGCTCATCATGCAATTGAAATAGGCTACCGTAATTGTTGTTATGATACAATGGAGTTTTTCGATATATTTTTGCTTGGCGGAAGGTAAGTCACACATTCTTGCACCCCGTTGTCCGTACCGATTTTGCATCTGCAGTGATTCTCATCTGGCGTATTTACGCCCTATACAACCAATCCAAGCCGATACTTTATGTTTTACTGGGGTTATTCATACCTGTTGTCGCGCTCTATATAGCGGTGGACGTATTTTTGTGGAGTCGGCCCGAAGCGTTCTCGGGTGAATTTCTACATGGATTGAATTGTGTGCAAGCTGAAGCGCTGACGTCTGGTTGTATAGTGCAAGAAATAGTAATAACTCCGAATATCAAGTACTGCGGACCTTCCTTCCACGTGGGGCCTATGGTTGCAATATACACTTCCATCCCAGTCATATGCTACGATGCTTTTCTAGTTGTCCTCGCAATTGCCATCCTCAGAAAACACATGAAAGAACGGAGTGAACTTGGGATGAGGCCTAACGCCTATGTAGTGATGATGGTTCGATATCATATCATATACTTTGTCCTGTAAGTTCCTCTTCCGTTGTATTCTCTGAAAGTATTCATTGAATCCCGTTAGGAATTTGGCAAGTCAGATCTTTATGGCGATATTGTGGGCCGACCTTTCGGTATGATCCCCCATGATTCTAGAGAGATCAACTCCTGACGGAGGCATGCACAGACGATTGTGATGTATCTCGTACTGTTGTTCAACGATACCGTGCCATTTATCATCGTACCACGCCTTATCATCAGCATTTGGGATACGCATGCCAACGACAACTGCGTACATGTCAGTACGACGTTCGAGGATTGTGTATGTTGGACTTCGCCACCGACATTTGAGCAGCACGAGATGGTGTCCTGCGTATGACAGTTCCAAACCAAGGAAGCAAGTGGAGCGACGTTTCTCAAGCCCTCAGGCTCTAGTCCTAGCAAACCTCTCTAGTACTTTACGGCAAGTGCTAGTAGCCAGGGCCGATTTTTCTGCGTGACTATGTACTACCATGTCCATAGAGTATCAGCATATATCGAGCTTATATCTCATAGCTAGGGGTCAAAGCGCAGCTTAGCATAATTTATTTTAGAGGACTCGATATGCTCTTGGCTCATGACTCTAAATTTGAAAATGCTATTGAGGTTGTCGAAGTGATGGATATTTATAGGAGAAATATTACGCATATAGAAGGCCAACCTCGAGTTGGCCGTATACATCGCTGGGTTCGGATTATTCCTACTAAGTACATGATATACTACCCTATTGCATGCAACATTCATGTTTGTGCCCTTCCCATTCTATTTGCCTATTCATGTGCATTTTTCCAAGCCTAATACCAGTGACCAGTAATCAAACTGGTTAGTTTCATCAGGAATCGGAAACCAGCGTTTTTAGTCAGCTTGGGACCTAATATTGGTCAGGCTGGTCCTGCAGGTAGTGGTGGGGGCAGAACTACTTGGGGTCAGTTTCTGCTGGTTATAACCAGCAGAACTGGTAAAACTCTAGGTTATGTAGATTATGTATATGACATTCCTAATGATGACATCAATATTAATGTTACCTCATCCCATCCCTCATCCTTGCTGTCATAATTAACCACCTCAACCTCATCTCAAATAGCCTGTGGAATGATTCTTTGTTTGACCTGATCCAACTTGCCAAAATCAAAAGCATTTCCCTCAAGTACCTCAACTTTGTCAATGCTCTGAACTTCTTCAGTCCTCTTCAACTCTTCAGGAGCTGCAAATCCAGCAGCAACATTGTCAGGCAAGATACATCAGGAAAACCCTCCTGCTTAAACTTAGACAAAGCTGCTCAAATTAGATCTATTTTGTACAACTAATCAAAATTAAACAGATCAGATGGGCTAAGCACCCTAGCCAGACTTTATTGCTGATTTTCAATTAGCCATACCTGTTATGGTTAGTGATGTTCCAGCCTGGCTTCAAGCCCCAGGCTAGCCCAAGCCAGGCCTGATTGAGCCAGGCCCAGCCCAGGCCTAGGACATGGCCTGACCAGGGCTTTGGCCCAGGCTTCAGTTTTGCGAAGCCTAAGCTGCCGGCCCGAGCTGGGGCTTAGCAGTGTAAGTGGTAGTACTTGTTGCACTGAACAATGATGAACGACTTTCCCACAGTTGAGCTCAATATTATCTATTTTGGTGTTTTGTGTTCCCAGCTCGTGGACGTCTTGTGAGTTTGCTTATGATTAACCATTATATTGGTGACTGATGCCAAAGAAGAATCTCTGACATATGATGTCACCCTCCTGGAGACGCTACTGCTCTGTGCACCATCTATTTTACAGCACTTGCTGGTGTGGACAGGAGATGAGGCTGTCAGGTTCATGCGAGCCTTGCGGAAGGAATATCTTTCTTGAATAATTTGTGTGATGGTGTTTGACTTGGCTTGGGACGACGAGAGCATAAGGTAGGTTGTTGAAGTTGTGTTGAAGATGCCCTGAGCAGAGACGGAGCTTGTGGTGGACGCATCTGGACTGGTACATGTCCTGAGAATACTAGGTGCGAAGATGGGCAACTTGTGCAAAAGCATTGTGGGGATATCTGCTTCTCCTGTCGGGAACATCATCGTATCCCCACTCAATAGCTTAATGTATACCCAATGGTTCTGGATGCTGATGCATTGATGGGTCCCCCCGGACCCTGTCCCCGCCCCTGCAACAGCAGTCGTTGCTGTCAGTCCTGTATACCTTGAGAATCTGGGAAGGTTCTGTGGAGAGATCCTTGTGACCCATGCAGACACTCAGACTAGCATGCTGATCGCTCAGCTCTACCTTCTCAAAGGCTTTCACGTCGTTGCTCTAATGCAACATGTGATTACCTGCATTGTTCCCAGCATTTTTATATTGCAGCAATTCAGCACATGGGCCGTGGCTTGCTTAGGCCCAAGCCCCGGCTTTGGGCTGGCTTGGGCTCACAGCTCAGGCTTGAAATCTGGTGGGCCTAAGCTGGGGCTTGGAGCCCAAGCTGGGCCGGAACATTACTAGTTATGGTTGCCTGCTCTAAATTACTTTTTCTTGTTACCATCTATCTTTGACATCTTGTCCACACACCATTACTACATCATCTCTACCTTTTATAAAAACCTCTTCATCATAAGAACAACTATCCTTACATCACATTCCTTGATCATTGCATTGACCTTGTTACAAGAACATCTGCTTGTTGCCCCCCTTACTCTTTTCTTTCTGCTTATCTTTACCTTCGCACACGCAGACACTCTACGACAGGCTGCCCTTTTCCATCTGCTCGTTTTCATGCACTTCCTATTCTGGGTGATCGTCTTGTCACCATTCATCTATTCTTGGTACGGATATCTCTGACTCACACGTGACTCATGTACTATACTTAGCCATCACCAATCCGGACACGCTTATCTCTGACTCCACTTTGCCCTTGACCCTTGATCTGGATACGACTTGCCCTTTACCTTTCTATCCGGATATGTCTCCTTTTGGATTCACCCTTTACCCTTATGTTTCATACTCAGCTTGAATCCTGTTCCCGATTCACTATAAGTAGTAGACCTACTTACAATGTAGTTTCCCTAACTTGAATCTACTCAGTATTCAAACGTTCACTAGTCCTCTTAAGAACCCTTTGTTCTTAAGTCTATAGTGTCTTTCTTAGTGACTAGTCGTCACTAAGTCTATAAAGCCTAGTACTCTTGCCACCAGAGGAGTAACCTCTGCCCACATTAGTAAGCCAGCTAGTCCTCGCGACTAGAAAGATACTCTGTACAAGTGACGTTGCACTTCGCGACCTTGTATAGACGAGACCATCTGAGTACATAACAGACCTAGGAAGACCCCTGCATAGAATTATACTTACTTGATCTTAGCATACGTACCTATATGCCATAGTATCATTTGTAGTCCCAAGCTAGTAGTATATGCAATCTAGTGTCTTGACTTACATCCTCAATTAATCCTACCTCTCTCAGATCAATCTTCAACCTAAGTCTTATCTTAGTGTTGTCTTAGACATTAGACCTTAGTTATCAAAAGGCGAGAGCTAGTAGACACGAGCCTCAGTCATGGGTAGAAGGACTAAATTCATGCAGTACTACGAACCTAGTAGACATGAGCCTACATGTGATGAGTATAATGGAATGATGAAGAAAACATATCATACATACCTCAGTCATGGGTAGAAGGACTGAGGTGTGTTGGCGGACATTTATTGTCTTAAGTAGAGTTAGAAACAGTGAAAAATGGAACAGGTACAGTAGTAAATGTTTCTGAAACATACATGTCACTTTGTCATGACGTTCGGGTGGTCAGGCAGACACTGCCGCTGTCAGCTACACTTTCAACACTTCCACTTGTCAGACCACCCAGGGTAGTTTGACAGCAAAGACCCATCCCCTCACAATGACGCATCACAGCCGGACGAGGCAAGGCCTGTGTGAGGCTATCAGCAAGCATTTCCGATGTTAACTTATACTCGAGTTTGATCTGATCAGAGTTGATGAGGCTACAGATGAGGTGATAATGGACGCGGATGTGTTTTGCCTTCTCATGGAACTTGGGATTCTTGGAGAGGGCAAGGCTGGCCTGGTTATCACCATAGAGGAGTGGGGGATCATAGAGGTCAGGGTCAACACAGAAGTCGTGAAGTAGTTGAATAAGGTATAGGGCTTCCCGCAATGCATTCAACAACCCAATATATTCTGCTTCTGTCATTGACGTTGCAATAATGGACTGCTTCTGGGCCTTCCAGCTAATAGGACCACCAAACAGTTGGTACACATAGGCACTGGTGGACTTGCTGTCATCATGGTCTGCAGCATAGTCGGAGTCAGAGTGACCAATAAGGCCATCATTGGTTAAGCCAGAGATGAGTGTCAAGTCCATTGTGCCACAGACTCGGATATACCTGAGTAGGTGCTTGAGCTGATGGTGGTGATCAATGCTAGGGTTCTCCATGTAGTGGGAGAGGCATGAGATGGCAAACATGATGTCGGGATGAGTGGTCTGCATGGCATAGTTGAGTTCACCAATGGTATGGTGGTAAGGAATGGATGCGATAGCAGTTGCCTCGTCATCAGTAGGGGTTCGGGTGGCCTTCTGAAGCACTATGCCTGGAGTCATGGGAGTGCTGACTGGGTTACATTGAGACATCCCAGCATTTTCCAGAATCTTTTCCAGGTAGGCCTTTTGGCTGATTGATAGAAGGCGCTTCTTGCGATCATGAGTGATGTGCATGCCGAGGAAGTGTCTGGCAGGTCAAAGTGTTGTTTGAGCCGTATTTTGAAGCTGTTCAAGTAGTTGCAGGAGTTTGATGTGGTGAGCATGTCATTAATGTATACAACGAGCCAAATGATCTTGTCCCCTTCATGGAGGACATACAAGCTGTGATCAGCCTCACTTCAAATGAACTTGAAACCTTCCTTCCACAGGTACTCATCTAGTGTTTTATTCCACTCATAGTCAGCCTGCTTCAACCCATACAGCACCTTCTCCAACTTCCATACTCAGTCTGGATGCTCCAGATCCTTGAAGCCAGCTGGCTGTTTGAGGTATATGTCCTCCTTGAGTTCAGCATTAAGGAAAGCTGTATATACATCCATCTGATCTAACTCGAGATTAAATTTCGCTGCGAGTGTGAGGAGGATTCAGACAGTGTCGTACTTAGCAATGGCTGCAAAGGTCTCCATGTAGTTGATCCCCTCAAACTGAGTATAACCCTGTGCAATGAACTGAGTCTTGTGTCGGGTGATGTTGCCATCCTTGTCTGACTTCACTGAGAATACCCACCTGGATCCAATGGCCTTTCTTCCTGCTGGGAGGGGCATCAGATGGTGAGTTTTCAGGTCTCACATGGACTTCAGCTCAGACTTGCAGGCCTCTGACCACAGTGGCCATTCAGGTAGGGATCAAGCTTTGTGGATTGAGTCTGGTATGATGGGTGTTGTAGGAGGGGAAGGTGTGTCTGTCAAAGTGTGCATCGCAGATTTGTTGGGCAGTGTTGCTTCTGGCGGCACTGGGATGTGGGTCCAACACTTGGCCACAGGAACACGTTTGGCGGGTATGGCCATATTGCTGAGTCCACTTGGGGTGGTGTGGCCGAGTTGAGTCTGTTGGCATGGAGCCAGTACATCAGGTGGAGCTGATGCTGGTACATCAGGTAAGGGTGGAGCTGGTGGAGGTGGCACATCTGGTGGGTCATCATCACCTCCCACTGGCACCTGTGGCACAGCCAGGACAGCAGGGGTCACAGATGGTGGCTCACCAGATAAAGGAGCACCTCCCACTGAAGAACTGACAGCTGGCACAGGGTCCACATCACCAACCAGTAGGTGCAGGAGAGATGAGGTAGGGTCCCCATAGAAAACAGACTCGTCAAAGTGGACCTGATGAGACCGAATGGTGCGCTTGGCAGATGGGTCCCAGAGGATATAGCCAGCATTCCGCACATGGCCCAAGAGGAAGCAGTGGTGAACAACGAACTTGTATTTCTGGTGGGTGTCATCTGGGACATGGGAATAGGCAAGGCAGCCAAAGGGGCATAGGTAGCTAATGTCAGGTTTGCAGCCATAAAAGGCCTCAAAAGGAGTACGGCCATTAAGAGCTGATAAGGGAAGGATGTTCTTGATGTGTGCAGAGTTGAGGATCACCCAGCCCCAGAGTGATCGCGGAAAGCCACTCTGGTGGTGGCTGCTGAGAGCACGAGTGACGACAATCTGGTGACCACGCTCAGTGACACCATTTTGCTGAGGCATGTAGGGCATGGTGACTTCATGCTCGATACCATGTTCCGTCAAGTACTGGAGAAACTCCCTTTATACATACTCCCCACCATTGTCGCTACAGAAGTGTTTGATGCAGCTGCCAGATTGAGTTTCCATCTATGGCCTGAACTTCTTGAAATGTTCGAAGACATCAGATTTCACTCACATAAGGTAAATGAGTGAGTAATGTGTGTAGTCATCAGTGAACACAACAAAGTATGAGTCACCAGTGGAGGAGGTAACATTGACAGGTCCCCAGACATCTGAATGCACAAGCTCTGCAGAGGATGAGGCCCATCATGCAGCAGTAGGGAAGGGCAAACACTTATGCTTACCCATGAGGCAGGACACAGTGGATGGAGTCAGCACCATCACCAACATCATGCAGTGATGAGGGATTAATAGAAAGCCCATCAATGCGCTTGCTAGCTTTCAAGACAGTTGAGAAACCAGTGTGACCTAATCGCTGATGCCATGTATGTAGGGAGCCCGTCATCAGCGTGAAGCATGCCTCCCTTGGAGGAAGATATGAAAGAGATGTGCTCAGATGCGAGGCACGACACAGAAACAAGAGTGCACTGTAGGTCAGGGACGTGGAGGAAGTCAAAATCCTGACTCATTAGGGATTTCTCATATTGTAGGGCAAGCCATACAGTCCCCCAGCCAGGAGCCAGGACCACATGATTGTCGGTGAGTTCCACACGGATAGGTTCATGGAGCTTCGTGTAGTGAGCAAAACATGATATATCAGGCTCCATATGGGCCATTGATGCAGAATCTACATGAATGGAACCTGTAGGCACAGTAAGGAAGGATGAGATATTGGCAGTGTGCTCCTTTAAGGTAAGGATGAATGGTGGAGGTGCCATGATGGGCTCGTCAATTTGGTCTGCCAATGGAGATTCCATGTTAGCGGTGACAGTGGCAGGGGAGGAATGTGGTGCTGACTTCTTCTCATCCTTGGCGAGTCATGCACGACACTGCACCCAGACATGTCCTGCCTTCTGGTAGTGGCCACACTTGGGCCTCCATCCAACAATCCATCTGTCACCTTTTGACTCGTCGAAGCCCTTTCAAGGGACATGATCACCAGCCTTGGGAGGTGTGCTGTTGCCCCAATGGCCAGAGAGCATGGCGATGTGCTCTGGCACACTATTGGTCCCAGCATGGTGCAGCTCCTGGGTCTTCAATCAATTCACAATGTCATTGAAATCTAGTGGGGTGCCACTGTTAACAAGGGTTTGGTGGAGAGGGTTGTAATAGTCGGGAGAGCTCAGAGTAGGATATGCACGAAGATGGCATCTGGGATTTTGTATTCCTCCATAGCAGTGGTAGACGTCGTAGAGGTGGTAGTGGGAACAGGTATTGACGCAACTGATAGTGCTGTGAGGTCTACCTTCAAGACAATGAGTGTCTGCAGTGTTTCTGCAATGGACACACTGTTGTGTGCCTTTGGGAGAGTGAACAGGCGATCAAGATATTGATTGAACTGTATTGCCTTCTGGGGAAGATACTTCTTCTCCAAGGCAACCCAAGTAATGTGTGGGTCATCAATGTCATGCAGATAGACAAAATCCTGTGCATCAATAGCCATCGAGAGGGCACTGAGGGTGAGAAGTCGACACTGTTTGTAGAGCTTCACCTGCTCGTCATGTTTTTCCTTGTGGATGATGTTTTGGTCAGGGTCTGAGAGCAGGGCTGGCGGGGATGGTTCTATCGCATCTCCACTGATGTAGGACCATAGTCTGATACCACTGTCAATCTTCGTTGCCGGTCTGTTGAAACCTTCAACAAAAACAACAAAACCAGACAATGCTACTGGTCAGCAGTCCTTGTGCTTAGAAGCGCTGTGTTCAGTAGTTGTTCAAAATAGGGTGGGCTGACCCTGATAGTGCTCCAAACACTTTGAGTTGTTGAAGAGTTTGGGTTTGTGGGAGTTGGAGGGTGAAGAAAGCAAAGTACTGCACACTGGCAGCAGACTGGAATGGATAGACTGGGCTAGACTGGAATAAATGTAAAGCAGAGTGACAAAGTTCCAGGTGAACAATGTCAGGAATGATGACAGAGGACTGTAAAATGCGAAGCCTATCTGAGGCTTCAGAGGAGAATGGACATGGAATGGTGAACTGGAGAAGTTGATTGCTCTGTAGCTAAAGTACAGGGGTTTATATAGAGTAGAGTGTCTGCGTACATCTGTGTATGCAAAGCAACGCTCCAGGCAATGAGTAGGGCAATGAAGAGGGCAATGAAAGGGGGGAATGGAATGAATGTGCTGCGCTTCAGGGGTAATGACTGAGCAATTTCGAAAAATAGAACAAATCCTATGCAGAATGAGTCATAAAATGGAGAATGAGTCATAAGGACAAAGAATGAGTCAGAGAATGAAAAAGCAATGATAAAGCAGGGCTGTGACCATTACAAACCATGACTCATGACCTGAGTCATCATGACCAATTGCTATGCAAGCATGACAAAGTGCTGTGCGGTGATGATGCAAGAGCTGTGATGCAGCAATGACGCAGCATATGGGCAGTGGAGAATGGAATGGAGTGGTGATGCTATGATGCCATGATGGTGTGATGATCCGAATGCTCTGCTGCAGAGATGTCATGTGGTTGTTGGTGCAGAATGTTGACATGCAGGGATCATGGGATATACACAGTCTGTAAGACGCTTCCCCAGCATGATAAAGGGATTGGTCATCTGCATAGGGACTTGGTTGTTTGCAATCTCTGGTGAGTGTTAGGATGGAATGGCATGGTGTCCACAGTGATCATGGAGGTGAGGTGCGAGTGGATAATGGTTTGAATGGTTCGACGAATATAAGCCGCTGAAGAGGATTGGAAATGGTAGGGTGATGAGGACAGGTTGAATAAAGATGTGGTTTTCAACGTATTGGTGCAATTTGGCATGGTCTGGCTGATGCTGAGGTTGTCTGAGAGTGTAGTGGGTGAAGATGGGAGAGCGTTGGAAGTGTGTGAATGGGGGAAAGGTGAATAAACCTCGTTGAATGCGAAATGCTGTAAAAATGTGGGATGCCGTAATACTGTTGAAAATCGCTGAAAAATCGAAAAATTAAAGGAAAGGAAGGGAAACAAATGAAAAGGTGAGTAAGGAATGATATGGGAAATGAAGATATAAATAAAAAAACCATGTTCTCACTACCAAACATGTTTGGTGTGTGACACCGCCAGCCCACATCTTGAAGCCAGTGGCCCATTGAGAGTAGTTAGAACCATTGAGGGTGAGCCTCTCATGCAGATATTTCTCAGTCTTTGGGAGAGAGTCGGAGGAAGACATTGTATGATGAAAACAAGATGTCTGGTAAGAGAATGTTGCTGTCCTTTAGGCAGGGCTCATAATGAGTATAAAGGAATGATGAAGAAAATATATCATACACACCTCAGTCATGGGTAGAAGGACTGAGGTGTGTTGGTGGACATTCATTGTCTTAAGTAGAGTTAGAAACAGTGAAAAATGGAACAGGTACAGTAGTAAATGTTTCTGAAACATACATGTCACTTTGTTGTGACGTTCGGGTGGTCAGGCAGATGCTGCCACTGTCAGCTACTTTTGACATTAGTGATAAAGGCATCTTGTTTGTTAGTGCAGGTTTAAGACCAACCACATAATAAAAGAACTAGCTTTCTACTTGAACTGCCAGTCATTGTTGCTGTAGCACACAGATACATACTTGTTGAAGTATTAGTCACTGACAGGCAAAAGATAAGCCATCATTCCTCCCAAGCAGAAGGAAAGAAGGGTTGTAGACTCATATCCATTATCACCTAGTCAAAGAGAACAGGCTTGAAGCTCTAAACCAGAAGCACCTACACTGCTGCCTAGATTAGCAACTCCATCGTCACTATCAGATGAAGAAGAGTTTGAAGAATTTGAAGATCAACCTAGGGAATCTATACAGCTGGACCAATCATCCCAGCTTTCACCATTATCACCTAGTCAACCTGTCGCACCACTCCCCTTCACACCAGTTGTACCACCTTAGGCCCCAGCTCCACCAAGATTTCCCAAGATGTTGTGTAAACCCACCAAGATCAAGATCACTACACCTGTTGAGTTTGACAGCAACCAGAATGATGCTCTCAGATGGAGACAGTTGGCTATTGCCTATCTTTTAATCAATAATCAGATCTATAATGATGACAAGAAGAAGATTATTTTTGCTCTAGCATGCATGACCTTAGGGTCCGCAGGTGTCTGGGCACTTTCATGTTACAAAGCAGCAGAAGCTTCAGGAATGTTTGGAATGTGGTTAGCCTGGAATGACACCTTTAAAGCAGCCTTCCAGTCCACCAATACCAAAGGAGAGGCTGTCAGCAGTCTCATGACCTTAGTCCAAACCAGAGGAGCATTGCAAGAATACATTGGAATATTCAAGATCCTATCAGCATGCAGTGGCATAACCCAAGACACCACTCATTGGGTTCTTCAAAAATGGATTGGATCCTGCATTATTGAAAACTATTCTGTGCCTAGAAGTCGCCCCTGACACAATCTCAGGATGGTACATCAAGGCTACCACCATGGAAAGTCAATTCTAGTGCTATAAGAGTTCCATGTTGTGGAGAACTTCACCACAGAATAATACTCACCAGCAGAACCATGGAGGATAGAACCAATACCACAACTCAAGACCATACTACACCCCAAAACAGAAAGATGCTGATGCCATGGATATAGACTGACTCAATCTATCCCCAAAAGAATATGGCCGCAGAAAAGGAGAAGGGCTGTGTTTTTACTGCAGAATCCAAGGACACCACATTGCGGTATGTCCCAAGAGTGCTTCTGGATCTAACCAAGGATCTTGCCATAGCATCAATGAAAATTGGCGCAACAAGAAACCAGTATGACAAACCTATATAGAGGAAGAATCAGAAGAAGAAGACAAGGTATTAGTAGCAATGAGCTTTGAGACAAAGAACCATGATGTAACCATGGAATCAGTCAAAAGGATGGTATGAAAGTTAATGCTCAAAGACATAGATTTCTAAAAAGGGAAGATGAGTTGATGCTCCCTTCCTTTTCCAACACAGTTTCCACTTCTATCTTGATTGCACCTGTAATTTTAGCAGAATAGACTTGGCAATCCATGCAAATCCCTTTATCTCTTGTCCTACCAAATGAAACCATGAAAACCATTGACATCTCAGCACTACTAGACTGTGGAGCAGGAGAAGTATTCATAGACTTCTTGTTCTGTAAACAGAACTGCATTCCCCTCATCAGACTACCATTGCCCATTGAAGTATCTAACACCGATGCATCCCTGAATTGTGAAGGACTAATCAAGTTCAAAGTTGAACTATATATTTAAATTGAAGATGTCATCCAACAGATAGAAGCCTACACCATGGATTTAGGCAAAGAGAACATTATACTCAGCATCAGTTGGCTATGAAAGTACAATCCAGCCATCAACTGGACAAAAGGAACAATCAAAATCCCTCATCATTTTGACCAATCCCTCGAATTTCTAGTAGAAAAAATGGTAAACAACACCAAGAAAGAAGCACTGTATAAACTTTAATGACCCCCAACTCCAATGGCAAAACCCAGTTCAGGATGGGAAAACATTCATCTAGAAGAAGGAGAGTCTATGTAACATTGTGGAACATATTTTTGGGGTCATGAAGTGCCAGTGGCACATCTTACAATTATCACCAGAGTATGGTATGGAGATACAAGCACATATACCTGGGGCACTCTGCACTTTGTGCATTACATAATTTTATTTGTCAATATGATCCAGCCACTTTTGAGGTGGAACTTGATGGGGATGTCTTTGCAACTGATGGTGGTGATAGTGGAGAGCTGGCTGAAGGCTCTGCTGATAGAGCATAACAACGAAGAGCAGAAGTACATTGAGAGGCTGTTAAGACCATACTCAGAGGAAGATGAAGTTTGAAGGGCTTGGCTTCAGCTCATGGACTGTGCCCCTTACTCAAGTATGTACCCTTAATTCCTGAGAGTGGAGAGCAGAAGTCTAGCAGATTTTTGGTAATGGTATGGAAGGAGAGGTAAGGCTACTGTAGATAGAGTCCAGAGTAGAAACAAATGGAGAGAGACTATCCTAAGGTAGAGCTAGAGATATAGCCGATAGGAATCAATCCTAAGACTTGGAGTTAGACAGAGTATGAGAACTTAGTCCAGAGAGACAGGAATGAGTAGAATCTAAGATGATATTCAAACTCAAGAACTATGGAGAGTTACAGGAGGTTTATATACTGTAGATGTCATAATGGCAGAGTCAGTCAGCGAAGTCTGGGCTATGTACGAAGCATATAGAAAGCTTATTAGTAAGTCAGATGGATCACAAATATAAAGTCAGAAATGAAACAGGCAAACAGATCAAGAAGTGAGACAGATAGTAAGTGTATAACCAAAAACCGGAGTTAGGGAAAATCTAAATGGACATATACAAATGGAGAACATGTGGAGATGAGATAGAGAACAGTTCCAGAGATCTGGATAGGGTGGAGGTTTATTGAGGGGATCTGGAGGACTGGAATTCTGAAGGTGATTGAGTCAGGAGAATAGGGTCTGGAATGTGAAATATGACAGAGACAATCACCACTGAAATGTGGGAGGATTATTGTGCAGAGCTTGTCCATTGTGGTCTACCTGTACCTGTTCAGCACTAGTGTACCCATTGAATCAAAGTGTATTGTTGTAGTAGCATAATTGAGGATGAGAGTACATTCTATTAACCAAGGGAGGAGATCTGTGTTGAGCATGCATGACAAAACTAACCACAACAAAGCTCCCCAAGCCTCCTTTCTACCCACTTGATCCTGAGATCAGGGTCAGCCAGAGTGATGTACATGAGCACACTGGCTTCATTCCCCAGCTCTGAAAAGAAGTCAACCATGTCCAGAATGTCATCCATTGTCAAACCTGGGGTTTGGTGAATGATGTTGATGGCTTGTGTCAAATGAGGGAGGGGGCCCTGCTGGTTTGGCAAGTGGGGGTGCAAGGCAAATGGTACAGATGCATTGGTGGATTCAGCAAATGATCTACTCAAGTCTCCTACAACACTCACAAGCATAGTCATTGCAGCACTACCCTCCTGTTGGGCCTGCACACTGGCAGATGGAGTTCACAGTTTCTTCTGGGAAGTGTTACCAATGCTGATGGGTTGGTGGATGTGATAAAGAAGGCCAGAGATATGATCTCATTCGTAGTGGTGGTGAGGGAAGAAAGATCAAGGGGGTTCTTGGGTGCAAGAAGCATGCTACAACTGGATGAAGGAGTGGGTGGGGGAAGCATGGTACCACTGGAGGCAGGCATGTTCTTTCTTTGGTGAATGAACATTCCTTTGGCTTTGTTCTTGCCACCCTTGCCATGGCTTCTCATCTCATCCATAGCTGCAAAGTGAAGGAACCCTTTGTGCCCATATGGTTTTGCCCCAGGATGAACCTCCAAAAAGAAAGAAAATGTTGGAGCATGCAACAAGGTATAGTGGGGTGCTCACCTTCACAATATTGTCCCACACACACTGGGTCTCTTTAGTCACTTCTGCTCCACCCACATCACTCCATGTGAGTCTGGAAGCATTCTTGATATGTACAATATGGTTGTATTCTGCCTTGAGAGAGTTCCACTTGTTCTTGCAGGATGAAGGGCTTTTCACAGTGCACCTCTTGCCAGGGAAAGGATGCATGAATTGACATGCTCCAAGGCAGGTTTCCATGTTTGCTTGTGATATTTCATCCCATCACCACTCATAGACAGATTCTGGCTGAGAAAGTCAACCAGCACAATCTCTTCGAACTCTTGCCAATGGCTAGAGGGTATAGCTTGCATGGGTTCTCATACTTCTACATCTAAGGATCCCTGGGAATGGAGGGAGTGCCCAGAGCCTGTGTCAGACTGCAACACATCCATCAATAAGAGATGGTATGTGTGCACGTTCACTTGAATATTATTGCAATTTTCATAAATAATGACAAACACAAAAAAAATAAACTTGTTTGGTCTTATCGCACACATACTACTTTGTTCGGTCCATATGGTCAACCACTGCATCAGTGATGATGCAAAACACATCATGATGTGCTTGAAAGTCCATGGCTGAGACTCTGACCATGAAATCTGTCAGTTGGTTGACTTCTCGCTGTCAACACTGAACTGTACTCTACAACAAAAGTGTGCTACTGGTGATGTCAAGAAGAAAATTGCTATCAGACATGGATGCCCCCACAAGCTCACTCATTCTGACTCCCTGTACTTACTGTGGTTAGCTCATCATAAACCAACTCTCTTCTTCGATGAGTACAGCTGCCATCTCAAGGAATATTGTGATTTGCCTGTTTCTCTTGCAACAATACATGCTTCATTCAAATGTGCTGGACTCAACATCAAATGGGTGCAGAAGCTTGCTTCCAAACGCTGTGGGAAACAACTCCGCAGTAGGCGGATATAGTGTTGGGTGAATGCTATGCCTGCTGCTTCTCTTGCAAGACAAGAACGTTCGACCCTAAAGGGGTCTGCTACTGATATAAGTCTGATATGTAAGGGTTCCATATCCTCTACACCCCGACCATAGCTTCACAGAAAGACATACGGACTCAGGTCTCATCAGCCACGTGACTCACTGATGCGAAGAAGCATCACACTTCGCATCAGAGTCACGCGGGTACAATCTCTTTTTCTTACCATCATTATCTCATTGTCGTCAACATTCAGCACAGCTCTTCAGTCATCGTTACACGACACCCTTGCCATCACCAATTCTTGGACCCTTTTCTCTCGTTACTATTTCCTATTCTCACCTCGCCATACCAAGAACGGTCAAACGCGCTATGAAACTCTCGTCACCCCTGTTCAAATCATTTTGCTTACAAGCACCATTCATTCAATACTCTCGTACTTTCTTTCATGTTCACTAGCTTCTACCCTGTCAGGATCGCCGCCACTCACTTTCCGTCTGCATTCTCACCTAATCGTTCGGTCTAGACATACCCTGAGGACCCTTAGCGCCTCACCCTTATAATACGCCCCATGTACATTGCGTTGAATAAGAATCCGTTGTCCCCCATTTTTGATTCACGCAGCCGACCATTATAACCTAACCTCTCGTTTATAAGAACAGATCCTTTACTAGCAAACGCGCTCTCTTGCTCCTCGTCTCAAGCCTACAATCCCCTTCGAGCTCAATCCAGCCTTACATATTGGAGCCCACCGCGAGGGGATTGTTTTAACATCCCTTTGCACTTCGAGTTGGATTTGCGGATCTTATACTGATCTTCTAGTCTAACTCGTGCAATACCCAGTTTTCTAACCACTATTATAATAATCATTTCCAAATATTACCATCCTAACGCGCAGACTCAGACAGAACAACAGCCACCTGCGCTGGCTATCCTCAAGAAAGCCGTTCCTCAAAAGAAGACTCGACCTCGTGCAAATACAATTGATTCCCCTTCCACCCAGGCCTTAACTGGAGCAACTTCCCTCACACTTCCCCGCACGCCAGTTCGCCACAAACTTGTCCACTCAAACGCAGATACTTCGGAGGGACAAACCGAATCGTCACTCTCGGACAACAATACCATAGGACGACTCCCCCAAACAAGTTCCCTATTCCCCGTCATCCCTCAGCCTACCTTCACCCTTAGACCAGCCGTATTTGAGGCTGAAACCCCCACTGCCCCTTCCCCGAATGAAAACACACTCCCTGCGAAATCACTCCCTCCTATACCCAAGCCAGACTTTCTCCGCGCTCCAGTACCCCCACCAAACACCCCCTGTTTCCAATACCACCACACTTCCTAGCGTCCAGGTCGCAGCCCCTGCAGCACCCACACCATCTCAACCATCACACAACTCCACTACTGCTGCACCTCCCGCCTTACCAAACCCATTTACGCACTGCCTTCCCATTGCTTCAACACCGTCAAGCATGTCCAACCCATCCAAAGGCATCAACGCTATGCCTGGGGCCAACTCCAGCAAAGCCCCGTCGTTCAATGGCGAAACGTCGGAATTACTAGAGTTTTTTGAACTCTTTGAGGACTTAGCAGATGCCTGTGCACTCACCCCCGCAGAGAAGTGCAAAACAATCGTCTGATACGTAGACCTTCAAACGAAATGCTTCTGGGTAACGTTGACGGGATACGAGAGTAAGGACTTTGATGTTTTCAAAAAAAGCATCCTCGCCCAATACTCTGGTGCTGCCAAAGGTCAGCGCCATACCATACGTGACCTGGAGCGCATCGTCATCAGCAACGTCGAGAACGATATTTCAACTGAGACAGAACTCTTGCAGTACTATAGGCAGTTCCGTCCTATAGCTCATTGGCTCGTCGCCAACAACAAGATATCGACACGAGAATGCGAACCGGTACTTCTGGCAGGGTCTACTGGCCTGCCACTCGACGTGCTATCGACAGGCACTTGGAATTGAAGAATCCTAGCTACTCGAGAACTGGAGGCTACGGACTTCGAAGAGGTACTCAAAGCTGGACGTTTCGTATTCTCGGACGATGCCTTTGATGTGGACCTTAACGAGCCAATAGCAACCAGGATACGAACTATACGAGAGGGACGAACCATTCGAGCCAAGCCCTCTGCGCCATGGGACTCAGATGAAGAAGAAGAAAGAAGAGAGGTACGGAAGGAAGTACAGACAAAGCGAGTAGCATTCACGACTCCCCCAAGTCCACCTGCCCCCGCTAAAACCACTATCGACGAAGTAGAAGCGTTAGCGCGAAAAATGCACGGTCTCGACATTGGCGACGTCGCATACTCAGGATGTTACACCCGTCTCAGTATGTTTAGCTCCCGCAGCAGCGCAAGCATGGGCCCCTCCTAAATCACACCAAAACATCGCCGACTCTTCCATTCAGCCTGCCTTACCATACCTCCCTCTTCCACCCATTCACTCTTCCTCAGGTAACTCATCGAGTCCAGGTATGCTTCTTTTGTGGAGGGCCACACATCATGCGTACATGTTCAACGGCTGGAGAATATTTAAGGGCAGGCAGGATCATTCGCGATGGACCATACTTCGCATATCCTGATCGCTCTCGTATACGACGATATGGAGATGAGACATTCAAACAAGTAATTGACGCTAGATATGCCTCAGCGTGCTCTCCAACGCCTGCGACAGGATCAAATTCAATTCCCATTGAAACTCCTCGCCAAGATCCCAAACTCCAATCCACTACCTCAGATATCCCTAGCTCCCCCTTCGTCACAGAATCGTACTTCCTGCAGTGCCACCCGGTTGTTGAGAATCACGCAGTAATAGTAGCTGTAGAGGAAGAAACAGATGGGCAAGCTGTTGAAGCACTTGCAGTGACACGGTCTAAGACCAAAGCTGCAAACGCCAATGGAACAACCCCGGACATTCAAACTGCTACCTCCTCACCATCAAAACACGCTGTCTCGATCCCCGTTCCTGTTCAGACCAATCTCTCCCCATCAACAAGTTCAGTCTCAATTCCTGCTCCTGTTCCACCTACCACTGTCTCGATACCTGCTCCCGTTGAAACTGTCAAAACTGTCCCCATAGAGACGAAGAGGGAGCCGGCATTCAAGTATGAATCGAAAGCTGCCTCACCTGACGCTGCCAAACGCCTCTACGAAACCATCCTCAACATGCCCATCCAACATCTGACAATAGCTGACCTCTTGTCGATCAGTCCGGATCTGAGGAAGGAGGCTGTAGAGTACTCACGCACACAGCGCGTCCCAATGCCTGCCACTATACGTGTCGAGAACGCCCTTGCATCCAGTTTGACTAACCCTCCTCCCCTCCAAATCGAACATGCAACGCCCCTACGAGAGATTCGAGTTACACTGAACGGAACACACTCCGAGTTAGGGTTACTGGACGAAGGATCGGAGATCGTCGTGATTCGAGAAGATGTCTGGAGGAAGACGAATGCACCTATCAATCAAAATGTTCGCATGCACATGCAGACCGCAAATGGAGGATCTCAGGAGATGGCCGGATGCTTAGAGATGTTGGAAATAGACATCGAGGGAATTAAGACGTGGGCTCATGCATATGTAGTGCCTGACGCTCCCTATCGTTTACTTTTGGGACGACCATGGCAACGACTAGTTCGCCTCTCAAAAGCCGAAGACACTGACAATGTTCATGTTTCAGTACACGACCCTATGGATCCAAATGTCACCAGGACTGTCAAAACCACTCCTCGTCCTTGGCCTCACCCCTCCTTTGCCTTAACAGCGGCAGTGCTCTCGTCCATCCCACCTCAGTCATCATCCTCAGTTTTATCTACCTCGCTCACCTCGCTAAGACACTTGACGGATATTTACCATGCTACCCCTGAATCTTGTCTCTCCTTCTCCTCCTTCACTGAATTCCTTCTCCAAGCACACTTCGATATCAACCCAATTCGCCGTTCCTTTGCATATAAGAAAGTTGCTAACAAAGTTAGACCTGTCCCTACTACTATGCTGGCGCATGCACGCATCATCCGCCAATTCCCAGAAGATCCCCTTTTATCCCTCCCCATCCTCAACCCCATACCACCAGCATTCACGCCAGGCAAACGTCTCACACAGCTCCGC
Organism: Suillus lakei; assembly: GCA_016628065.1. Lineage (NCBI taxonomy): Eukaryota > Fungi > Basidiomycota > Agaricomycetes > Boletales > Suillaceae > Suillus > Suillus lakei. Next base: position 336,747 of record JABBWA010000042.1, read on the forward strand.
ATGGATGAGCTCGGCATATTTCAAAACACGTTCCTGTGGCCTGAAGAACGCAAACTTGCAGCTCTTGTTTTAAAAAACAATGAATTCGCTCTTGCATGGGATGAAACGGAGAAAGGACGTTTCCGCGACAATTATTTTCCGCCCGTCATCATCCCTACTGTTGAACACACCCCTTGGGTACATCGACAGCCACCTATTCCCCCCGGCATTCGCGAAGAAGTTGTCAAACTCATTCAGTCAAAAATCGCGTCAGGAGTTTATGAAGCATCAAACAGTTCATATCAATCGAGATGGTTTTGCGTTGCAAAGAAAAACGGATCCGTACGTATTGTGCATGATCTTCAGCCCTTAAATCCCATTACCGTCAAGGATGCCGCTACCATGCCCTACGTTGAGTTGCTTGCAGAACAATGTGCAGGGCATGCTATATACTCCATGATGGATCTCTTCGTCGGCTTTGATCACCGAGCTCTCGCAGAGGAATCACGCGACATCACTACCTTCCAAACACCTCTCGGCACCTTTCGTCTCACAGTACTCCCACAAGGATGGACCGACTCCCCTGCAGTATTCCAGAATGACATAGCCTTTATTCTACAGGCCGAAATAGAGATCGCGCCAAATTTTCAGGACGACGTGAACATTTTAGGCCCCCGAACTCGATACGAGACGCCTGACGGATCATATGAAGTCATTCCAAAGAACTCAGGGATTCACAGATTCGTTTGGGAACACTGCGTCGATGCAAATCGAGTCCTCCACTGTCTCAAGCATGCTGGTGCCACTGTCTCCGCGAAAAAGTTATTTCTTTGTGTTCCCCAAGTACTAGTCGTGGGACAGCTCTGTTCTTACGAAGGTCATACTCCAGACACCGCAAAAATTGCCAAAATTCAACATTGGCTGCCTTGCAACACGCGCACAGAAGTTTGAGCATTTTTAGGTACTGCAGGTACAATTCGCACTTGGATTAAGGACTACGCACGGATTACTCGACCACTAACTAATCTCACCCGTGCCAATGTACCCTTTGCATGGACCCATGAGACGCAAAAAGCCATGGATGAGCTCAAAACAGCTGTAATCACTTCCCCCGCCATCCAACCTCTCAATTACCTCTCATCCAATGAGGTCATCCTCGCTGTCGACTCCTCGTATATTGCATGTGGCTGGATCCGTCTCGCGCTATCTGGGCAACCACCTCTCTTAAGGAGAAATCTTCATTCGTTTTCTTATTCATCCACGCGGTTTTCCGCACTCTATACCCACCTCGTCTCCACTCGTTCCATCGTCAATTCCGAGTCCGCTAATGTGTTTCATTCCGTGTATACTTTCAATCCATCTAGACATGCGCTGGTATATAAACCAGTAGCGAGGAAAGTGCGGACGGTACAGACTGCGATGCCCGCAGAATACCGCATCACCCGACGCCTTCCAGACGACCCGCTAGACGGTTTACCTGTATTACCTACTCACCCGCCAGAATTTGTACCAGGCATCCGCTTCACACAAGAATGTGCGGACAAACTTGATCTAGACCCAGCAAACTGGCTATGGCCAGAAGAACTCAAATTGATCAGGTGGTTGATCAGGTCGCACGAACTCGCTTTCGCGTGGGGCGCATCAGAAAGAGGACGGCTCAACGAGATGTGCTTTCTGCCCTACAAAATTCCAACTGTCCCGCATATTCCGTGGTCACAACGTAACATCCCGATACCACCCGCAACCCTTGGAGAAGTCATCCACATCATTAAGGAGAAAATCGATTCCGGAGTCTATGAACCATCCACCGCAGCTTACCGCTCACGCTGGTTCTGCGTCGTCAAGAAGGATGGGAAGTCCCTATGCTTAGGTGCACGACTTGCAGCCGCTTAACAAAGTAACTATCCGGGACTCATCCTTACCCCCTTTCGTCGAGCATCTAGCAGAATCGTTCGCTGGATACGCAGTGTACGGCATGATGGACTTATACTCTGGATATGACCAACGCGCGCTACATGAAGAATCCCGCGATCTGACTACCTTCGGAACGCCTTTGGGCCCACATCGGCTGACTACGCTCCCGCAAGGTCACGCAAATGCCATACAAGTATACCAGGGTGATACTGCGTTTATTCTTCAACACGAGATCCCAGAGTATACTTCTCCTTTTATTGACGATGTACCTATCAAGTCCGTATGGACGCGGTACCAAAGATCTGACAGATCTTATGAAACCATTCCGGAAAACCCGGGCATACGCCGCTTCATATGGGAACATAGCATCGTCCTTAACCGGATACTGCAGAGATTGGAAAACGTTGGCGCAACCGTATCAGCATCTAAATTTGTTTTAGCAGCGCCTACCGCGATCATAGTCGGGCACAAGTGCACGTTTGAAGGTCGAGTTCCGGAAGACTCCAAAGTCCAAAAGATACGCGACTGGCCCGACTGTCGCAATGTCTCGCAAGTGCGAGGGTTCCTAGGAACATGCGGAGTCCTGCGCATCTTCATTCCAAATTTTGCAAAAATCGCGCGACCACTGACGCATCTCACTCGGAAAGACGTCATATTCGAATTTGGAGAAGAAGAACACGTCGCAATGCAGACCCTGAAGGACTTGGTACTCGAGTCACCCGCACTCCGTCCAATCGACTATGAATGCGGAAGGGAAGTCATCCTCGCAGTTGACACCTCGCTGATTGCAGTCGGATTCATCCTCCTTCAAATCGGAGATGACGGACAAAGGTACCCCAATCGATTCGGATCAATCTCGCTAACGGAAGTAGAGAGCCGCTATTCACAGGCAAAGTTGGAGTTATACGGATTATTCCGCGCACTACGCGCAGTCCGAGTATACACCTTCGGAGTCACCAACCTTACGGTTGAGGTCGACGCAAAGTACATCAAGGGTATGATCAACAACCCGGATCTACAACCCAATGCGACGATCAATAGATGGATCGCAGGTATATTGTTGTTTTCATTCAAACTCGTACATGTGCCCGCTTCGAAGCACGCAGGAGTAGACGGACTCTCAAGGAGACCACCTGCTGAAGAAGACCCGGAAGAACACGACGATCACGAAGATTGGCTTGATCGCTCTTACTCGTTTAGCATGGAGATTCTAAATTCTCGCAGCCACCGCATAGCCAGTGCGGAGCAGGATTTTATTCATATGCCGTATACCGCACCTGTAGCGCGAACATCGCCCTGCTTACCCCCCCTTCTAGCGTTCTTGGATATCACTGTCGCAAAACACGACGACCCGCCAATACCTCGCTCGGAGGATGCGAAAGTCATGGACAAGAAGATGAACGACATCCGGAGATTTTTGGAATCAAAGGAACACCCCGCAGAGTTAACTGAGGATCAGCACGCCGCATTCGTCGCAACCGCAGCACGATACTTCATATTCGAGAGCAACCTATGGAGATGCGAACCGCACGGCAGACACCAATTAGTCGTACCAGAGCATCGCAGGTACCGCATCCTCAAAGAAGCACATGATGACCTAGGGCACAAGGGTATTCTAACTATCCGCACCCGTCTCCTTCTACGCTTCTGGTGGCCCATGATAGTCGACGACATCAAGTGGTATAACAGGACGTGTCATGAATGCCAGGTCAGGCAGACTCGGAAATTGCATATTCCGCCTACCGTACCCATCCCGGGAGGCATTTACAGGAAAGCGCATATTGATACGATGCTAATGCCAAAATCGGGTAGATTCAACAGGATAGTTCACGCGCGTTGCGCACTCACCGGATACCCAGAATGGCGCATGCTACGCAACGAGAACACTGACACCTTGTCCGCATTCGTATTCGAAGAATTACTATGCAGATGGGGCCCGATAACGGAGATTGTTACTGACAACGCACCCCAGTTCCGCAAAGCAGTAGATCTTCTCGCTACCAAGTATGGCATCCACCCAATCCGCATATCACCCTACAACTCGCAAGCAAACGGAATCGTAGAGCGACGACACTGGGATGTCCGGGAGGCCATCATGAAAAGTTGCGATGGGGATGAATCGCGCTGGCACCAAGCAGCGCATGCAGTATTCTGGGCCGAACGGGTAACTATCCAACGATCTACCGGACTCTCTCCGTATTTCATGGTGCACGGCTGCGAACCGATATTTCCGTTTGACCTTACAGAAGCAACGTTCCTAGTACCATTACCCGGACTGAACGATTTCTCCACAGAAGCATTCATCGCGTGGCGCGCTCGGCAATTACAGAAGCGTCAGGAAGACTTAGAGGCAATCAGAGATAAGGTATTGAAAGCGCGGTACCAATCCGCGCGCGACTTCGAACGAAAGTTCCGCGAGTCGATCAAAGACTACGATTTCGCACCTGGAAGTCTAGTTCTAGTCCGCAACTCCAAAACCGAGTACGAGCTCAACCGGAAGACAAAGCCCAGGTACCTCGGACCCATGATAGTCCTTCGCCGGACCCAGGGAGGATCCTACCTGTTGGCCGAGTTGGACGGCTCTGTCTCTAAACTCCGTTACGCAGCATTTCGCTTATTACCGTATCACCCACGAAGTGAGACGCGCGTATCTGTCACTCGCATAACCGGTATGGATGATGAACATCTCGACAACCTCGCGGAAGAAACTGTAGACGAGCAGGAAGACGAAGACATCGATTTCGACATCGACGCATAAACCACATTCGCTACCCGACATTCCCTTATCAACCACGCTCACTCACCCGACATTCCTTACACTCACACTCGTTCCAAAATTCAAACAAATTCACATACAAGAAAAACCATTATAAAAAACCTGCAAGTACCATAGTATCTATTTTACCCCGGGTTTCGTCCGGTGCTCTATTTTCTCATTCCAGAAGGACAAGTTTACAACCAACCCGCGTACCCCGCATAGACTATTACCGTACACAGAACAAGGACAGCTCAGATTCCATTTCGCTTCCGATGCGTAACTAATCTTATACGATACCCTTCTTCTTCTTCACACGCGTACCGCGCATCACGCACGTTGGCACCCGTATAAAGCACCAGATCAGGACTCATCGCATCCTGGCTCAGGACAGGAATAGACGCAGATAGCCGCAACTGAAGAAGACAAGACGGAGGGAACCCCGCAAACAGACTCGTATCATTTCACATGAGATCGCATTCGCATTCACGTACTTACCTTCTGTTTTCTTCCTTCTTACCTAGGCACTCAGTGGGGAACCGGACCGGACTAGGACATGGACATGGACCTGGACCGGGATATCAAATCCAGATTTCACTGGCGCTGGCCAGGACACTATGGAAAATACAGAGTATGGCTGAAAGATATGTACAAGCGCGCGGTACTACAGGAAGAGATGAGAGGAAAGGACATGGTATCTACAGTGGCTCAAAAAACTGTCCGCATGTTTGCGCTATTTTGACTGTTTACATCATTGTACAAGAATGGATAGGTATTCCCAGGATATCCTGCCATGGCCTGGGAGTACTACATCAGGGCTTCAAAATGAGCCCTTACCCGTGGGAATTGGTGGTCATATGGTGGCACTATGTGGTTTGCAAAACGATGACTCATGTGGACAGTTTTTTGACTCAGATATTTTACATAGGAAATCAGGTATTCTAGTACTTTGTGTGGCCTCCCTTGGCCTTGATTACTGCCTCTATCCTTCTAGGCATACTTTCAATCAACTTCTGACAGTCCTCTGCTGTAATCTGTCCCCACTCTACCACCACTCTCTCCCATAACTCCCATACTCCTTTAGGGGGGTGTTCATAGGCTATAAGCTTCTTTTTGAGTATTCCCCAGAGGTGTTCAATGACATTGACATCAGGGGACTGTGCTGGCCAGTCAAGGAGATGAATATTATGTTCTTCAAACCATTCTCTGGCTCTCCTGGATGTATGCTTGGGATCATTATCCTGTTGGAAAATGGCCATGCTAGGCAGCAAGTGGTGGTTGAGAATGTCCACATACTGCTCAGCATCCATCCTCCCCTCAACCTCTGCAAGCATTCCTACACCATTCCACCCCATACACCCCCATACCATCAGAGAACCTCCTCCAAACTTGAGTGTCCCATTAATCTCTCTGTCTGTTAGAGGCCCCCCCTTCTTTTTCCACACATATACCTTTCCATCTGACCCAATCCTGTTGATTTTAGTCTCATCTGACCATATGACACGCTTCCAGTCCTCTACAGTCCAGTTTTGATGGGCCAGGGCAAAGTCCAGTCTTCTTTTTCTATGACTGATAGAAAGGAGAGGCTTCTTCTTCTTTGTTACAGCCTTGAGGTTGGCTGCCTTGAGAACATTTCTCACAGTTTGTGAAGATACAGGGGTAGTGATGATGGAATTGATGTGATGAGTGACTTGGACAGCATTGTCAGCCTTTCCTGTAGTAATATGCTGAATAATGGCCCTCCTATCAGTAGAGGTGAGTTTGGATGGACAACCTCCACTAGAGTTTTCTTTGTCTGGGTGACATTCTTTGGTGAGCTTGGCCACAGTAGACTTGCATACACCAGTTCTAGATGCTATTTGACGAGCAGAGAGGCCAGCAGTAGAGAGAGAGAGGATGTTATCCCTTTGAGCAGAGGAGATGGCTTTCATGGTGATTATGACTATCATACATGAGACTCCCTTCATTATATAGTGAGAGATAGGTTTAATAATGCCATAATGACACCACATTATAATTTATTTAATAATGGTATGACTTTATGGTGTCATAACCATTAATTTATATAGTTTCAATCTAGCCTCAAAAAACTGTCCACATGAGTCATCATTTTGCAAACCTCATAGTGCCACCATATGACCACCAATTCCCACGGGTAAGGGCTCATTTTGAAGCCCTGATGTAGTACTCCCAGGCCATGGCAGGATGTCCTGGGAATACCTATCCATTCTTGTACAATGATGTAAACAGTCAAAATAGCGCAAACATGTGGACAGTTTTTTGAGCCACTGTATGTGCATTGAGACGTGAGCGTGTCTTGAATATTTTCTTGCAGGATGGGCAATGTATGATGGTAGTAGCCATCTTGATGCAAAATGCTGGAAGAATTGAAGGGATGAAGCTAATCAATGGGTGGTGTCAGATGACGACACACTACGTTATATAAGCTACCAACTAAGGAGGCAGCAGCAGCAGGAGTAGTCCTAACGTAGTCAATGAATTGAAACCGATGACCTCTAGACTCCTTGCAATTGACGGAGCCTGCGGCGGAAATAAAAATGTTGCTCTATCTATATTGTCCCAGAATGCTGCACACTGCGGAAACGCTTCTAGAACTCAAACACGCACGCAGGTTGCTGAGGAGCCCACCGAAACACCGTATGAAAAGCCTGGCTTCTCAAAAGAGTTGGAGATGCCGGTAAAGCTCGAAGGAGGACTGACATGGATCCTGACCTTGAGAACTAACAGGAAAAGCCTGGCTTCTCAGAGTAAGACCCGAAGACGCAAACAGGTCACCGAGGATCTCAAAGAAACTTCGTATGAAAGCCCTGGCTTCTGGATAGAGCTGAAGAAGCTCGTAGAGCTCGAAGGAGGATTGACATGGGTCCAACACGAAAAGCCTGGCTTCTCAAAGTAAGACCCGAAGACGCAAACAGGTCACCGAGGATCTCAAAGAAACTTCGTACGAAAGCCCTGGCTTCTGGATAGAGCTGAAGAAGCTCGTAGAGCTCGAAGGAGGATTGACACGGGTCCAACACGAAAAGCCTGGCTTCTCAAAGTAAGACCCGAAGACGCAAACAGGTCGCTGAGGAACTCAAAGAAACTTCGCACGAAAGCCCTGGCTTCTGGAAAGAGTTGAAGATGCTCGTAGAGCTTGAAGGAGGATTGACACGGGTCCTCGAGGACGATCAGGCTAGGTTGAATGGCAGCGAGACCTAATACGAAAAGCCTGGCTTCTCTTAAGAGGTCTGAATCCGGGGGCTGAGTTGGCTTCAAATCTGGTTATACGAGCAAATTGAGTAAAGCCGAGCTTTACACGAGATCCCGTAGAGCAAGATTGAAGGACAATATTAAAGAAAGATCGAGATGAGAGGGAGGAGAGGAAGCCAAAAAGGAAAGAGGTTGAGGATGAAGATGACTAAGCCTAATTACATAAGTAGCCCTCAGGTACCACGCAAAGTGTCACGGTAGAGAAACAAGAATAGAAAAGACACAACACTCAGCGCTCAGCGTTTGTCGGGTTGGGACTGAGCTGGTGTTGTTATGAAGACACAGGGAACTTGAGGGAAAGCTTCAGTCACTGAATTCATGTGCAGTAGATATATTGTTCAAGCATTCATGTGAGCGCTACTAGCCTACACCAAGTAGTTCTACTCTATCCATGCTCTTCAACAAACACCGAAGACAGACATTATTTTGAAAATGAAGTATGACAAAATTTGCAGTGCTTTAGCTAAACTTGAGCCATTGTTAGTATATTGAGTATGACCAAAGATCGAGAAAAACCACATACCAATTGAGTGACCGACACAGATGAATGATCCATCCAACTTCCGCCCCTTCAAGTGTCCAGGTCCCAGATAGGGTCACGGTCAACGCGGTATCCCAACTTCTGAAATAGATCACGAGCGAAGGCCTCTGAGCCGTGAAACGACGGGTCGCCAGATTTGTCGTCTGAGATGGGTTTATAGAATCGTTTCCAATCCTTGCGGGTTTTGGGTGCTTCGGTGTTCCCTGAAGACAAGTTGGCTAGCTGCAACTGGAACCATGCTTCATCTTTTTCCGACCAAAATCCTGACCATCTGGTGGAGGAGGTCCAAATGTCATGAGGAGGCCAACATGTCACCGAGTTTTCCAAACCCTGGCCCAATAGTATCTCCAGTTCCGCAGGAGTGACAGTATTGTCCCAGAGGTCGTCTAGCGTTTCACCGCTTTTCCAGCGAGTGACATCTGAGGATGGCCCCGAGAGAGCTTCTTGGATGAGAGTCTTTGGGCCGAACTGTAAGGCTATACGCCATATGATCCCTCCAACTGTGAGGAAGCGGTGCGCAAACAGGCGATCGAGAAGCTGCTGGACGGTGGCTAGGTAGGTGTTCCAGTACCCAGGATCACTCAGATCTAGACCAACGTGAGCGCGCTTGGTTGCTAGATACAATGGCCGAGCCTCGAGCTGCATTGGTGCGGTATACTGAATCGACGAAATGACTCGGAATGGTGCCCCGGATCTGAGTAGACCTGGTATAGAGTCCGCTGGAGACGCGTTTGGATTGGCCAAGAGGTCGTGCGCTACGCGGATGGCAGACCGGAACGTCGTAATCAAACGTCCAGAGTGAAGGGTTGGCGCTGCGGGAAAGGTGACGCCCTGCATGAATACCTGAGGACCATTGATCCATAGCTCATTAGCGCGATAGGCGTGCGTTATGAGCCGTATTCCTTCGGCTGCAGACATGAGTCCCTGGGGCTGCAAAAACACCTGGGACATTGATGGCCTGAGCATGAGGGTTGGAACCTGCTCTGCACGCAGGTTCGGGACCTGTTTAGTCTTCGGCTTCTGCTCTGTATCCGGGACCTTTGCAACAGTGTGGACCCTGTCTATCAATGATCGCGAGGACGAGGGTGACGGACCCATCCTGACATCGTCCACGATGCGATCACTCAGCGTTGGTCGACGCGCTTCTCTGTCTTCTGGGCAGAACCTCTTACTCTCTCCAGTGCGTCCTCGAAGTTCAAGTTGAGAGGAAGATAACTTCCTCTTCCTGTAAGAACGATCGCTTGGGAACGCCAAGCGTTCCTCGCGACGAGGGGAAGGAGGACGTCTGGGCGCCGAGGAAGGCCAATTGGAGGAGGGTCCATGCGAAGAATAACCTTCATCGTAGGCGGGTCTATACCTCGAGTGGGCCTGAGCCTGAGTGCAGTCACCATGAGAGTGGTAGCCCTCTTCCCGGTAGGGGCGGCTCGTCCTACGCTCATAGTGCTGAGATGAACCAGCATCTCGGCGACTCTTCCCTTCAAATGGACGACCCGGCCGGTCATAGACCTGTTGCTGGCTCCTCCCCGCATCGACTGCAGCTGGTGTCTGCTTTAATAGATGTAAGTGAAAGCCAACAATAAAACTAATGTTAAACGTACCATCAATACACCCGCTGGCTCAGAGAGAACCGCCCCCGAAACAAAGGAAGATGAGGGTCGTGTCATGGACCGGGGTGAAGAAAGCCTTGGTGATTTTTGCTGTAAATTGAGGTGAGTGAAAGCCCAACAATAAGCTTAATGATGAAATGTACCATAAATCCATCCATTGACGCTTGGGGAACCACCCTCGCATCCGTTGGAGATGAGGGATGTGAATTGGCCCAAGGTGAAGGAGGGGCTGTTGAGACGTGAGAGTCTTGTGGTATCCAAGGGGCAATGGGAGAGCCAGGTATGAAGGGAGCTTCTCCTTCCTCATGAGGTTCAGTACCACTATCTGGTACTGGGGCAACGGAAACCTCGATGGCCTCGGCGATTGGCGCTGTCACTGTGACTTGCGCCGGCTCCTTGTTGACTGCCCCCTGGGTCATAACGCCTTGTGTCACTTCTACCAGGGATGCCTCAGACTCAGCGGTCGTAATGCCTTGCATCACTACTGCTGGAACATTCACGTTATCTATGGATGTCGACGGCTCCTCTCTCGGTAGGGCTGCCATCTTAGCCTCCCAGGCAGCGAGGGACTTCGCCGACACGACTGGTCCTGCGGGCTTTGCGTCGTCATCGTCCTCTGCATTGTTCTCGTATGCGTAGAAGATGTCCCCTCCAGGTAGCGACTTGTGCACCCCACGGCACCATTCTGTCAACCTCTTGTACTCGTTTTTCGAGATACGATGGCCCTTGTCCTCTTCTCCTACGCTTTCCACCGTGTAGTACTTTGCGGGCTTCTTCTGCACTGGGCCAGCCGGACGCTTGGGAGAAGCTTCGCGTTCTTTCCCATTCCTCGGGGCAAAGGCGCGAGTCGTCGAATGCCTTATGCTCATCATGAAGGCGTAGTCCGTAGCCTGAAGGACTTTCGGGTCGAAAGGTCCAGTACTGGTCGGGAACCACTGATAGTGTATTGGAACATACTTCTTGAGGAGGGCGCGCAAGTGCGACGGTTCTATCTTGTCGAATTCCACAATGACTCCTCGGTGCCTACAGCCAACAAGACCGATGTCAGTGATCTCACCGACAAGAGGTGCCAGAGCAGTGCGCATTCTCCAGTCCGGGTCCTGCAACAAATTGAAGACGATGAATCCGTATTGATCCAATATGTGCCTTCGCGCGTCAGCGATTTGCGCGGCCAAGGCTTCCTCGGACGGGAATGAGTTGTCCAACCAGTTTAACGACAGATAGGGGGGGGAGGGTGTACCCTAGCTTGGCAGAGTAGATCGACATTATCATGGTGACGATGGGACACACACACTCTCTGGTGGAAAAAATGTACCTGCGCACAGTGGGGGATAATTTCCAGCCCGACGCATCTGAAACGCCCCAAACCCTGCCCAAGTTGAACGGAGCTGACACCCATTTACCTTCCGGGAACCTATCGTGCTCCTCCAAGTCGACAGGGATGCAGACTCGATATGGGTGGGAGCTGTCCCAGTAGTCAGAGGAGATCGACCAGTCATGGCCCTCGAGGGTTCCGTCAGGAAGCATCTTGCCCGTTCTTTCGTTGGGCCGTGGAGGAGCGGGTCCTACTTTCGGTTCACTATCATGAATAGCGACCCAGACGTGCTCCTGCCCATCTGTCTTCCTAGCGAGGACCCTCCACCATACTGATAATTTGTCCACTATTCGTTGGAGTAGGCCGGGCTGTGCTGAATGCATGCTGGACATGGCAAGTAGGCTCGAGGGAAGGAGTAGGTTACAAGACCCAGGAACGTCGTCGTTCCAAGGTTTGGGTGTTGAATGGGACCGACTGAGTCGATGAGAGTCAGAGACTTCCGGGAACGTCGTCGTTCCAAGAACCTACTCGCTCAGGACTTGGATGAAAAGACTACAAGAATTCCGGGAATGTCGTCGTTCCAAGAATCTATGATAGTCTACCGTAGATTGATGATGGTAGTAAGAGTGAAGAGATGAGAGACAAGTGACAAGAGAAATCGGAGTTTAAGGATAATAAGATGTGGACTTTGGCAAACAAGACCAAAGTCTACGATTCAGCTGTGGATAGAGAAAATCCGGGAACATCGTCGTTCCAAGATTTGGCGTGGACAAAAGACAAATGAATGAGTGCAATCCAAGAGCTGAGATGACATCCAAAACAGGATTATTAATAGCCCGTTGCTTTAGGTAATCCTAGTGATTGGCGTGCAGTCAAGAGATTATGTCATCTCTGCATACTGCACTTTCTGCTGACTCAGCGGGGCCAATTGATGTTGGACTAAGGTCACCGGGTCCTTTAGATTTGTACTGTCCTATGTCAATATTATACTATGTTTTGACAAAGTTCGAAGTGGTGTCTAAGTGATACAAGGATGAGGATTCAAATATTCAAACATGAGATTGGACATAGTAATCGAGAGACGTAGTAAAACTAATTTTACAGCATCATATCAGCCTCGAGGTCAAATTCGCCAAGGTAGTCAGTGGTTTCTTCCAACTCTTCGAAATCCCCAATGCTATCACTGTAGATACATTGATTAGCACACCTACTAGCCCGAAGCTGAGTTGCACTGTGACTCACTAGGCCACTTGAAATATTTCTTGTCGAAGCTTCAAAATGAGCTGGGGGTGCTTCTGTTCTTGTCTTCGAAGAGTACAGAGATGGCTGTCATATGAACCTCGGTATGAGTCTCCCGAGAATTCATTGACCCCACGCCATATCTCCTTGTAGCCTTTGACATAGTCCCTCAGTGCACACTCGATCTAAGAGGTTATGTCAGAGAAATAATGAAAAAAAAAACATGCCTACAGCAGTAGCAATGAGCGCTAGCGTTGGGAGCGGCACTGGATTGAAGGCAGCTGCATACTCACCAGCGGCCTCACCTCTTTTTCTCAGCCACTGAGCTCCAAATATATCAGTAAAAATTGGGTGTCGAAAGAAACCCTCGCGCTAAGAAGCGGTTAGCAGACTTGAACATTACTAGTACGTGGAGATATGTATACTCACCTTGTCCGGGTTTTGGAAGATGTAGGCATGTTCATGCAGAAGTCCCGCAATTCTGGCCTCGAGTTTGGACTTCGACAGACCGTGCAGCTCGTAATGGCCGACAACGGCGCTTTGAACTTTGCTTTTCAGCTCGCCGCAAATCTGAGACGGGTGAGCAGCCACCTATCCGTCATGTCAATATTGAAGAAAGAAAAAGAAACATGTACCTACTATCTTCGCTTGGATAGCTGCATATGCTGGATCCTCCTCAAATCATCCAAGAATTTCAGTCCGTTTGAGTTCCTTGCAGGCGCGCTTGAAGCTGGCACGGGAATGAGCAGCGATCTCGTCCTCAGTTGGGAATCCATTGTCGGTAGCAACATAAACACGAAAGATACTATTAGCTGTCTTTACAACGGCTCTGGAGGTGGGGGTCTGATCTGACATTCGAGGTTTTGTGCTGTGCTGATGCGATGAGCGGGGTGGGGTACTTGGAATGGGTGTCACCACAGCTGCTGAGCGTGGAAGACGGGCGTCCTCGGAAGGTGGCATCGAAAACTCTTGCGGCAATGATGATTATATTCATACTCAGTAGAATCCTCAACACAAAATCAGGTATACTTTTTTACATGATTTACAACAACTTGAGGCGATCACAAGGGTAGACATATAATAAGTATAAGCGTGAATCATGGACAGACGAGATCTTACAATTGCGTTCGTTCCAGGCATCTTGTTACGTTAAGCTCTCTTGGGCCTCTTGTTGGATTCGCCCTGGTTTTCCGGCTCCGTGATTTCATCAACGCTGCGTTTTATTGCGTCATGCCACTGACAGTAGCGATCGTACCCATCCCGAAGTGCAGCCTTGCAAATGTACTTCATCGCTAGGTTCCAATCGAAGACGCAAGCCGGGGGCGACCATTGGGAGAGAGCACTGTTACATTCATGTCAGCATTTCTATGAGAACTAATGTTGACCATACCTGAGTTCATCATCTGTGGGTTGGCAGTGCTGCGCAACGTGATCGACAATGCTGTTTCTGATCGCCCCCATACCTCGCTCCAGGAGCGAGTCGAGATGTTCGGTGTTTGTAGTAGTATTTAGACCAATTTTCTGTATCATCAATTATCAGTCCAATAGAACCAATGATAAAAATCAGAGTGAACATACTGTACAAGCATAATATTGACCTTGTTTGACATCAGTAGAAAACTTTCCCTGTGTGTCACGGAGCCATGTTTGAATAGTGATTGTCAGAGAATCTACCGCCGATGGATAAGAGGAGGCAGTTGACCCAGAGGCCAGATTATCTGAACCACTCCGCCACTCGCGAAACGTCAGCAGATCTCGCCGCTCCTTCACCGCATCAGATGAATCATCGGATAGTTTGTAAGGGGTCGACTTGCAGATATCAATGATACTGACTAGGACGACGTCCTGACACTTCGTCATTTGTCGTACTGTAGACGCCATTTCCTCCTCCTCCTGTGAGGACACGATGTCTACGATATATAATGGTCTATCGCCCTTGGGACCTTGCAATTCGAGAAACAAGCTGGGCATTCCTAAGCCCTCGAGGAAAGTTGTCGTATGTATGGGAAAATGAAGGTCCCATCGATGCGCGATGGGCAGTGAATCAATAGCGTGTCGGATAGACGCTCATATCGATGATAGAAAGCTACTGTGAGTGCGTGGTGGCAGTTTGGCGGCAATGAGTCTTTTGAATTCTGGGAAATATGCTGGTCTGTGGAAATGATCTCACGATCAGTGCAAAGTTGATTAACTGTATGAAGTCTAGCCAACCTCCGAATGAGCTTATCTTTTGATGCCATGGCATTCATTACACGAGCATAATCGCCCTCAGAAATGTTGGAGAACCTCTGTGGGACAAGCTGAATGAATCAGAGATAACAGGTTTGATCATTTAATTCCTACAATATCTCTATCTAAATTGTCCTGGCATTCATCTGTCAGGGCAGTGATAATGCGCTCGTGCAAATCTGTTGCAAAACTTGAGCGACATGGTACAGTTGTGATTAGGTGGCAAAAAGCTCACCATCTGTATCTGCAGTGACAGACTCGGATGCAAGACCAGGGGATGATGGTGATGGGATAAACTCCAGGGTCTGGAAATCGGTCTGAAGTGCTTCCACTGACGAGGAAGCTCTAGTAGTGTTGTTCCACTGAGTCTCACTTGGACTTGTGACATTTGCAGGTGCTGAGTGCCTTTTGACGGGTGGCGGAGGAGGATTGAGTGACTGCCGTGGAAGCCCGGGGCTTTGCGAGCGAGTATGGCTGCAAAAAGGAAGTGTCCTGGAACCGACAAGAAGCCCTCCCTGCATGAGACAAGACTCAGATGTCAACATAAGCTGGCAGTTCAAAGCGCTGTACAGTGTTTCAAGCAGTGCTCCACTCCCACGTAAACGAGACGGAGTTCCCATTGTGCATCTGTTTATGTAATATGAGTATACATATAAGATATATATATAACGATGATGTCAATGAGCAGGTGTTCTGACTGAGTACTGAGTGCTGAAGGCTTGAAGCTTTGAAAATTTGAAGGCCCGACTGACTAACGCAATTGCTGTAGAATGATAAGTTACCAAATGAATATTCGCATTGAGAGTACATAAACGATGTATGATTACAGATCAACATGAACATAAACGCGACACAATTATGTATTAGCCTCGTATTGCGCCAGGTCCCAAGAAGGTTCGCAATCTACAGAGTGACCCAATTGACCAAATACAGTACGAGCGAGCAGGTCAGTCCTGCGATGGGCTAGTTCTTGTGATACGACTGCCGGAGCCGGTTTGAAGAGTTTTCTCCAGACTTGGCGACTTTTTGGAGCGTTGAGTCTACCATCTGAAAGATTGGAGAGGTGTGATTGAAACCATGACTCGTTATCATCAGTCCAGCAACCTGTCCACTCAGTAGATGCATCCCAAAGATCATAGGGGGGCCAGCATGTTTCCGATCCTCGCAGACTACGGCCAAGAAGAATGCCTTTGTCCGCAGGTATTACCATATCATCACAAAACCCGTCCAACATATCCCCGCTTGCCCAGTCAGTCACATCTGAGGAGGGTCCTGCAAGAGCACGATCAATGAGGTCAGCCGGACCAAACTGAAGAGCCAAACGCCACAAGATCCCTCCAAGCGACAAAAAGCGACGAGCGTATGGTCTGCCGAGCAGTCCTTTGACATTGCTTTTGTAGTTTTCCCAGTAACCAGGGTCATTGAGATTTAATCCTGTATACTCATGACGAGTGGCTAGGTAGGGAGGTTGATCAACTAGTGGGTGGGGAGTACCGTCTCCCAATGGTGAGAGAACACGGTAAGGTGCTCCAGATCTGAGCAGGGTTGGGATGAAGTCCGCTGGGGAAGCATTGGGATTGAGGAACATCAGGTACACGATGCGCACAGCTGTTCTAAAGGTCGTGACTAATTTTCCAGTACACTGGGTTGCAGTGGTGGGAAAATTGATGCCAGGCAACATTACTGATGGCCCGGTGAATTTCAGATCCATTGCCCTATGAGCCTCGTCAATTAGTCAATTCTTTGTCGAAGGTATTATAACAACTCACAGTTGGACCAACACTTGGGGCACTGGTGTGGGAGAAACCGTCACAACATTGTGTGTAACATCCAGAGAAGCCGATGACTCGCTTGATAGTCCTGCACAGTGCCTCTTGCTTTCCCTTGTCTTCGACGGTGAACTGACAGTGGATATGGCGCGCTTTTTCGAGGGAACGCTCTCTTGGACCATTCCTCATTCGTCCTGGGGGGGAAATTCCATCCCTGTATCGGGTGTCCGCGTAGGACAAGGCACTGCTGGAAGGGGCAAGCAAGGTTCAGATGCATTTTCTTGCATCAGGGATGCCACAGGAGAACAGGAGGTGATAATCGTATCTTCTACTAGAGGGATTAGTGACTCAGGTCGCAAAAACTCACATTGTGAAGACTTACGTTGTGGCGCTCGATCTTGAGGCTCCTGTTGAATTGTCACGGTAGCAATACCTTTCAAAGCTGACAGAAAGGCATCTGCAGCATCGAACTCGCTCTGAGAGAGCGCCGTGATAGTAACGCCTGGCGTCACTACCAGCGGCAACATCTCTTGGACTTCAAGCTCCGTTGATTCCCCTTCGTCGTCAGAGGAATAATCAGGTAACAAATCCATACCAAGAACTGTTGAATCGTCAGGATTATGATCGGAGCTTTGTATGTCCTCCATATCAATAGGTGTCAGACTATCGTCGGCATGTGGTGCATCCTGGAAGAGCAAATACACATCTCCTGAGGGCGATTTATGATGCTTTGTCCTGCACCAAAACGCCCAGCGTTTGAATGCTTTCCTAGTGATTGCGACCCTTTCGCCACCACTACTCACTCGATAGAAAGAACATCCTCGGGTATTCGACAAGTCGACAATGTGATGTTCCTCCTGGGGCGCTTCCTCAGGGCGACTTTCACAAAGGTCGTAGTTGATTGCTTTGAGCTCTCGAGGGTTAAAGGGGCCAACATCTGCAGGAAACCACTGATAGTGGAATGGGACTTTGTCCTCGATGAGCATGAACATGACCGACAAGTCAATCTTCTTTACATCCACTATGCATCCTCGGTAGGCACATTCTGCGAGACCAGTGTTAATTATCATATCCTTTAAGGTTGATAATGCCGCGCGCGTTCTCCATGTGGGATCTCTCTTGATGTTGAAGGCTATGAACCCATACTGATCCAACACGTGACGTTGGGCCTCTGCAACTTTGGCGGCCAATGCCTCCTCTGTAGGGAAGTGACAGTCTAACCAAGCTAATGAGAGATTGGGGGGAATGGCGTATTTGGGCTTATAAGTGGAAAGGACAGCTTGCATCATTGATCTGGCATTGTCGCGGACCCGAATAATCACTTTGCCAGCATCCGGGGTTAAACGACAACTAGCAAGATTGTTGAAGCCCCAGTTCAAGACCCAACCACGGGCGGGGAAGCTGTTGTTGTTAGGGATCACAGGAATATAAGCACGGTACGGGCGGTCACTAGACCAATGATCAGCCATTGTAGGCCATTCAGTGTCGCTTATAACCCCAGAAGGCGCCGCTCCTATCTTGGGCTCGTTGCCATTAATTACTACCCAGCAGTAGTCCTGTCCTGGCGCTGTTCTACTGACTACCTTCCACTGCCCCGAATTTTGTTTAACGAACGCCTGGACAGGGGAAAGTTGTACAATGCGCGTCTTATGCATTGTGTCGTCAGAATAGAATCTGGGAACGTCGTCATTCCAAGATTCGTATTTTAAGGAAGACTATTGCAGCCTATGTACCAGTGTTGGAGCTATGAGTCCGGGAACGTCGTCGTTCCAAGATTCAAATGATAGTACTGAAGCCAAAAGATGAGAATCCGGGAACGTCGTCGTTCCAAGATTCAATTGATGGTAGTAGTACTGAATCAAACACTGATGAGAGTCCAAGAACATTGGAAGATTGGTATATTTCAAAAGATAGCTGCAGCTATTGCGCAGATATAGAAGCTAGCGATCCGGGAACGTCGTCGTTCCAAGATCAATGAGTAGGAAGAGGGAGAGGATGGAATTGCCAAGTTGTAATTTCAAGACCTACTTGATGGGTTGCGATTGTGGTCCATGATCCACAGTCAAACTTTCAAATCCCGCACATCATTGTGCAATATGGACAATATGATGTAATTGCTTGTACATGTTAGTTGCGCCCTTATATTACATAATAAATCTACTACGTCCAGCTTTCTGTTGACTCAGCGGGGCTTATGCTAATTGACATCGTTTGTAATCAAAGTAATTGGCCTGAGCGGAGGGCAAGAGAAAACGTGGGATTAACCGGAGTAAAAGCGGCTCCCTGCAGACAACAGGAAGCCCTATAAACATTGCAACTAGTAATACACAGTAGTGAGCCTGATCAGACGCCCGAAAATGCGAGAACGTTGAGAGCCTAAGAGTGCCGCAAGAAGATAGAAACAAGTAATAATACATAGAGCACCAAAGAGAAAACTTCGAGGCAAAAAAAAGAAACTCGTCTCAATCGCGTAGCCCTATAGTATGTACTTAATAACAGTTTATTTGCTGCTCGAACGATAAGTGAAGGGAAATACACTGACAGCATTATTGAGTGACAGCTTCAAGTTATTTGCCAGTTTATCTCCTATGTGAAGTTGTTGGAGTGGGCTGACTGTGATGCTGAGCAGCCGAAGTACAACTTGAATGACGAGGACTAAAAGTATACCAGCATCGAGTATGAGTGACTACTGGAGCAAAGACGGACAACAAAAGCTCGCACTTGAGCTTGCTTCATGGGACCTCATCTCTCTTTTGCAAACCCCCAATTTTTCCAATCAGGTCCCTGCACCCGCTGAACTCAACTTTTCGTCCTGCTCGCTCAAAAAAATAAACTGGCGAAATAAACTGTTATTGAGTAGGGCTAGTATTGGCTGAGTTCCATCTACTACAAACTCGTAAGGTAGGAAGGCGAACAGTTGCTACAAAGTATAGTCGAGATTGGTTATTCTTAAGAGGAATGATCCTCTTCGCCTCGGTCGTCATGAGAAATACGAGCACGTTTCTTACCCTTTGCCTTCCGCCTTGCCACAGCTCGATCATTCTTCATCTTCATTTTGTTGACCTGCTCGCAAAACAGCATTGCAGCCCCCCTCGACATTCCAATATCACTGACGTAAAAATCACAGTCAAAATTGACTGCAGTGGCTAGATATGCAATGCCTTGGTGGCATAAAGCGCCCAAATATTGATGGAAGCCTATCAAGGGAAAGAGACCGTCGATGATATCAAGAACGTCGCAAATGGGGAGTTGCGGCTCATCATCTGATTCATCATCTGTCTCGAGGTACATGCTAAGTGGATGTTTGATCCTAGCATGCAGTGCTCGATTGTGATTGCCTGTCTCGCCCCTCAAATGGATGTGGTTGTGAACTATTGGACTTGGCGGGGTGACTGGCTGAACTGAAGCATTGGAGAGACCGCTGTTTTCGCCCTGCTGGGCGCTGGCAATCTTTTTCGAGATAGATTTCTAGACAAAATTAGATCAGAATTAAGCTACGCTGTCTGGGTATGTGTAATAACTTACAAGGTTGGATATCTCTATCTTCACGTCTTTCTCCTTCTTACCCGAGTAGCGCTTTGCTCTTGCTGATTGGAATGCATTTTTGAGGTCGAATGATGTCTTCAAACGAGCTGGTAGATCTGAGCGATGGTCCGTCGACAGTCGCCAACCAAGTTCACTGTCCTCGGGTGAGATATCCATGTAGGCATGGATGCGGTCAAGCACATCAGAGGGAAGAATATTGTCCACAAATCCCACATCAACATACGCAGTTGCAATATTAGTATTGGTTGTGTGTTGGGGAATGCGAACAGTATCTATTACCAGTATCCATCAGCATCCATTGATGAACCGAGCATGAAGTAGAAGCTTACATGTTGAACCACGAATATTGACATTGGCAGCAGCATCGAAGAACTCCGGGAGTTCTTGTCTGGCCCCAAGCAAATATGCAGCAGTTTGTGCCCGGGTGCATCATGATGGGTTGGAAATGGCTTCAATGGCATCATGGAAGCCCCGACTCGATAGTATTTGTCGGTCCAAGGAATTTGTAGGTGAGAGTGACTCAGACATCATGGAATAGTGTTGATCCCCACAAGGCGTCTCCCTTCTATACCATTGTGTCACGCAGCAATGACGTAGGTCCAGCGCAAGATCAGCTCCACTTGTTGGATCCGAAGAGTGATGAAAGAGTATAGTATAATGCTAGGTTCATGGTCGGTCCCACTGGTGATGAGTCACCATGAAAAAAGGTGCCGAGAAAGGTCCCTGCTCTGATTAGTGTCATAGAAAAGTTTACATGAAATCAGTCACCAGGGTTGTGCCAAAGTGTGTTTAGGCACGAGTGGTCAGTGCTGGCACGAGGCTCAGCTTTGAGGTGACGTGTTTCAAAAAATTGAGGAACGTCTGGGACTCGAATGTGCTTTTCTAGTGGACAGCCAGGCTATCCGCTAGGAAAAGACTAAGACTCCAATTCGTAGTATTAGGAAAGTGGTACCAGAAACGCCTCGCGTCTTTGGTGTTGGGCAAGTTGTAGTGAGAGAAACTCGAATGCGCTTTTCTAGTGGACAGCCAGGCTGTCCGCTAGGAAATGGCTAAGATTCGTTGGTTGCCACATCTGGTAGCTTACATTGGCAGCAGTAGGATCGCCTGGGACTCGAATGTACTTTTCTAGAGGACAGCCAGGCTATCTGCTAGAAAAGACTAAGACTCCAATTCTTAGTATTAGGAAAGTGGTATCAGAATTGCCTTGCGTCTTTGGTGTTGGGCGAAAGTAGCGAGAGAAACTCAAAGGCGCTTTTCTAGTGGACAGCCCGGCTGTCCGCTAGGAAATGGCTAAGATTCTAGTCCATAGTATTAGAAAAGCACCAGAAACACCTCGCGTCTCTGGTGTTTGGCGAGAAGCAGAAGCAGACTTTGGGAGAAACCCGAGTATGCTAGCCTAAGAACAGTGATGGAATCACTAAGACTGGTTGAGATCCACAGTAAAACGAACGCACCAGACAACCTGTGCGAAAAGCCTAGCTTATCGTACCAGGTCTAGACACTAAGGTCCTCAGGTACGGTGTGAACTTCCGGAATGATGCGTTAAGAGATCCTATGACGGTTGACTTCAGGTCGGACCATAAGAGAGTTTCGAGTAAAGCCTAACTTCACTCAAGTCTCCGACAGTCAATGCTGCAAAGCAGTAGGTAGTCGCGCGAATAAAGATGCCTGCAAACAAATCAGTTCGCGCACCTTGAAGTGTGAAAACATGAATGGGGATGATGTTTGAATGTTCAAACGTTCAAGCTCAAGCGCAATACTCACAGTAGTCGAGATCCATAGTGATACAAATGCGCCAGAAATGCCTCGCGTCTCTGGTGTTGGGCAAGAAGCAGCAGCAGACTTCGAGAGAAACTCGAATTAGTCGCCACCGCCATCATGCTGACTACCACGCATGTAGCCGATCCAGAGCAAGGAGATATCATAGACGAGACCCTTGACCTTTTTCGTGCCAATTCGCTCTTCCGCAACTTTGAGATCAAAGGACCTGCGGACCGACTGCTAATCATCCTGATTCTCTATATCTCTGATTGCTTGGCGAAGATCAGTTCTGCTCGCACAGTGCCGACGCAGATTGAAGCATCAAAGATGTTGAATACGTTATCCGTAGACAATCTCACCATCCCAGGTGATGCTTGTCTAGTGAACAGCCGGGCTGTCCGCTAGGAAACGACTAAGACTCCAGTTCATAGTAGTATTAGTAAGGCACATCACGTTTCTGGTGTTGGGCGAGAAGCAGAAGCAGACTTCGAGAGAAACTCAAGTGTGCTTTTCTAGTGGACAGCCAGGCTGTCCGCTAGATTGAAGTGACTGCTAAGACTCCAGTTCACGATAATATTAGAAAAACACCAGAAACACCTCGTGTCTCTGGTGTTTGGCGACAAGTAGAAACACTTCGGGAGAAACTCGAGTGTGCTTTTCAAGTTCCTAGTCTAAGGAATCAGACACTACAATGTTTGCGCTCATTTGGTGTTTACATAATCTGCTTGATGACTCATCAAATGATTATGGACCTCCGAGTCATTACAAGGATCATCGTCTGACGAGTATGGACGTATGTGACTTTGACCCTCAAACCACTGCAGTTCCACTCTCGAAACTTATGCGATCAGATTCCGGGCACGCGAGCACAAGTGAAGCCAGGCTTTACTCAAGTCGCCTGCCCGGTTTCGACACATGATCTTCCGAGTCGGAGACATAACGTCTTTCGAGTCAGCCTTCTATTCAAGCTGCATGTGCAACGTGCAATCATCGGTATCCAGGACATAATTAGGGCCCTCTTCCCTATGATGCAGCCGGGAGAATAGATTCTCCTCAGCTCCAACACAGACTCGAGGGAAGCTAGGCTTTGTTCGGGTCGCCTGTATGTACCATCATTGTGACAGCTAGGCTGTCTCTGATGATGGAAGCAGTCGTCCTGGAGCTCGACTGCGGGAGCACACTGTGTCATGTACATTCGAGAATACCTACATATCAGATTATTACAAAGGTCATGCCATATGACTCATATAGTACACGCAAGCCGGGACAACGAAACCTCTCTGTGAGTCCGTGCAAGTCATCTATGCCCGCCGTTTGCTGTGTGCCAGACCTTGTAGCGCTCGTGCGCGTCTCTCAGGGAAGCTTTACGAACACGGTCGACAATTTCGTCCCAATTGAAGATACGCGTTGGCGGCATCCACTCACGCAAAGCCCTATCGGAGAATATGTTAAGATCTCGGATACGACAAAACTTGAATGTTGGGGTTCATACCTCAAATCCTCTTGCGAGTGCTCGCACTCTTTTTCTACGAAGTCGATAATGCTGTCGCGGATGGCCACCATGCCTCGCTTGAGAATTGCTTCGAGGCCGGCCATGCCTGTATGTGGCTCTGGAGTAAGTTGCTTCAGAGTTTTGGTGTCAGCCTGACTCAGGCATTGTGATTGCGTGACATACCGCCGACCTGCCATATAAGTTGTTGGCATCGTTGAAACTAAAGTGCCCGTCTGGATGACGAAGCCATACTTTGACGGTAATATCTAATCTATCCATCCATCTGTGTGGTACTACTGATTGTACCAGCCCATCTACCGGCCGATCGTCGTCGTGTTGCCATTCCTCAAGGTTCAGCAATGTCTTGTGTGTCTTCGCCCAGATCCCCGCGGACGACGTAACTTCAGGCGAGCTGTATGCCCTGGCTTCGCGGATGATGATTACTATCATCATGACAGGGCCCTCGCACTTCTCCATATACTCTTTAATCTTTCGCATGATATCTCCAAAACGTTGTGAGACAGTCACTTCCATCAACCAAAGAATTACATCCCGATTTGAACCTTGTAGCTCGAGCATTGAGTCCGGGACGCCTAGTATCTTTTGGGCGTCATTTGGGTCTTTGATGGCGTTTGAACCAAGTAAGGGTAATAAAAGGTCCCACTCCTCCTTGATTGGTATGGAATCAATCATGCAATGTAGGGACAGGCATATCGGTTCAAGGACGCTGTTGTGAGTTTTTGAAGGCAGTTTGGCTACGAGACGTGATTGAAAGAAAGGGAATATTAATGATAATGATCAGTACTGCCGGTTTTGATTCACCTGTGCGAACTTTTGCTTTAGTTTAGGATTTGAAGGGCGTGACCCATGATGAATTGATGCCGCGATCTTGGTTCTCGAACAATTTCTTGATCGGCCAGGTCACCTATGGCCTGTAGGTGGATTCAAAGTGGAGTCACAATGGAGCTTATATTAGAGGTGACTCCATATATCATTTTACAAAAGCTACGAGATCCGCCGCCCCACATCTTCTTGGCAAAATCTAACACGTTCATTCACAATGTGTGACCCACCGAGTTTTGGAGCCGATTGCAAGGGACTGGACAGCAGTACTGTAGCAGAATCCTTGTCACGTCGTAAAGATAGTCTCCCCTAGACAACCCTTAAATTATACATGATAGACTTGTGATAGACCGCCAAAAAATTGTTCCTTCCTTCTAATACAAAAATACAATCGAAACCTCAAGTCACATCTATTTTAAAAACTGAATCATTAGTTATAGGTGTGAAAGGAAGGTCCATGCCCCGATTTGGCCCTGAGGCCTGATTATCATAGATAACCCATTGGTTCAACTACCGTGGTGGCACAGCACTGATTTGAATAGGTGCAAGGAATATCATGTAGGGCTAAAAACTCGAGCCGATGTAAAAAGCCTGGCTTCTCGCACGGGGTGGAAAACTTAGAGTTGGCTCACCGAGTAAAACCTAGCTTCTGAATCCCTCAAGTCTGTTTTGGAACTGAGGAGCATGCAGAAGTTAAAGCATCGATCTCCCTTCTTCTGGCCGCATCGTGGGGAAGAGGGTCCAAGTTACATGACAATTCAATTCGTTGGATCTGTATTCGCTCCAAATGCGAAAAGCCTGGCTTTTGCACAGGGTGCGAGACTAGGAGTTGACTCAAGTAAATCCAGTAGGATCGCCTGGGACTCGAATGTGCTTTTCTAGTGGACAGCCAGGCTATCC
This sequence comes from Suillus lakei, assembly GCA_016628065.1. Lineage (NCBI taxonomy): Eukaryota > Fungi > Basidiomycota > Agaricomycetes > Boletales > Suillaceae > Suillus > Suillus lakei. The sequence continues at coordinate 361,907 of JABBWA010000042.1, forward strand.
GCTAGGAAAAGACTAAGACTCCAATTCGTAGTATTAGGAAAGTGGTACCAGAAACACCTCGCGTCTTTGGTGTTGGGCAAGTTGTAGTGAGAGAAACTCGAATGCGCTTTTCTAGTGGACAGCCTGGCTGTCCACTAGGAAATGGCTAAGATTTGTCGGTTGCCACATCTGGTAGCTTACATTGGCGGCAGTAGGATCGCCTGGGACTCGAATGTGCTTTTCTAGTGGACAGCCAGGCTATCCGCTAGAAAAGACTAAGACTCCAATTCTGAGTGTTAGGAAAGTGGTACCAGAATTGCCTCGCGTCTTTGGTGTTGGGCGAAAGTAGCGAGAGAAACTCAAAGGCGCTTTTCTAGTGGACAGCCCGGCTGTCCGCTCGGAAATGGCTAAGATTCCAGTCCATAGTATTAGAAAAGCACCAGAAACGCCTCGCATCTCTGGTGTTTGGCGAGAAGCAGAAGCAGACTTCGGGAGAAACTCGAGTGTGCTTTTCTAGTGGACAGCCAGGCTGTCCGCTAGATTGAAGTGACTGCTAAGACTCCAGTTCACGATGATATTAGAAAAGCACCAGAAACGCCTCGCGTCCCTGGTGTTTGGCAATAAGTAGAACCAGACTTCGACAAAATTGTCGGAATAGATCGCTGCACGGCGTTGAGACCAGAAAACGAATATTGATGAGGCGATGATCAGAGACTGGTCTGACCCACCATGTTCGTAATCCGATAGGTCACGGTTGAGAGTGAGTCACCAACTTGAAATTCATACTCGCTCCACTGCCAGTGCGAAAAGCCTGGCTTCTCGCATGGGGTGGAATACTTAGTTGACTCGCCTATATTTCACTGTTCAGTCGAGTGTTACTCATTCCGAGTCAACACTGGATTAGCCAAAGAATGGAGCATGCTGACTAATGTATTGTTTTATTTGTATCGGGACTCGGACTTCGGAAAAAAAACATTATCCGATTTGCCCGTGCCGCAATCTATAACATCGCTAAAGTTACTCCTAGTTTGTGGAGAAGCCAGGCTTTTCGCACTGGCAGTGGAGCGAGTATGAATTTCAAGTTGGTGACTCACTCTCAACCGTGACCTATCGGATTACGAACATGGTGGGTCAGACCAGTCTCTGATCATCGCCTCATCAATATTCGTTTTCTGGTCTCAACGCCGTGCAGCGATCTATTCCGACAATTTTGTCGAAGTCTGGTTCTACTTATTGCCAAACACCAGGGACGCGAGGCGTTTCTGGTGCTTTTCTAATATCATCGTGAACTGGAGTCTTAGCAGTCACTTCAATCTAGCGGACAGCCTGGCTGTCCACTAGAAAGCACACTCGAGTTTCTCCCGAAGTCTGCTTCTGCTTCTCACCAAACACCAGAGATGCGAGGCGTTTCTGGTGCTTTTCTAATACTATGGACTGGAATCTTAGCCATTTCCGAGCGGACAGCCGGGCTGTCCACTAGAAAAGCGCCTTTGAGTTTCTCTCGCTACTTTCGCCCAACACCAAAGATGCGAGGCAATTCTGGTACCACTTTCCTAACACTCAGAATTGGAGTCTTAGTCTTTTCTAGCGGATAGCCTGGCTGTCCACTAGAAAAGCACATTCGAGTCCCAGGCGATCCTACTGCCGCCAATGTAAGCTACAGATGTGGCAACCAATGTAAAATGTTCTGTTCCCGATGTGCTGCCCCGCAGGAATGAAATGAGATCATCGTTTATGATACTATGGAGCACCTTGGCGTCACAAGAATATAAAATGTTGGAGGAGCAAAGTGAGTATCGTCATCGTTTGACAGCCACGTCTGACACGCACCCGCTGCTAGGTTGCTTGAATGAAACATTTCTTGATCATAGCATTGTCGTTCCTCCATCCCCACGAAAGGGTGACATCGTTTATGAGGAGACCCAGATGCAAGCATCCAAATTATCACTGCTGTCATATACGAAGGAGTTAGAGCATGTTAAGGGCCAACTACGCTGCTCTGAGCACCGCGAAGAGGACACATTCTGCTGGGTTGAAAATCACAACGGGCGCCCCACACTACCCGCTATGCACGCGAGACCTGCAAGAGTGGGCGAAATATCTTGTAAGTTCATACTCTATTGCTTGCGCGCTCTTGCTCATGAATTTTAGCTCGAAATTGGAGATCCGGACAACGCTTGTGCTATTATGCCTAACAAGCCCCATTTTGATGAACTGAGAAAGACGCGTAAGGACCGCACCGCGTCACTTCAGCGTGTACCCACCGTGCCCATCATTCACGATTACAAGCATCACTCACCACAAGCCACGGTACATGCTTGGCAAGGAAGCAGAGCCACTGGCCCCAGCCTCTCAAGAGGACATATGCCTTTATATGGAGATCCTGATGCACGGCTGTCATTTAAATGGTTTATGACACCTAGAATAGCGACATCATGTTAATTTCATATGTCAATCAGGCTCAGTTCCAGATTTATGGACTTTATTTCTAACTCCAAAGTACTTGAGTGAAGCTAGGCTTCACTCAAGTCGCGAGACTCATGGTCGACTAAGTCCCTGCCACCGTGCGAAGAGCTAGGATTTGCACATGGCAGCGGGGCAATCCTTGTAGCTACAGCGGCGATTACTGAAGCAGTCCCATCTGCGGCAATTTACTTTCATTCGGAAATTCCAGACAGTCTGAGTTTTGTGGAGTCCCTGGGAGGTGCCCTCGGTGCCATGACCATTCTCAGTATTCTGACTATGCACAGGAAATAGGATTGCCTGTGATTTTGACTCTGGGAAGTCTTCGACTCTCTTGGTCTGTTCTTCTTCAACCATAGCTCCACCCTCTAGAGGACCGCCTGGCTGTTCCTTTATGGACGAAAACGCC